>JAUCNO010000236.1:4079296-4094194 GCA_032353835.1 Enteromius viviparus
AGTCAAAGTCATTGTCGCTTTAGGCTCCCTAAGCTGCAGTCTCCTCAGCTTCAGTCATAGCCTGACAAAGCAAAAAAACTCTGAGCTATCCAGCACCTCCGGCTCATCAGCAAGTGTAAGTGTATTGCCTTCGGCTGCGCTGAAAGGCACTAATACTTTTAACAACTCTCTGACCAATGAGAGTTACTTTGGCTTGTGCTTGCTGGCTGCTGTATCCCACATCAGTTGCTGTCTGGTTACAAACAAAGTAAATACGCTCAAAGCCAGCCCAATATGGCCCGGCTTAAGAGCGTTATAATCATATATCAGGGTTCTTTCTCTATATGACCACCTTGCGCTCAAAAGGGGACAGCTCAGTTATGATTACATCACTTGGATTTTTCACCTTGGAATGTATTCCGTTTTATGATGTTTTGCTACCTGCCCTGACCATTGCTTGGATACTGTTTACGACTCTGTTTAATAAAGCTCGCATTTGGATCTTCTACTCTTACCTGAGTCCTGCCCCTTACAATTGCAGTTATACTAGCCTACATTGATGTTATAATTGTGAACAAACAAAATCAACAGGAGTGTGAGCATTCATCATAATATTTTTCTTTTTAAAAAATTAACAGTTTTCCAAGCTGACTAAATAACTGTGGAGGCAGAGTTATTTTTAAGTCCCTGCATATCACAAACCACTGAAATCAGCTGATAAATGTAAACTTTATCCAACGTGATCCAAAAAAAAATGCAGCTTCTCCATTCACCGACATTTGTTTTTACAGCACCCTGGCCCAGATAAAGATGGTGGGCGAGTTGACGTTTCGCAGCAACAGCTCAAAGTGGCTAATGAGGGATCTAGGTTTAATGTCTATAATTCTGAAGACCTAGATTAGCTTGTTCAGGTGTGTTTGATTAGGTTTGGAGCTAAACTATACAGGACATTGGCACTCCAGGACCGGCGTTGCCTACCCCAGACCTATAGCCTATTGTGATCCTGGCGCTAGAGAGCACGACAGACAACGGATGTAGTGAACACAAAACCCCGGAGGGCGGATCTATTTCAACAGCAAAGAGTAAGTCAATACGGTGCAGTTCGTGATAGCGGTGCTCCAAGTGACGGTGCTTCCTCTTCTCCTTTCAATCCTCTTCCAGGTGCTCGTGAATTGTGCTCCAAAGATTGTACAGTGTGACCCGGGCGTCTCGTTCACGGCGTTTCTTCTAGGGCAGGGGTGTCAAACTCAGTTCCTGGAGGGCCACAGCTCTGCACAGTTTAGCTCCAACCCTAATCAAATGCAGCTGATCCAGCTAATCAAGGTCATTAGGATCACTAGAAACTCAAAGCAGGTGTGATTTGTAGCTGGTTGGACCTAAACTGTGCAGAGCTGTTTGACACCCCTGTTCTAGGGGAACAAGAAAAGGTAAGTCAGTCGCATAAATTCAAAATGGAGTTGTTGCTTGACATTTCCGTGTTGGCGTGTGCTTTTTATAGCGGTCCCGCTGTGAACGGTTGGCCTGGGCTGATGAGTTCCACGTGGTGATCCTTTGTTGCCAGAGCGACGCTCATCAGTGCCCACCACACTATATATAAACCGCTTCTGGTGGCCTTTGTTCTAGAGGGATGTCATGGGGTTTTTCACATCAAAGACCTGCCGGTTTGTTGTAACCTTTGCCTCTCCCACAACGGCCTTGGTCACATATAGGGATTGACTTTGTGACTGACCTCTCAGAATTACACAACCGTCCTGTCAGTTGTCGAACACTTCTCCAAAGCATGTGGCTTCATTCCTCTCCCCAAACTTTCTACAGCCTGGGAGACAGCCAAAGTCCTGGCTTTCTACATATTTCGAGTCTATGGACTCTCAGAGGACATTGTTTCTGATCGAGGGACACAATTCACTTCTCGAGTCTGGCAGGCCTTCTGATCAGCTCAATGTGAAGTTTGGTTTGCTAAGGCTGCATCTAGAGCGTTTATCCCAGTTACCTGTTTTCTTGTATTACTTCGGACTGCTCTACGATCTTTGATTGTTATCTGCCTGCCCTGACCCATTGCTCTGTTTGACTACGATTCTGTGTTGCATTACTTTATCCTGTTTGCTGTTTTACGACCTTGCCTGCTTACTGATTAAAAGCCTGCTAATGGATCCGCACACCTCTGACCCTTCATTACATAGTTAAACAAAGGCTGAATTATTTTAATGTATTTATAATTTTAAACATTTATATTTTGACCCCAACATTTTTTGACCCCAAATGCAAATGTTGTTAATTGATCTCACTTTCAGGTACCAAGCTGACATATTGTTTCTTTTTTATCTTTTTTGACCCCAAACAAATGGTAAGTAAAGGAACACACATATGTTTGAACTTTATTTAATTTGATAGAATTCACTAAATGAAACAACATTGTCTGATGTGCCCTAGCCTGTTTTTCTTGTACAGACATGCAGTGTTTATTTGAATAGTTCAGGTCATAAATAAAAAATAAAAACAATACTTGAAAGTTGAAAAGTCTTGTGGCAACCCTGCTTAGATGTGATATAGGAAACTGATGAGTCTTCATCTCATGTGAGTAGATTGATTAATTGATTCATTTTTTAAGGTAACATTAAATGAACACGCATTTATAAACATTTATCTAAAATGTTGTTAAATTTTAAAGTATAACACAGTTGGGTTAGTCCATATTTGGCCCAAAGTTTTGTTAAAATAACTTATTTATTAGTGCTCTGGTGGCAGTATATTGACTTTTAGAAACATTTTCATTTTTGTTTTTAAACATTAAAAACATCTGAAATATTTATCTTCACTACTGATTGCCATCAAATCATATCAAGGAAACAGACAGGGTTGTCTTGTGAGTGCTCAGTTTCCTCTTACAGTACAAAAGTTGAGGCTTCATCTAAAAAGAAATGTCTGCAGGCAGTCAGATCTCTTAAGAAATGAAATATCATAAACAGAGACTGGACATCAAATCAAGGTAAGACCATTTTAAGCCTTTTTTATCTAGATACTCCATTTAATCACCTGACCTATCAAGTACAATATAATACATGGTGTATAAATGTGGTTACTGTTAAAGATGTGTTCTTATAAAAGGTGAGTTCCATCCCATTGTGTGATAACATAAACATGGGTAAATCCATATGTTCAGGGTTGTTTTTTATGTTTATGGAAAGTTATTTTGATAACAACATTGTATTGTTTTAAAGTATACAAAGTTGTGGTACAATTACACTTAGCTTAATATGTGTATCTGCAGGCATCAATGTCTTGTTTACTTCAGAAGTAGTCATTTACATGGTCCTACTGTATTAAGGAAAAAGAAATAATTTAATAAAGGCTGAATTTTTCTTAAATACCAATAGCAGGTTAGAATTTGGGTTATTAACCCATTTGTGCTCACATTTCTCTGAATGGTTTCATACATATGGTTGTGTTAATAGTTTTTGTTATTTTTTTGTGAAAATTATATTTGAATGTAAATATGTTGTATGCACCCCTCAATGGATCTCACAATTACTGCTTTTAAAAGACTAATCTGGGGGGGTTGCCGTATCGAAAACATACAGAACCGTTACACTACCGTTACACCCCTAACATATATATATATATATATATATATACACACACACACTTTCTTGTGATATATATACAGTATGTGTGTGGGCGGGTTTATATGGTTTCTGAGGACACAAATTTGTATAACGACATGGGTATGACATAGGTATTACAATACGTAGGTGTTTTATGAGGACATTTTCAGTGTCCCCATAATTCAAAAGGCTTAAAAAACATACTAAATGGTGTTTTTTTTTGGGAAAATCTAAAAATGAACAGTTTCCTGCAAGGGGTTGTATTAGGGTCAGTGTAGGACAATACCACATACAGTTTGTACAGTATAAAAACCATTATGCTTATGGAGAGTCCCCATAAATCACAAAAACCAACATGTGTGTGTTTGTGTGTGTCAAAAATGCAATAATATTAATAATATATTGGATGATGCATCATCTCTTACATTCTGAATCTATAAATATGTAACAGTTTAGCTGTTAATGCTAAATCAAGTGCTTATATGTCAAAAGAGTGCATCATTTTCCATAATATGAGCCGTTTAAGGCAGTGGAAGATCTACTGTAGCACATCAGCTGAAGGGTTGCTCGTTGTCTTTGCCTGGGAAATCTGTGAGAGCTCCTCATCATCTTCAGATGTTCCTCCTCTCGCAGTGCCAATCACACCGGCACATCTTACTTTGTGATTGTGGCCTCATTGTCTTGATTACCCTCTGCCACCCTGAGCCTCTCACCACCAACATCCACCTTCATCCTCTCTATCATAGGCACTTGTCCATTTGTTTTCTCTTAATCAGCCCAGGAATGAAAGGAGACAGGCGTTAGGTCATTATAATTCATGCACCAGTGCTTAACATAATGATGAAAAATATGAGCATGTCCTTCTGAAAGGGAAAGCAATTAATTCCCCCCACAGAGTTCAGGAGAAGATATTGACACAGTGGTTAGCATAAGATTGAACGTGTTTTGTTTACAACAGCCTGATCTCTGTGTTGCCCTCTCAACTCACGCTGGGTTATTTGTTGACCACCCGACAGACCGAAGCTCAGGATTTATTGTTTTTATAAATTAGACGCTAGTGTTGATGGTCTGATGATCAGAGGAGGATGCTAGTGCTTTTCTGTTTTCTTCTCACAATTTGAAAGATGATGATTCCAGATGTATATTAAATATATTTGAAAATATATTGCAACTACAGATGTTTTATTTTTATTTATTTATTGCTTTCAGTAATAACGCTCCCTTCTGTGATTTTTTTTCTGGTCTAAATCAGGAGAAAAAACACCAAAGAAGCTGTAGATACTTCCTTATATTTATATTCAGTTATATTTTAAATAAAACATTTTTATTTTAACTTTTAATAACTTTTAATAGCCAAAAATATATTTTTCAATGTATTTCAAAATATAACAAAAATTGTCATAATTATGTTGTATTTCATAATATGACAAAAAAATTGCAAAAAAAAAAGGATTGGAAAATACATGTATGAAAATAAAGTCAAGTTACTTATATTTACTTATTTGTCTTTATATATATATTTAATATTGTTCAAAATATATTTTTCAAAATATAAAAAAAATGGTAAAAAGTGTTAGAATCATACATTTTAAAATACATTTTATATATCTATATGCAGTAAGTTTTAATATATATATATATAACATAACCTATATAGTCATTTAAGATGAAATTGAAGTAAATATATTTTCAGTTTGAAGAAGGAAAGCTGCATTTTTTGTACTGCCATTGAAACAAATTATTATGCAAATAGGCTTTCTGCAGGTCTCCTTTAACCCAGCCAAATTTCCAGCCAATTTGTTTTGAGCTAGCCAGTGGGACACCACCTTAATTGAGACTTTGCAGGGCTTCCTAATCTTTAAACCTTCTGTCTGTGAAGACTGTAGTCCTCTGGTAGCAGCACACTAAAGCAGAGCCCATGCAGTGTGTAGCCGTGTAGATCAGATCAGTGCAGTCGTCTGATATTACAGTAGTAAGAGAGACTCTGCGCTGCGGTATATCTTAAGAAACAAGCGAGTACCATTTTAGACACCATTTTCAAATCAATATCTCATGCATATTACCAGGCTAACTGCGTATTCTGTTTCCAGGCCGATGAACCAACTTTTCAGAATCACAGTGTTTTTCCCAGCTGAATGGCTGTTTGTTCAGGTGTCCCGCAATTCTGCACCCTCCTGTGGATTCTGAAGCAAAACCCTTTGTGCTCTGTAACCAGGACAGATATGACATAACCATATCAACAACAGCAAAAAAAAAAAGGAAAGAAAAAACTCAGTGGCATGAAAAAAAAATCCTGATGCCAAAATGAACACAATTCAGTTTGACGAGAGGCTTATCCGCTAAAAATAGCTTTGTCTTCCTGATGCGATTTTCTGTCTTTGTAGAGGGATTTTTCCTCCACAAATGCCTGGCATTAAAGCTGCCTGCCACCCCCTCCTGTACGGGACTCCTTTATGTGGAGAGTCTAGTAGTGAATGATTTGTTGTCATGTTGAGCTTCTCAACCTCGGTTATTTAAATCATGCATTGTGTTGCAGGACAACTAGTAAGCGAATTTAACCTTGACATATATTTAGTGAACACTTTTGAGTGAAAACTAATCATTGTATCAGTGAACTGATTTAATCAAATTTAGACTCTATATGAGCATTATTTGCTTCTGAAATTTTCTTATAACTATATAATGATATGTCAAATATCTGGGTAACACTTTTATTTAAGGTCCCCTTGTTACTCATCTTATACATACATAATTTAATGTTATTATAATAGTACACTGTGCATAATAATATGCAAGTTATAGTAATTATTTAAATGTTAACTCTAAGTTACTCAAAGTAAGTTAAGTACTGTAACCCTAAACCAAACGCTAATCCTAACCCTAACCATATAGTAAGCACATAACCCGACCCTAACCATATAGAAAGTTCACTTATTAATAGTACTCATTACTTAATATATAATTACATTATAGTATGCTTATTTGGTGCTAATGTCAAAAACAGTTGTGCTACTTAATATTTTATGGAAACAGTTAATATTAAAATAAGAAATAATATTATTTATTTTATATTTATTTTTATTTTTATTTACTATGCCGTAAATGTCCATACTGTCACTTTGGCTCAAATTAATACTTAGTCAGTTTTCTTACCCCCAATTTTTTTAAATAGTTAAGAATTTTATTTATTTATTTTAAGCTGGCCCACTTGCCAAATATGCCAAAAAATCATCAATAATAATATTATTGCATATATTGTAACTATTTTAACATACCTAACACAATGGCAAAACTAGTCAATGTTTGCAAACAGGTTTCCGATTGGTATTTTTTACACAAATAAGGTTAAGAACTGGTCTAGCGGTCTATTGATTGCTGTGATGACAGTCTACTGATGATCTGTGACAGGAGTATAGCAGCTGATTGGTTGCCGTGTAAAGGGTCCCGCTGCTGATTGGCTAACGTTACATGAGTCTAGCAGCTGATTGGTTGCTGTGTAAATGTTCCAGCTGCTGATTGGCTAACGTGACATGAGTCCAGCAGCTGATTCTTGCCATTGTGACAGTCTATGATCTTTGGTTGCCGTGTGCTTCTATGCAGTCAAACTGGTTTCTGAGGAAAGCAGCGTATAATTGCAGTCCCTGAATCTCACAGCAATGACTGAACAACCGCTGAGGTCAATTGAGCAGAGAAGGTAAAATAGCAGAGCGTTAAAAACGCTGATGGGAAGATCTGACTCAGGTCTCTCATGACTGCTCATATTCAAACTAATAGACCTTCCTAAACTCAGACCAGCAGGGAGGAGGTTTTTGGTTGAGGTTTAATGCATCAATTGAGGGACTGTTACACATTCATGCCTTGGTGAAATGATTCATTTTCTGAGAATCTTCTAAGGCCAGACTGAGTCATTTGCATTTGGCTTGTGAATATTCATGAGTTTCTGTGCAGTTTGGACAGCATAATCATCTGTTAGATGGTGCTGTCATCTCAGAGAGGGAAAGCAGTACTTTTGTCTTTGAGGCAATCATGCACCTGAACAGAAGCACATCCACCTGCATAAAAGCCAAGAGCTCCATCTGTATGCTGGGCCTCGGGGGGAGTGTGTGATTTCTGCCAGTTTGACAACAACAAACTGTAGGGCATGGCAATATTGCTAAAAAATATATTTCTTTATATTTTTCAGCTTCATGATATTCAGTATTTATCTTATTATAGGCTACGTATTTGCTTTAAAATTGATACAGATTCAGATTTTTTTCCCTCCTCCCAGAAAATACATTTCTGCTAAACGACTACTGCAAATAAAATACAAAAAAGTTTGTTCTCACAAAATGAATTCAGAAGATTTAATTTGTATTATTTATTTATTTATTTTAGGAGCAATTAAAATTTTTTAAATGACATTAAATATTTAGAAATATTTAAACATTTAATTATTAAATAAGATTATGTATGACATTGGTGTAGTTATTTTACAAATTCAAATTTTCATACAATAAAATAGTTGAACACTTCCTTGAACATTTGTGAGAAATAAACTAACCATTGATTAATTTATTTGAAGTGATACATTAAAATGAATCGTCCCTCTTTTTTCCAGTTTAACCAAGACCCTATTATAATATCTCTATCATAGAGCTCTCATACTCAGCAGGGAGCTGCACTGGGATTGTAGAAAGCAATTTACCATCCCGAAAAATCCCACGCAAGTAAAATGGAAGAAAACGAATGTCTCAGACACTGAATGTCATACATCCATTTGCTGGTATTTTATCACCTCATCCAAAATCTATGATTCCTTCCTCTGCACCACATTTTGTGTCATAAACAACATTTCACTTTATCGTTTATCACAAATACAGCTGTCGTATGGTTGACGGTCTGTCTGGCGTAATCTGATTGTATTCAGTGCTCATTCATTACAGCAGCAGAGCTTCACTGGCTTCTCTATTAGCTGCATCTGCCCAGCCGGAGTGAGTTTTTGCTCCATTTGTGTCTGTCTAATTGGGCCTGTAAACTGTGAGGCTCAGGGTAATGTGCAGATGTTCATGCTTGTGTTGATGTGCTGTGTGTGTGTGTGTGTGTGTGGTGTCTGGACACATTCAATGTGGAGATGGCAGTTGTGGTGGTGGTTTAGTAATGAGATCCGTCTTGACTTGACTGGCTCTCATTTGGTCTGAGTTTCCTTACAGCATTTTACTTGAAATATGCAGGCAAAAACTCAATTTTCAGGTGCTCATTTTCATCAATATTAACAATAAAACTTATATGTAAAAAAGAATTATGTAATTATTTAGATAGACAAATAGTTTTCTTATCATTTTATTATTTTAAATAGATTATCATTTTTAAAAATAAGTGAATATTTCAGTATTTTTACATTTCTATATTATATACTGCTTATTTCGGGATCATTAAGATCTTAAATAATTTTTAAAAAAGTCTCTTATGCTCATTAAGGCTGCATTTATTAACATTTATGCATTTACCAAAAATTTATATTGTTAAATATTATTATAATTTAAATAATAGTAATAAAATATATGGTTATTTATATAATAAATAAACAAACTATATATAAATAAATAAACTTTAAAATGTCATAAAAAAAGAGAGAAAATGTTGAAAACATTCAAAATATGCCTACAGCAACAACTGTTTAAATTCACAGGCCCAGGACAATCCTAAAAGTCCCTTGATAAAAGCAGAAGATGCTGCTGCTTGACTCTTGAGTGTTTGTATTTTTTGCATGTCTCTTCCATCATCAGCGAGGGTCCGGCCGCTCTTACAATTCGATTTAAGCCTTATGTTACAGTTCCTAATGAAGTTATGGGCAGATTGGAAAGGAACTCCATTTAATTTACTCATCAAAGGCAATTTTTCTTGCTTGAGTTTGAATTTTAAACCCTAGTTGATCGTATTCAATAATACGCACAGTATAGAAGGCTGGTTGCAGTGATGATGCATATGTGTATATATCTAGTAATCCCTGCCTTGTTCTGGTTTGGAACATTTGATGAATCACTATAAATATCTAACGGAGAACAAATGAACTAATTCTGTGCTCTCCTTATTATTTCCCCAGACTCTATTCCATTCTGGAAATTGAAATAGAAAGCGGCATCCGATGAATACTGTGCACGCTGAGGGGAGAGGAGAATATTGGTTGGGAGGGAAGCCCTGCTTTAATATCCCTCAGCTAATATGGCTTGTTTTATTTCTCTTCTATGCAATGAGAGAACGGTGGATCTTTCATAGGGCCGTTCAAATTAAACTGTTCTTTAATTATAGCTGATGGAAAACCTCGAATTAATAGTACGTTTGTATATCTGTGTTGAGCCCAAGACCAAGGATCTGAAGGCCCTTGACTTCTCATTATTTAAGAAGTTATTTAATGACCTGCTGTTTTAAACTTCCATGCAATTACAGCACAACAAGGACTGTCCTTTAGCTTCTGCAGTGCAAGCCATTTTGTTGCAACTGTGTACAGTAGTTCAACTACAAATGAAAAACATTGTGCTATAATATAATACTGCTAAAATGACACTGATTTGGTGAATTGCTCCAGAGTTTCTCCATTAGAATAACCTATAAGAGAAATGGAAAAATATCAGATCAGGATGAGGAGGATTGTTTCACCCATCAGATGCATTTTTACACCTGTTTTGACCAGACGTCTGGACTTTCAGTTATGGAGATAACTTTCAGTTGTTTTCACAACAATAGGAAGTCTTTTATCAGCAGGTGAATTCATGCATGCCACGTTTGTTGCTAAATCACATGACAAAAAGCTATGGCTGTACAATATTATTGCTGACCAGCAGAGGGCGCTTCACTCGTTTACTCGTTATTTTAGGAACTGTGTAAATTTGGCCTGAGAGGCACATTTCATTTGTCACCCCTTGGGATGTAATTAACTTGATGAATTAAAAAGACACTGAACAATCTTTGCAATTAGCAGTGGCTCTCATATCGTCAGATGAGCTGTATAGATGTCGTTGGGGAGGTGGAGATCTACTGATCGCTTTCCCTGCAAGCTGTTTTCATCAAGTTAAAATATAATTGAGACTCTTTGAATAATTACAGCATGTTTGCCTAATTTACCCCCTCTGAATTCAAGGTTTAACGTACTGTTATTTTGGCGATCATGTGATACCAGTGCTTGCTGCTGTTTTTATGAAAGAGAGCTACTTTATATAGTTGTGTAAGTTAATAAAATGTAATGTTAGTGTATAAAAAGTGTTTCTTTGGCCGGCTAGGTCATTGCTTGTTAGCTGTTCCAATAAATATAAATATGTAAAGACATTATTTAAAATGAAATTTCGGCCTACATGAGCTTCCCTGACGCAAAAATATATATGTTGTTTAAAACCGTGCGAATTTACGAACATTGCAATAAACTTCCATTTAATATTTTGCCATTACCTTTTAACAGTGCGTTTTATGCACATAAATATTTTAAAAATCTTACCTCTGAGGTGTTTCACTGTAAACTGCTACCGACGCGACGCGCCTTTTGCGCGTTTAATCCTGACGTCGCAGGCGTTCGACCAATCACAACCTTTGTTTACGTCAGCATTCCATCACTTGCAGTGCAGAAGAGAGCGTTTTGGTCGCGTCGCGTCACGTTACGTGCGTAAATCGGATAGCGCAGCAAACGGCAAAAAAGTTGAGCAGCTGCTGTCACTTTCAGTTCCTGCTTCTCCTCGCGTGTTTCACTATCTCCTCTGAGCAGATAACTCGGCGTTTTGCTTTTAAATGTTTATGGTGGGGGGATATGGAATATATTCAGTCGTTCAGAGACGCGATCGCTGGTAAAATCTGGCCTGTTACCGTGAGAGAAGTTCAGTTTAAAGACTACTCTGATGCAGAAACGCCTCTGGAGAGCGCGCATGAAACAAACACTGCAGGTATTAGTTTTGTGTTCCTCTCAAAAGTTTTACAAACGGATTGAAGCGTAACAGTCATAAATATTGACAGTGCAACATGGCTGCAGTACTACAGTGAGATATTATTAAGAAAGTTTACGTGTCAGCTGGCCTCCTGTGCATTTGCATGGCATTTGACTGTTAAAAGTTAATATCCTGGCTTTACAGTGCAATGTATAATTACTTTGGATTATATAGTTTATTGCTGCGCTGTTGCTTTGGTTTAGTTTGCTCAAACATATTTATGGTTCCTCGCTCTGTGAGGTGGGACATACAAAAATGAGATATCTTGTGTGGTCTGTCTTATACTGAAAAGAGTGTAAGTGTTTCAACACTTTAGTCTAGGGACCAATATAAACTAGTTGATTATTAACATGCATATTACTAGCATATTAGCTGTTTATTAGTATAGAATTTTTTTTGCAATGCCATATTTTAGGTCTAGAATCCTACTCCTCAACTAAACCTAATAACCACCTTATAACTATTAATAAGCAACAAATTAGGAGTTTATTAAGGTGAAAGTTGCAGTTAATAGTTAGATCACAAACAACTGATAAAGCAATGGGATGTTATTAGTCACGCTCCGTATGAACACTTCATATTGCACTGCCACTGATAGGTTGTCCACCTTAAAATCCATGTATACATGTCTAAAGGGCTTTTCAGTAAAGAAGCCCCAAGTGCTGTGAACTCTTGCATCGACAGCAGACTCTGTGTTATGTATTCCTGTCACAGTAGGCTGTGAGTCAGGTTAATTGCAAGGACTAATTAGACCAGAGGACGGCAGGGAGGCATGATGATACGCAGTATGATGATAGACATGTTTCATTCGATTGCAATTTTCCAATCCCGTTTATTCTGCAACATATATATATATATATATTAGGGGTGGGCATAGATTATTTTTTCTTAATCTAGATTAAAGTGGCTCATTTGAATTCTGCCAAAAGCATTCAGAATTTGTGTGCTACCTTAATAATGACTAAGAGTAAAGCCCTATTCGGACAGGGCTAGATATACAGGGGGTCATTAGAGAGTGTTTTATTTCACAGATGTACTTGGTGATTTTAATCACAACCAAATCTGCCATGCTGGTTTTTCTCTCACAACCTCTGTGATAATTCTGAGTCTGAATGCGATGGCTGTGATATTATTTTTCACAATGCGTTTCCTTGTGAGTTTTAGCCAACATGATATGCCGTAGATGCTCTTACCACACGCATATTTAATGTAATGTAATTTATTCCTGTGAGGGCAAAGCTGAATTTTCAGTAGAATAAATAATAACTGGATTTTCCATAGCAAGTTTGGATTCATCGAATTTGTCGTTTCTGAATAAAAGTATTAGTTTCCTTTTTTTTTTTTTTTTAATTATACAGACTCCAATCGTTTTAACAGTAGTGTATAGTGTCTTATGCTGTTACATTACCTTGCCATACTGTACGCTTTTTGGTCATACCATCCAATTCTGGGTCAGGCAAGAGTAAAAAGCCAGGCTTTGACTGCTGTGAAATTGACAAAGTACAGGAAATAGCATTTCACCATCAGTTCACCACAACATTCAGTTAAACACATAAAAGGATAACTGCAGCAGACAATATTGCTGTCCTTACCATTTGACACCTATCAAAGCGGTGCAATGCTGATAGCACCATGTAAGCCTATTTGCATAAATGGATTAAAAAACACAGAGATAAAAACAAATGGAGCTCATCCTTGTGTAAAGAGTAACTGACTGTAGGAAATTACATTTCTGCACTGCAAAATGAAGCATTGCTTAAATACAGTAGGGATTGATGGTTTCAATTTAGCATTTTTGTTGATATTTTTCATGATTATAAATATTAGCATCATGATAAGCATTATCAGATATTTGTATTAATATTATGATATCAGCCCCAAATGCTGAGTGTTGGAATTCCAGAAGTCATTCTATTGTAAATGTGAATGCGCACTGTAAACAATGAAATAATGGCACAGTGTTTTCTGAAGCGCCTCTGGCCCCTCATTACGGGAGAGGAACCGGTCTAAAGAAAGAGTGGGCCGCTCTGGAAGCACAGGGAGTCCATTAGCATACATCTGCACTGGCTTTAGACTGATGTGGGAGGCACAAGACGCGTCCTGCTTTTCTCTAGATCACCCCCAAAGATGAATGGGGTGTGTGGGTGCGTTTTCATTACTGAGTTAAGACTAATACCTCGGCGCATTAGCCAGTACTCTGCTGTAACAACCCAAGAGGTCATGTGTGGATGCCAAAACAGATAGACCTGAAGCTACAAGCTAGTATGCATGACTGCTGATCTGAACTTGATCTGTAAAGCTATGCCTTATTACTTGTCCTATGACATGGGTATTATGATCATGCTATATATCACAACAGTAATTTTTAAATAATAACATATTTAAGGATTTTTTTTTTAAATTGTGTAATATTTTCGAATTTATGAAATTATAAATATAATTTAATAAATTAAACGATGATTAAAATATGCTTAATAATAACTTATATATTTAATTTAAATATATATATATATATATATTAAAATAATATTAATTAAATTTTTATATTTATATATTTTAATCAATGCAGTAGTAAATGTTAAATATAATTTAGTGTTATATTATTATTATTATTATTATTTATTATCAAAAATAATATCTTGACATATTGGGAACTTGGATGCAAACCAAAAGGAAACATTAAAATTAACATAAACTTCATGGACATCACCTTTGCACTTCACTGATTGCTCGAAAGCGTTGTGGCCCCAGCAGTGTTTATTTTGCGCTCGTCTAGACTAAATGCTAAAGTATTACAGGTTGGGTTGACACTCAGCGGATCAAACTTTGCCCTCTATTCAATAACCTTTTAAATTCTGACTAAGTATCCAGGCCCGGTGTGCACCAAAGGCCGAGGGAGCTGTTTACTTGCAGCACAGCGGCTGATCTTTCAGCTCCAGTCTGCGCTCTGGTTTTTTTTTTCCCTGACCTGCATTATTTGTCTTGCTTTCCCAATGGTAGATATGGATTTAGCACTAAAGCTGCCACATGCAGTGAGATGAAGAATAGTTAAAGCGTCTCTGCTGAAGGGAAGTGTTGAGCTAGACACCAAGTCTCATCCCAGTGTGCTCTTTAGTCATGCCAATAAACTGAAGAAGACTTGTACCATGTAGTCATAGTTCATGTCTTAGAAATCGTGCATCATACCTCCCACATGAAAATCTGGAACACAATGCATATGTTTCAGGTAGCATGCCATCATACTACTATTTGTGTAGCATACTAAAGAAAAAAAGAGGAAATTATAAGATATATGTGACCCTGGACCACAAAACCAGTCTTAAGTCGCTGGGGTATATTTGTAGCAATAGCCAAAAATACATTGT
>JAUCNO010000236.1:4100923-4114494 GCA_032353835.1 Enteromius viviparus
AATGGTGTTTTTTTGAAAATCTAAAAATGCACACAGTTTCCTGTAAGGGGTAGGTTTAGGTGTAGGGTCAGTGTAGGAGAATACCACATACAGTTTGTATAGTATAAAAACCATTACGATTATGGAGAGTCCTCATAAATCACAAAAACCAACATGGGTGCGTGTGTTTGTGTGTATATAATGTATATACACATATATATGTCTGTGTGTGTATCTATATAGAACACATAAATTAAAAGATTAATTAAAGGCATCAAAGATTTATAACATATGTTTATATTTTTTATTTCATCTTATCCCTTCAGTTATGTTCTGCCCCTAATTCCTGTTTCGTTTTAAACGATGTCAACAGAGGAAGGAAAACTGCAGAATTCCAAAGCTTTATTACAAGCAATAATAACCCTACTGTTTACTTAAAAATAAAATAGTTTGTCTCTAGATGTGGGAATCACACATGCATCATCAGTGGCAGATCAGCTTTCTAAATGTCATGACAATGTGTTTTAGAGTAACTCGGTTTCTCTGTGAGACGTCTCATACAGTGACTGTAAATACAGAGAGATCAGCCACTGCCGCTGTTTGTCAGGTTACGCTCTCAAACAGAGGCGTGAAAAGCTCTGGATAAAAGATCAGCGTTCGTATCAGTGCTTGCGCTGGCCTGGTTTCTTTCGCTGCCGTCTCTTTAGTGTGAGCACAGAAATAGCAGGACGACTATGACTCATGGCTGCACAGCCGAGCGTCTCTCTGTCACACTGTCACAAGTGCAGAACCTGTTAGACGGATTCTGGGGTTAATGTTAATGTGAAGACGGACGGTCCGCCTGAAGCAAAGTGAACATGTGGAAGAACTGCTAACATTGCTCTCGTAACCTCGAACACACACGCACACCCATGAGACTAAATGCATACACATTAGTTATACTGCTTAATATACATTTTGGTTTGTCAATTGCGAACTGCATTAAAATGATCTAACATTGATCTTTTTATCTACGCCTTTTCAAATATTCATCAACCTACAGGAAACCTTATTTGTAGGAGACCTTCTGTTTTGTAGATGTTGCTAATATATACCTTCTTTGACAGTTCATCTCTTTTTTTAAAATGTCAGTTTATTTTTGTTTGATTTGTAGTTTGATGAATGCAATAAATTATTTGTTTGTCTCCCAGCGTAATGAAATTTTGAAATCGCAAAAATCACACCAGAACATGATCACAAAAA
Organism: Enteromius viviparus; assembly: GCA_032353835.1. NCBI lineage: Eukaryota > Metazoa > Chordata > Actinopteri > Cypriniformes > Cyprinidae > Enteromius > Enteromius viviparus. The sequence goes on from JAUCNO010000236.1 coordinate 4,102,145, forward strand.
GTGTGGGTTTTGGGTTTTGTTTTAATATAATCTAATTTAATATAGTAAAAAATAATTAATATATAATAAATAATATAACATAATATAATATGTATGGATATAATATAATATAATACAATATATAATATAATTAAATATAGTAAGAAAGAAATACACTAGTATAACAAATCTGTTAATTATGACAGTTTCATAATTTTTACTGTTACTGTTGTGGTCAGTAATATTTGTACATGTGGCACAGTTTCCACAAAAATCATTAACTATTTTCAACATTGATGATAATAAGAAATGTTTCCCGAGCACCAAATCATCCTATTAGATTAGATCCCATTAGATTTCAAGGATCACATGACACTAAAAAGTAGAGTAATGAGGCATAAAATTCAGCTATGTATCACAGAAATAAATTACATTTATTTAATGACATAAAGTGTATTAAAATATATAAAAAGTTCTATTTTTAAGTGTACAATATTTTACAGTATTTCTGTTTTCCCTGATCAAATAAATGCAACCCTGGTGAGCAGAGAGAGGTCTTTCTAAAACATAAAAAAAATGTAGAAATATTTTTATCAGCAGTAACCATTTCATGCTAGATTAGAGGGTTAGTTCACCCCAAAATTCCGGGAAAAGTGGTTATGCACTTGGTGCAAATGGTGGAAGAGGAATGGTTGAGTACATTATGTGATTTTTGTTTTCTTTGCGCACAAAACAAGGATTTTCCTAGCATCGCAAAACTGAAGTTGAGCCACTGATGTCATGTTTTACTGATATATTTACGACATTGCTGGATCTGGGATCATTTCAGTTGTGTTGGCTCTTCAGTTTCATCAAAAATATCTTTATTTGTGTTCCAGAGATGAACAAAGGTCTTACGGGTTTAAAACGTCATGAGGGTGTGTTTTTTTTTATTTTTTATTTGTAATAGTTACAGGCATTAAAATGCATCAATCTGTGCAAACCCAGATTAACTGTTGTCAATACTGAATTGGAAATTCAGTGCCAATATGTAACACAGCCCTATTAGCTTTACATAAGCCATGCATTGAAACCAGTTTCAAAAACACAGGATCACTGCACAGCACAAATGTGATACTGTCAGGTGGCAGCACTACGTCTCTCTGTGTCTTTCTCTCTCAGAGGTCAGGGTGGTCTCTGTCTGTTACGGCATTTGCAGCAGCAGGAGGCATTGCAAGGTGAAGACACATCGGCTGTCATTGTGCTGAGCAGGAGAGAAAGAGAGGGAGACAGTGGGGGAAAGGAGGGAGGTAGACAGGGAGGGTGAGAGAGAGAGAAGCTGCGTTCTCTGGCTCACCGAAACCGCTCGTTCACACTCGCTGTTGACGGATGAGCCGTCGGTCGAGGCTGAGAGCTCGGCAGCTTGTGTCAAGCTGAGGGGAGAGCGGAACATGAACATAATGAGAACCTTCCCTCGCTTGCTTTCAGATACCGGCCAGAAGAAGACGCCGGAGAAGAAGGATGGAAGGCGGATGTCGTTCCAGAGACCGAAGGGCACCATCAAGTACTCCGTAAGTAGGAAACATCAACCCCTTTGCTTGTTATTTCTGTGCATGTGCTGTGCGTTGTAGGCTTCTCATCCCGGCACTGTTTACTCTGAGGATTTTTCCACATGCGCCTGCGAGATTTCTGTGAGAGTTTGCACAAGTGTGCGCGTGTTTGTTTGTATCCACAGGGATGAATTGAGAGCAAGCTTGTTTTAGAATGGGGAGACGCTACAATGAATGTTTACATCAGCCTGTGTGCATGCGAATGTTCTTATCAACATGCATTCCAGCAGAGTATTGCTGAATGACCTTCCTTTCTGCGTTTGCATTTCTATTGATTTGGTAAATGCCTAGCCAGAGAGAGAGGGAGAGAGTGACCGTGTGAGCTTCGATTGTCTGTCTTAACAGCTTGTTGTGCTCTTGAAATGACCCTCAAATTCCAGCTGCGGGCAGAACGTTTCTCGTCTCTCTCCCTAGTAACAGAGGAGCGTGTGGGTTGAGACGAGAACTGGAGTTCTGCCTGGAAGTGGAAAGAGACAGGAGAGGAAACTGCTGGTGGCTAGAGCTGTCATTTAGAGAGAAGATCGAAATCAAACCGCTTTTCCACCAAAACCAGTACCGCTGCTGATGCGGGAGCCGGCGCTCGGTCTGATGAAGTCTCTCAGAAACAGCCCGTGTTTACACTGACTTAGATGAACTGATTAGATCACAGTTTGTTTACAAATGTTACGGGTTTTGTTAACATTAGAAGTAAAGATGTACAAAGTCCTCTAGTCAGGGCTACCTGAATGCATACTTAATTTGAATAATCAATGCATTTAAATGCACAAAATGTCAAGTACAGCATGCTATCAAAGGCACTGCAACCAAAAATATGCAGTTAAGAATAACACTAAGTTAATCAGACTTCATATTTAATTAGTTGTTATTCAGATTTATGCAGTAGACTAGTCAAGCATGGTGACCCATCACTAATCCAACATCATTTAATTAAACATCTTTTTTATATCACTGGTTTCTTATGTATGTGCAGTTTCATTCAAAATATTGATATTGTCTAATTTTATTAATATATATTTTAATATGTGATGGAAAAGCTTTATTTTCAGCATCATTACTCTAGTCTTCAATGCCACATGATCCATCAGCACTTCTTCTTCTTATCATTATTCACTATTATGAAAACAGTTGTGCTCTTTAATATTTTTGTGGAAACAAAACATTTTTTCAGGATTGGTTGCTGAGTGGAAAGTTTAACTATAATTTTAAAAAAAAATACATATCCATTTTAAATGTCTTCAATGTCTTTTGTTCATTTCAATGCATTATTTTTTTTAAAAAGAAATCCTATATATATATATATATATATATATATATATATATATATATTGAATGAATTTAATCCACCACTTTTCAGATAAATTACCTTCTAAAGCACTGCATACTGTAAAATGCAAAAATAATAAAACATAATAAATAAAAAATATAAATTAATAACACAAATGCATTTTATAAGAAACATGAATTATTTGTTTGTTAGACTTGTTGTGATCAGCTATTGTGACCAATTATTATCATGTTATTGTGACTCAGCACAATGACAGCCGATGTGTCTTCACCTTGCAATGCCTCCTGCTGCTGCAAACGCCGTAACAGACAGAGACCACCCTGACCTCTGAGAGAGAAAGACACAGAGAGACGTAGTGCTGCCACCTGACAACTTCATTGTTTACATTCATAACAACAATTTAGAACAGTTTGAGACTAGCTGGTCAGGCACCAGCACACTATCGGTGGAAAAGGGGCATCAGATTTGGTTCAGAAGCAGTATCAGGTAGCTGGGAGAGTGGATGCTGTGCTCGGTTCATCAGAGTCAGTGTTACTGCTGCTGCTGTCACGGTTCTGTTTCCAGACACTTCTGCTCTCCCATCGGATCTGAGCAGGTGTCTAACACCCTTCTCCCCCAGCACACGCTGAAGATCCGTCTCTGTCGGCCGAATGTGATTGACAGGGCCTTTGTTTTCCTCCGCAGAGCGTGAAAAGTGTGCAAGACGACAGCAGGGCATTTGTCACAGGGCATAAACAGCGTGTCATGAGGCTGTTTGTGGCGGTTGTTGGTGAGGGGTGTGTGGGGCTCAGCATGAGAGAGATGGCAGATATGGCACTCATATCTCAGTCTTCCAGCTTGCCTTCCAGTCTTTCACTCCAAACCACACCACACCGCTGCAAAGATGGAGTGATGGATGTGATATAGATTTGGATTCCACTGGCTTCCATTGCACCAGCAAAATCAGTTCCAAAATTCTGTGTAAATGTTGACAGTGTTGTCATTTTGGGATGCTTTCAGAGAAACTGCTTCTATTATTGGCTCCTGCCACAGGTGTTTGTCTTCATTGCTCTTTTCTCAAGAAGCAGTCTCGACCTCAAGAGGGGTTGAAGGAGAGCTAAACTATTGTAGCCCATCTGCTCAGTCACTAATAATGCTCCGAAGGGTCAGCGGGTTCTCACCATTGGCTGGTCTGTGGCCAATTAAAGTGGTTGGACTCCAGGAAAGAGCGAGAGAGTTTGAGATCTCATCAGAGAGAAACAGTGAGGATCCAACATCTGCTTTAATGCTTCCTAAATCTGTTGATTACCGTAGCAGTCTAGAGTCATTGTAACAGCACTGAAGTCATGTAGTTAGTGATTAAAGCTTATAGTTTCATTATGCAAGATGCATACTGTGCACACAATCAATAGACATTCTGTGCATATTTATAAGTGCATTGATTTTTATTCAGCATCAACGAATCATGCAAAAATCACTCCTAAGCTCTTAAAAATACATTTCGAACTGTACATACTGTACAGTAAAGCTCATATATGATTTTATCACAGGTATGAGCTGTTTTAGGGTAAATGTGAAGAGCTTTAGTCAGTGAATGTTTGTGACCAGTCTCACCAGTTGCCCTTTGACCTCCTGCTGACAATTGCCAGAACAGGTTATTGGGACATCAAGCTGGTACCAAAGTACTGTGGAGATTCCAATGCTTTCAGATAATACTTTGAAATTTACCACAGTACTGAATGATTTTTATATTTATACACCGTGGTTTTATGAGGAATACCATGGTATTATGATGTCTGTATGGTAAGCGCTGGCTCATCGATGTCCTGCGAAAGCGAGAGCGCCAACATCTTGCCAAGACTGCTGAGCTAAAATTAGTTCTTTAAGTGATCATCGACGCAGTTAGCCAGCGTGTGCCATGAGGGTAGTAATGACAGCGTCACTATGGCAACTCTCATGCCACGGCAGCCGTGATGTCCCACGCAGTATGGAGCTCGTCTGATTTGACATTCTGCCTGATTGCACCGTTCACTGGAATGTCATTTCCAGTTTGATGAGCTGTGTGTTCTGTACTCGTGTGAATCTGACAAAACCAAGAACATGCATGGATATATAATAAATATATATATAATGAGAACTAAGTTTATTATATGAACAATGTTTTTTCATTGTAACATATTTTTATAGCAATTATTATTATTACCGAAATGCAAAACAATACATTGCTGTAATGCAAAAGAAGATTAATATATAATTTAAATAGTATATAATACTCAAAGACAAGGTTTAAGCCTAGTTCTAGGCCGAAATGTAAATCTGAGTAGTTTTAACTGAAACTTCCACTGACTGATCTTAAAACATGTCAGTGCCTTTGTCTGGTCTTAAGGTAATGCACAGGTAATGCTTTTTTCTAAGGCATGTTTATAAAAATTACTTAATTGTTCTAATTAAGCTATGGCCTAATCCTGGTTTATGCTGAGCCCTCTTTGTGAATCCGGTCCAATATGCCATAATAAGATCAATTAAAATAATTAAATGACCATATATACTGTATATATATGGCCAATTATTGGTGCATGTATTATTCATTTTCCTTGTTATTGATTCACTTTTAAAACATTTTTGATAAAATAATTTAAAAGCATTTAAAGAAAGTTAAATCAGCGGTGGCCATGAAAAATCCAGTTTCCTGGATCCTAATTAATGCTGTATTATAAGACAACAGAATGCATAAATAGGTTTTTTAAAAACATGCACACAAATTTACAAATGAAACAAAAAAATAATAAAACATACATATAAAGGCATATAATGCTGTGTAATAAAATGTACAAGTAGAGCACTTTATTAATCAAATAATACATGCAAAAATGTTTGGAGCCAACCCTAGACTTAACTAGTCTTGATCCTTATGTGTTTGATGTATCTAAATTCAGAATGGGTGAGCCGTGTTTGAAGCCATTGTAAAATGTGCCTTCGCGCACAGATTCTATTAAAGTGTCTAGTAGCTAAACAGCAGCATATAGTTATAACAAATAAGCATAGTATTTGCTGGAAGAATTGTTTATGTTATTAACCTTGATGCTTGTATGTGTCAGTAAGCCAGTGTAAGGCTTTGGTGTTTCTTTATTAGTTGTACATATCTTTGCATTAATTTATAGTTTTATTGATGATTCTGTTGACTTGTATGCAGTAGACCACACATTCAACCAAGACTTTCATTTGATCTCTACACAGTTCCTACCTCTCAATAGGAACCTTAGGTCGCCCATGTCTGGAAAATTTAGAGTTTGTCTAGACTGTTCTGATGACTCTTACTGCCGCTTGTGTCTTTTTTTCCAAGCAGAAGCGACTGGCAATGGCTGACATCTCTACTGGCACCGCTCGTGTTGTATATTGGGTGTTATTTTTATCCACGGCTGCCTTTAGAAAGAGGACGACAGGCCTCAGCGGGACTTCCTGCTAAAGTCTGAGATTGAATTAGGAGAGAAAAAACACGAACAAGAAGGATAGAGCACGTCTAGACTGCAGAGAAAATCATAAATACGCCATCTAGCAACTACAGGCGTTAGCATCCAGTGAAGGCAGGTTGTGTTTGCTCTGAAACGAAGCGTCCAGAAGCTACAAACAAATAGCCCACGGAAGAGCCGTTTTCAAATGGCTCTCGCAGGGAATCAATGTTCTGTGCCAGAAAGACGAGATGAAAGGACGCCGCTAGCGTGGGGGCATTGGGAATATCGACTACTGGCGTTCCCATCTGGAGACAACCAGAAAACCTCCGTGCGTCTAAGAAAAATAACTCACAGAAGTCTGATTCAGAGTAGGAATGGTATTAGATATGCTTTTTACTAGCGTGACGTAAACCATCTCAGTCATAAAGAAGCATGTTTTCTCTGGATTGACCTCTTAGGATGGCAGTTTACACAGGATGCACTTTTCTGTTCAATTTAAAAGGATCTTAAGTCATCTTTTTCAAAGTTAAACTTTTAACTTGGTGTTGTTTCTCGAAAACAGGGTGCTCCTGCTGTAAGATGCTGTCTCAACGTGGTGTTATGAAGAAGAGCTTTGTTTTTGTTGTGGTGGGAAGTGGTTAAAGGGTTAGTCCCACCCCGCTAAAAATTTCATAATTTTCTCAACCCTCAAGTTGTTCCAAATCTATTCCAGACCTTCTTCTGTGGAACATAAATGGTTAGCTTGCATACTTTTCCTACAGGCTAAACCCTGTGTTTGAGTCTCCGTGATCAGACCATCGTCGGGCCTTTCTCACATGAGAGACTCGTGATATAGTAAACAGACAGACTTTGGACTATGGCAAATCCTTTACATTAAGTAATTACCTACAGTGTAATGGTCCTCTAACGGTCCTCAGATGTTCATATTTACAGGAATGTAATGTGGTGGTTTTGAGATTATTTTGTATGTCAGTGTTTTGTAGAATTGATCATGCAGCGAGTTCTACAAAACTTATGCAAAAGGGGAAGAATATGTTCACACCATGCAGCATTTCTCTTGCTGTTAGTTTTTTGTCTTCTCACTTTGTTTTAGCGTCAAACACAAGCAATTTTTTCTCAAATTAAGCCAGCTTTTCACCCTCTTTGACCTTTTTATTTAATTTTTTTTGTTTGTTTTATTTAATTTTATTATTGAATTATTATTTGTTTTGCTGGATAGAATTCTACAGTAGTAGTGGGTGCTTTGGAATACATTTAACAGATTTAATTGAATAGCAGCTTTCAAAATTTTGGGGCCATTGCTGTCTCTATTTTTTATTTTTTTTCTTCTTTTTTTAAAAGAAATTAATGTGTTTATTGTGAATAGGGATCTTTTTTAAATTAATGGTTTCCACAAAATATTGAAATTCTTTCTTTTGCACTAAGGATCATGTGACACTGAAGACTGTAGTAATGATGCTGAAAATTCATTATTGCGTCACAGGAATAAAAAACATTTTTACATACAATTAAATACAAATTGGTTATTGTAAACTAGGGATGTCCCGATCAGGTTTTTTTGCCCTCGATTTGATTTTGAGAATCTACCGAAACCGATTCGATACTTCTATAATACATAAAGAAAGAGTAAAGAATAGTGAAGTAACAGATACAGGATGGTCATTATTTTTTATTTACTTCACCTTATTTTAACATTCAACAACTCTGTTAACAAACAGAGCACTTCTGTGAAGTAGCTTGAACAATTAAGTATAGAATTAAGTAAATTCTTCACTTTTGGACTTTAGTGCAACAGTAAATATAGTTTATGTCTTGTAATGTCCTGTGTCCAGGGAATTTCTTCTCTCCTCTTCAAACTCTCCTCCAGTGAAGCTTTGGCTGGGATGCCTGGGCAAACCTCGCTGTATTGTGTCGGGTGCTTCTTTTTGAGGTGTCGTATCAGGTGTCCCGTATCTCACGCTTTACGCTTCAAGCTGCTTCCGTGTTCTACTTTGCCGGCATTTAACCATCAGTGTCTCTGCAACAAAGTGATGTCATGCCGCACATGTTGCTGTTTCTGTGTGTTAGTCAAGAGGTCTAATTCTGTGCCACCGCATAACTATAGATGTGTTCAATTTTTTTAAATATACGTATATTCAGTACATATGTATTTGAGTCCTGATCGGAAGATAACGTCAGATTCTGATCGAATCTGAAACCACGTGATCGGGCTCGATTTCCGGTCATGTGATTGGATCTGGACATCCCTATTTTAAACTGTAATAGTTTTTTACAATATTACTGTTTTACTATATTTTTGATCAAATAAATGCAGCCTTTGTGAGACTTCTTTTAAAAAATATAAAAAAAATGTACCAACCCTAAAGTTTTGAGTTGTAGTGTACAACATCCACCTTGTGTAGACCAAGAGGAACCTAAAAAAAAGAAATGTCTTCCTCTTCTCCTTTCTTCTTGTTTTGACATGTTTTTTTCTGTCATGCAGGTAGAGTCGCGGGACACTCTCAACAGCATTGCGCTGAAGTTTGACACAACACCCAACGAACTTGTTCAGCTCAACAAACTCTTCTCCAGAAATGTGGTTCCCGGTCAGGTGTGTTTTTTTCTTTCAGCTTTCCTTTTAAAAAAGCTGGTAATGCCGTTTCATGTGGCTATGATATTACAAAAATCACACACTATAAACCACCTTCATGGCAGGTTCCTTTCAATACGGTTCTTCACTCCCTCACCATTAGATCTCTGCCAAGCGTAAGACAAACAATCAATCTCTCACTGTTTAATAGTACAACAGCATATTAATTATTGGCCAATATGACATTTAACCAGATAATATCTCTCAGAGAGATGGAGTGATTAATGACTTCTATGTTGCAGTCAGTGCATGAGCATTAATGAAAGATCTCTTGCTAAACATCTCCAGTATTGCTTCATACACGTTAATCAAAGCTGAAGTCCGGAGTGTTGATATTCACGTGGTGGCGAGTGCAGTAATGAGAGGGTAATAGATAGAGTCAGGCGCTGGAGATGGTCGACCGCCACCTGACACAGTACAGCTGGAGGGCTCTCAGCACAAATCACGTGACCAGACTCTGCAGCTTCTTCCATTAGCGTAATCCTCCCCGGCGCTTCGGCCCGCTGAACAACTCCTTAACACTGACTCCAGTGCCCTGCAAACTAACACAAGTGGTGCCTGTTCTATGTTCAGAGATCTGAGGAGCACCGGGAGAGATCATGTTTGAGGCAGTGAACTTTGAAATGTTGCAGCGTTGATTTATTCTCTGTACTTTAATAGTTTGGCATGAGAGGAAACATTTCATGGAAAGCGTTTAATCAAAAATGTGTGTATGTTTAAAAGTGTTTTTGTGTGTTTAGAGTGTAGCAAAATTACCATGCAAAGTTGGTGACCATGATTTTACTTATATATATTATGTATATTTATGTATGCGTGTGTGTGCATGAGCAGTATCACACAATTAGTCATGCAGTATGCAGTATGTTGGCACAGCTTGTGATTGGCCTTAGGCACAACCCTAAGGCTGCTGACACCGTGGAGCTAACATGTCAGAAAAAGTCAAAGGCGATTTTCAAATAGATGTTATCTTTATTAAAAGACACAAGCTAATATGAGTCTTTAGGAACTTTTTAGGGACTAATGGAAAGATTGTAATATAGTTTTTTTTTTTATTTCTCAAAGATAGTTTAAAAACGCTAATTTTCCCCTGTCATAAACAGCTCTTTAGCTCTGTTCTGTGTACTTCCCCTTTAAATCTTCACGAGCTGTGCTGACCCCGCCCCTCTTTTCCGAGGCTCTCTCTCTCTCTTTTTTTTAGCCGTATTCATAGTGAAACTTGCTAATTAGCACATTATTATAAAAGGCGATTTGCAAAAATTCATTGAAAGACATTATACTCACTGCTTCTGTAGGTGAGGCTGGATCATGAATGATTCGCGCGAATAAACGCATATGGGTTGATCAAGGGCGCGTTTTTGCACTCAGATGTTGGGAGTGAATGACCTTTGCTATGTTCATTAATACATTCAACAACAAAACACCTCAATCGCTTATGGTTTCTTAAAAATGTTATTTTTATTAAATTAAAATAAAACTACTGGTGGATCTTTATCATTGTAGGGTGGTTGTGTACACACACTCCCAACACACATTTCAGCTTGTAAAAGTGCATTTGGCACCGGATGCCCCCTTTAACAAAACACACATTTGAAGTCTAAACAAGTACACTTTCACCTAAAAATTTCCGTAACACAAAAGCAGTACCATTTATACAATTATAGTGGATTTGAAATATATATGACCCTGGACCATACAAATCCTAAAAATCTCGATTTTTAAAAATTTAAATTCATACATCACCTGAAAGCTAAAAAAATAATTTTCCATTGATATATTGTTTGTTAGACTAGGACAATAATCTGTAATTTAAGGGTCCAAAAAATCGAAATACTGCTCCAAATAGTGATGAAACATCTAAAAGTATCTTTATTTGTAAGTTTTTTTAAAAGGAGGAGCAAACCTACCTCTCATCCAAAGCGCATATTTGTATTCACACAATGTACAGTATGTTCTCATTTACATAGTTAGATCAGTATGTTTGTGTGTGATCGTTCATGCATGCAGTACCTACCTGCTGTTTGTGAAGCGTTACACTGCGGTTGTGTTTGCAGGTTCTGTATGTTCCCGATCCGGAGTACGCGTCCAGTGCAGGCAGCTCTCCCTCTTTCAGTCCCAGCAGCCCGCTCTCTCCCACGTCCTCAGAAGCTGACCTGGAGAAAGTGACCACCACGGTATGTGACATTTCCCTCTTCACACCGCACAGCCGCATCATTTAACCTGTGCTCAGGAGGGACTCACACAATCACACACACATTCAGAGCGTGCCGTGAGTTCACGCTGAAGGATCTCTGGCTGTTTTCCAGAAGCTTATGTATCTTATGGTTTTTGGCTTACAGGATTTTTGTGAACGAGACTTAATGGAACAGTGAAATCATGAGCCGACAGCATGAGATGCTGCTGTTCATTGTCAGTCAGGAAACATTGTGCTTTGTTTTCTATCAGCTGATCGGGAGAATGGCAGTCGTGCAGAAAACTCTCAATTTTGTTAGCGAGGTATTCGTGTCTGTCAGACAAATAGAAGCTGTAATTGTTTAATGAATTAACTTAAGGTCAACAAGTTAATCTTAAGTGTAAGAAACACCCACAAGTATACAAATAGAAGTAAGTGTTCAGGAAAACTGTTTGAGAGCTGTTTGCATATTACACACTTTATTTTAAATACTGCAATTATATCACTGTGTATCTAAATCTAATAGTTAGCAAAGAAGGACATGTAGATAGATACATAAAATATTTATACAACACAAATGGATGTTCCTCTGTAAATTTGCTTTTGAGCAGGTTTTGAGATCACCTGGGTCAAGGCTGTGGTTTTTCACTGTCAAACATTATATTTACACACCCTCTGTAATCAAATGCCTGCCGTGAGCTGTGTTGACTTGCCCTCATTCTTGTGTGCTTTATCTAAATCTGTGAGAAATGAAGAATTGGCTTTAAAATGTCTTGAAGGGTATTTTGCCCCTCCAGTCAAATCAAGCACTGAAATTAAAATGTTGTGGCTTATTTGCAAAAACAGATAACTCAGTTTTTAACAATTCTCAGAAATCGTGTTTTTTCATTGTGCCTTCCAGTTAATCTCCATCAAACAGCTGTTGGGTTATTTTTTGAGGTTAAAAAATAACAAAAAGGAGGAACTATAAACACAACAAAATACAAAAAAACTTAATGACAATAAAAAAGCATGAATAAAAACAAATGTATCTGTTTTTCCAAATAAAATCTTCATATATATTTACAAATATTTGATTAAACGTAATCATTAAATGTTTATATATTTGCATACTTTATATAAATAATTACACACATATGAGTATACAATTAAATAAATGTATTAAAGGTTGTTATGTACCATATATATATATACAGTATATATAGTTCTTTATATGAATAAATATATATTTATTATTAATTAAAATATTTAATTACTACATATAAAT
>JAUCNO010000236.1:4125848-4155248 GCA_032353835.1 Enteromius viviparus
CAGGCCAAGTGATTAGCACACCTGATTCTGATCATTTGAATGGGTGAGCGAAAACTTTTGGTAATATAGTGTATATTCAGGCCTTCCTGGAAATGGACATCGTCTGGAGGGGAGCATATGTTGCTCTAAAACCTTTATATACCTTTCATCGTTCATAGTGCCTTTTTATATGCATACCATATGCATTTATGTACCCCTATACTATCAGAGATGCTGGCTTTTAAACCGAACACTGATAACACACTGGAAGGTCTCCCTCTTCTTTTACCCAGAGGACACAATGTAGGTGATTTTCAACAAGAATGCCAAATATGAACTTGTCTGACCACTTTGAAACAGTCCATTTTAAGTGAGCCTTGGACCATGTTCACATATGTTTTCCTTTTTGCATGATAGAGCTTTAGTTGGTACGGCCAATTATGTTTGCTTTTCAGCCCTTTGTTTCCCCCACCCCATCAGGAGCCATACATTTATGATGTATAGGCTCATTTGATTTTCAAATTTAAAAATAGTCCCAACATTTCCAAAATTCAGCTTGTAGAAAATATTATATTTTACTTTCTATATAGTTATGTATATATAATTATTTTCATGTGGCTCTGACATAATTGTGTCCTGTGTCATAGGGTGTTGTTAGCGGGGTGTTGCTGGTGACGCCCAACAACATTATGTTTGACCCTCACCGAATGGACCCTCTGGTTCTGGAGAGAGGCTGTGAGGAGTATGGCATCATGTGTCCTCTGGATGAGGTTCAGTCTGCTGCCGTTTACAGAGAGATCACAGACAGCAAGATCCGTGACTCCATACCACCGTAAGAAACAAATCAAATGGAATCATTCTGAATTTGTAAAAATTGTTCTAGAATCAACTTGGAAAACTAATAATCATTCAAGATTCACATGCTAAAGTAAGTTCTTGCCCTCGCTGTCCTTTAAGTGACACATGCAGTAGGCTAAAAACAAAAATATAAAAATGGTGTAAGACTGGCTTTGATTATGAAATTGTGAAAATGTTAAATGTTATTAATTGGATTCATCTTCAGGTGTCTAATCTAGATTGAAGATCTCTCATGTGACAAATAGGTGTTTTGCCTGCGGTGAGCACGAGGAACCACGCTGCTGTACGATTATTTCAGATATCCACCGTTCAGCTTTGTTATTCAGGAAATGGATTTTTACTCTAAGGTTAATGAAGCATGAATTCAGACGCCTACGTCTGAATTACTCACCCATTTCGATTTGTAATAAGAAGTTAATGATTTTAGCAGCGTTTCCACCCCCAGATATTTATATCCTCTGTTGGTTTATGAATGATGTGTTTTATTCAGCTCAGAGCTGTTGGTTGGTTCATCAGTCAGACGGGGTTCACTGCAGGGTCTCAGTTGTGGATGTGAAGCAGAGATGCTTTTGATCTTGCAGATGTACAGACAGAGGGACCTACTTTTAATTTACACACTTTTAGGTTGTCTTGTACTCTTATTAATTGCTCCAAATGGTTTTGATTATGTACTTCTAGCCACTTGCCTCGTACCATCTAGACAGAAACACATCATTTTGTCCTCGCAGTTCAGACGTCTTGGGCTGTGGCTTTACTGCAGCACTGAACCCACATCTGATATGACAAGTAATGATAAGAAGTCCATGCATTTTAGACTTTTTAATATGACACAGAAGCATCACAGGGGTGGGAAACAGTGAGTAAGAAAATTAAAAGTTGATTTTCTTGCACAGCATGCTACAGTTGTTACATTACTGTAGTCATATATTATGGTACAGTAAAACTGAAGTCATCAACAACACCATGTTGCTTGGAAGTGGGCTTGTAAGTTGTTGTGTTAAAGGAATGTTCACCCAAAATTCTGTCATCATTTACTCACTCTCAAGTAATTCCTTGTTTGTATACATTTCTTTGTTCTGCCGAACACAAAGGAAGATATTTTGAAACATTTTTGTAATCAGGCTGTTTTTTTCCAACTATGGAAGTAAAAAAATATTCAAAAAAAGAATATTCATAAGTCTTCACAGTCTTTAGAGTATCTTTATTTATATATTTTATTTTATATGGAGTATTACATATTGAAGAAAAACAAACAATAATTCTTAGAGTTGTTATTATTATTTTTATTATTATTATTACTGAATTCAATACTATTATTAATAATAAAATACTGAGTACCCCTCGAAAATGAGATGTTTCATCTCAAGGGGCTATCCTCCTAACACCAATAAAATTTTTATAATTATATTATTACGGAGTCCAGTTTAGTCCGCAAATAAATAAATAAATATTTACAGTGGAGGAAATAATTATTTGACCCCTCACTGATTTTGTAAGTTTGTCCAGTTACAAAGAAATTAAAAGTCTCAGAACAGGATCATTTTAATGGTAGGTTAAGTTTAACAGTGACAGATAGCACATCAAAAGGAAATTGAAAAAATAACTGTATAATAAATGTATATATAAATAAATAAATGTATATATACAGTATATTCACAATATTATTACCAGTTCCAGTTCAGTCCATAAATATATATAGATGTATGTAAATAAAATGAGGAAAAAATATTGCTATTATTACTTAGGCTTCTTGTTTTTTCATGCTATTGCAGACATAAACAAGTTTTGTGCAGAGTATTTGACAGTATCTGAGAATCATTATTTATGCTATTACTATTGAAGAAAACTGTGATATTGAACAAAAAACACATCAAAGAGCAGTAAAGACACATTAAAATGTGCAATATTAATTTTCTCGAAGCTGCATCTCTCACTTTCTCTGTTTGTGGCACAGGGATTTTGAAGCTATGTTCTCTGGAAGCTCTCATCAAACAGATCAGCGTTTGCGGGAGGGTTACGACAGCGCCAGCACTGCCCCCCGCAGCACCGAGGGCTCCATCTCAGAGGACGTCTTCACTGAGTCAGAGCTCTCGCCCATACGGGAGGAGCGGCAGTCCACAGAGGAGCTACAGCAGGAAGACAAGTCATCAGGAGCCTCGTCCCAGTCAGTGCAGACCCTTTTCCAGGAAGCTCAGGTGGCTGAGGGCAGCCATAAAGAGGAGGAGGAGAAAAAGCCAGAGGGAGAACCAGCCAGCGAAACTACCCTGCCCAAACAACCCAGCCAGGAACAGCCAAGCACACCCACCAGCAGGGACCACCAGCAACCAGCCCACTGCCAGACTGAAGGAGTCGCCCCCTCATCAGGTTCTCAGAGCTCAGCCCCTGGAGCAGGGGAGGCCCCGGGACAGGAAAGCAGCCCCAATGGGGCTAAACTGACCCGAGATAGTACCCGAGATTCAGAGACGGATGTAGAAGAGCTGAGGAAGATGTGGAAGAGTCACACTATGCAACAAGCCAAGGAACAGCGAGAGAGTGTCCAGCAGGCCCAGAGAGAGAACGTCCAGCAGTCTATGAGCGACCAGAGACTGAGCTCTGCTGAGGGTATGATCTTATCCAATATTTTTGCCATTTGTTCCCCTGATCAGTCCCTGATTAAAGGGGTCATAGGTTTTTATACATTTATGTATGATTCTTAATTAATTATTAATTTAATAAATAGTTATGTATTATATGAATAGTGTGTATATGCATATATATATATATTTATTTATTTATTTATTTTTCTACACCCTTTATTTAACAATAAATGCATAGGAAGTGTATATATGTATTTATGTATGTGTGTATATGTACTGTACATATACTGTATAAGTGATTGTGAGTACATTAAATATAATTATATTATTACATTTAATTATTATAATTATTTTATGTATAATAGACATAAAATAATATATATATATATTTTATTATATTTAATTTATTTTCATTATTGTTTCGTTTTTCTATACAATTTTATGTACGATTAAAATAATAATAAAAATAAAACTCAAAATCCTATTCCCCACCAGTATATAAACATAAAAGTTTTTTATTTTAATATTAATTTATACAATTAAATCTATCTATCTATCTATATGACACCAGCACTGATGACATTACAGTACAACGTTCTTATATTTTACTATCAAAGTAAGCTTCTGTCCTGATGTTAGTCTGGGGTGGGGAATGCTGGGAAGTGCTGATAACCTTTTGTTATGTGGCTTTGTTGATGGCAAGGCTAGAGAGTGTTGGGAAATGAAAAGTGGCTCACCTGTTATCACCTGAGAAAGCGCAGAGACACTTTACCGCGGCTCTTACACGCTGTTTTGATCTGTCGAGGCCATACAGTGCCGGCAGCCCTTTCTCTGACCAAGAGATAAGCTAAAGCCCATCAAACATGACAACTGCACACTAACATTACAAAACACATCAGAAACATCAGGCGGTTCTTTCCTAAAATATGGCTGAAAATATATCAATTAGAAATATAGTAATTAATCACAAGTTGTTGATACTGAATTGAATCTGTTGGCAGAACTAGTATGCATTTTATCAGTTGCCCAAGGCTGTTTTATATATTGCCTGAGGTGTTGCTTTGATATTGATACTGATGTAGCAGACATGTAGCATCAGCAAAAAGCATGCATTATGTTAGTTTTCTGTCTTATACCAAAATACATTACGATTAAAATTTTACAGATGCTACAGGCATTTTTTTTTTTTTTATGGAAAAACAAATACTGAGGAATACTCTCTCATTGTCATGTCATATGTCATGTCATACTAAACCAATTATATACAAATAAAAAGAATTATTATTATATTCCGAATAAGTGGTATTTAGAAGGTAGAGCACCTTTTGATAGAGGTGCAAATAATAGATTGTTATGATATTAACATGATATTCCAGAGAGGTGTTGTTCAGGGCTCTATGAGCAGTATGTCCATATAGTCTTATAATGGAATGCAGATAATGAAATTTTCATCTCCCTTGTATATTTTTATCATCATTCCTGCATGCTTTTCAGCTGTAGACGTGCTGAGATCTCAGTGTGCCCTAAGGTGCATTCCATCCCAGCGTATGAGTCATCAACTGATAGTTATTCAACTCTAACGGATGAGCCGGCTCTCAGAATGAGCCCAGGAGTGAGTTAAAGATGTGATATCATGAGGAATCAAATCAAGATGTTTCCTTGATCTTGTCTGATAAAAGGGTTTAAAACATATGGCTTGTTTCTAAACACCTGCTGTTTGCTGACATTAGATGAATACATGAACATGTCACCACCCACGTCAACAATGCCTGTTTGTTGCTCAGTCAAGATGTGATTATGTGGAGGAACCGGTATAGATGCAGTATATCATTAATGTGGGGAAATGGGCTGCTTTGTTTTTCTAGTGCAGGCTTCTCTTTTTGTATTATGATTTTTTTGACTTGTATAAAATGTTATTAAGTTAAACAAACATCATAAAATGTGTCCATATGACTTCCATACACACAAAATCTTATCTTAAACTATACAATAGCTTCACAGCAACTAAAAATTAAAATTGTAATAAAAATTGTAAAAATAAAATTGTATTACATGCAATATGTACAGATTTTTTTGATTGATTGAAAAATGTATATATATATATATATATATATGTGTGTGTGTGTGTGTGTGTGTGTGTGTGTGTGTGTGTGTGTATACATTAAAGACTTTTATACATCTGGAAATATATTAAAAAAAATATTTATTTATTGCAATACTACAAAAGTTTATGTAATGACCCCTCTAAAAATTACTTTTTAAACTACTATGACGTTCTTTTGCTTATTCAACACAATAATATTCATCAGCCTCGTGGTGTTAGAATGAAGTTCAACTCCTGTCTTGGCACATATTTCTTTTTGGATCATTGAACTGTTCTGACAAATCACAGGGGGTTATTACCACAGCTCAGGACCCACTTCAAAAGTCATCTGAATTACACACCAAATTAGCCCATTGAAAATGAATGCCCTCCCACTGTGTTCTGCAGTGTAAGTAGATTAATGTTGCATTGGCTGTGTAAAGAGCTTTGGCTCCTACAGCACTTGTGGAAGATGTTTCTAACTGTGTTGACCTTCTAATCAGTTATTAACAAAAGATGCATTGGTTTCAGCTTCGGATAGGCGCTCCCGGCAGGATTTAGTTCATTTAAGTTTTTGTTCCTGTGATGTCTATTTTTATTTTTTTTAGATAATGTGCTTCATGTCCTTCATATGCAGGCAGTGAGATGATTGATGCATTATTGCATCACATTTTTTAGACAGCCATTCAAACTTGGTCATGTATTTCGACATTTCTGCTTCAGATTCTTTAAATTATGGTAGACATTTTTACCTTTGTTCAGTTTCTGTGTTGGGCTTTTATTTCTGTGTTTCAGGCCTCGTTGTGTCCAAGGAAAAGCAGAGGTCTCACAAGTTTCTGTGTCTGCGGGTTGGCAAGGCCATGAAGAAGACGTTTGTGTCCAACGCCAGCGCATCCATGCAGCAGTATGCACAGCGAGATCGCAAGCATGAGTACTGGTTTGCTGTTCCTCAGGAGAGGTGAGTCAGGCGTGTAGAATTTAGTTTGTGCCCATTATTTGTATAAAATCTGCTCTACTTTACACTCAATTCTGGAAAAAAAGCCACACACCTTTTTAAACGTTGGTGATGACTATCTATCTATATATACATCCATGTTTTTTAGGTGTGGTTTTCTTTATGCTAAATATGTCATTTTATTATTTATTATATTATTTTTTCATTTTGTTTTTACAAAATGTATTATTATTATTTATTTATTTTTTCATCATTATGGTCATTATTATTATTATTATGTTAGGTTCAAATGTGACATGTTCATGTTTTTGCTTTTTAGATTCACAAAAAACACATTTCTCTATAAAATGACACAGAATTATTCAGTTTCTAATTTGATTTTGCGAGAAGTCACTTTCATTTTCAATGTGAAATGTTAGTATTAGTATTAGTATGGGCTGAAATGTGACTAATTCATATATTTGTCAGATCCAGACGAAACATGTTTCTCTATGAAATTACACAGCATAATTTAATCGAAGTCAGTTTAATTTTAAATTAGAAATGATGTCAATTTAATATGGTCTCATTATGCGATCAGCTTTCTAGCACTGAAACAGTGCTGTCTTTCTTTTATTTCATCTACCCTCTGATTTAACACAAGCGCTCAGTGTTCTTCATCCCACTGGAACTTATTCTGTCTGTTATCACTGTATGAGATGAGTCACAGATATTTTTTTAGGAAACACTCGCCGGGCTAAATCAAAATAAGAGAGTCAGAATAGATTAGCTTCGACAGTCTAGAAGTTAGAAAGAGAACTCCAGACGTGCTGTTTGGTGTAGTCCTGAACAGAGTCTGTACTGCTGGAGAGAGCTGCAGAGGTCTGCTGTCTGTGTTTGTCACTGAGACAAGGCCGGCCTGGCTACGTGACCTAGTTGGGTGGCGACCCGGATGATCAGTGTAAAGTATCATGACAATAGTGCGTGAGCACGACCCGAGAGACCAGGCTTTGAAGCTCACACTGCCTGTCAGCCGCGTGTCGCGTCCTGATGCAAGTCACACTGAGTTTTCCACAGCTTTGCCTGTTTAAAAACAAAAAAGCAAAAGCTACACGCACTGCTGTGTGGGTTCAGCAAGGACACATTAGATTGGTCAGAAAGTGACAGTGAAGACATTAATCATGTATTTTCATTTTAAGTAAATGCTTTTTATCCGTTTTAGTTTCTACAAAAATATAAAGCTTTTATGTTAAATTATAATATTGTAACTATTTTCCTCACTCAGCATAAGCAGCATATTAAGCAGGATCATGTGACACTGAAGACTGGAGTAATGATGCTGAAAATTCAGAAATACATAAAATTATTATTTTTTATTATAAAATTAATTTATTAAGTGTTCTGTTTAAATTAATTGCTCTTTTAAACACATTGTTTTTGATGAACTAAATTTACCTACTTAAATGTCATTCAGTGTAACAATCTTGCATATTTACAGCAAATTTTTGACATTAAAAGATTCATTATTTTCACCCCAAGTACTAATTATTTTACTGTATTTCTTTTAATAAATTAGAATGGCACAGATTTGAACAGCCATGTTTGTTATGCTCTATTTGGAATGTTCCTTACACTACCAGTAAGAATTTAACATATTGAACCAGGTCTAAATCCATTACACAGATAAAATCAGATTATTTAATGAAATAATTATTTAATGTTTGTCATTATTTCTCTAGGTCAGACCACCTCTACGTTTTCTTCATCCAGTGGAGCCCTGATGTTTTTGGGGATGGAGTAGGAAGTATTAGCCGTGATCCTGGCTTCATCGTGGTGAAGAAAATCGAGGAGTCGGAGGCAAATGAGGAGAAGCAAACAGTAGAAATTTCAACTAAAGAGTGGGAGGTACTGTACGGCCCCGTCCAGCTCACATGTTTGGATTGTTAACATATCTGTGATTTACGCTCGTGTCTGTATTCTGTGTTGATATGCACTGTATTTGATTCAGATATTTTCTCTTTATTGTACTTTGCACCTGTCTGTTTGCTTTTATTGTCTGTTTCTATGTTCCAGGTTTCTGGAAGTGTCTTTATTGTGGTCCCCGCACTTCATACACCTTCATGCACCATTCATAAGTCGTTGTCAGAGCTCCTGTATTGGATCTTGCTAAATGTTTCTCAGACTGGGTTTTTTTCGGTGAACCCAAGACGCATTGTGCACTGTGAGCTTGCAGCTGGTGTTTTGCATGAGTGTGCAATTGTTTTATTATTTCGTTTGTTTTGTTTTATCAAAAAAGAGGCACATGTATGCAGTTTATGCATGCATGGATCCCTCAGTCGTGTCTAAGAAGGCATGGTTTAGCCATGTATGAGATACAAGCAAATCATGCCTACAGGTGCAAGTGATGTTACCGTGGTGTTTCTTTTATAAAGCTCTGTTTGAATGTTTTACTGATTGGATAATACCGTCTGATATTTCCCCGCATGTTATTGTGTTCTGGTTGCCGCATTGAAACCAATCTGTGGCACTGAGAAACCGATACTACGACTGCGGTGGCATTTAAATTTGACTTTAAATTAATGATGTAGGGAACAAAATAGACTGATTTGTTATTCGGGAACTGGAGGATCTTTACAAAGCCACATGATCTTTTGATATGAATAAGTAAAATTAACTTTCTCTGATCATGGCCGCTGAACTCAACTGGATATTGTGACCCCCGGGATCCTCGGGAGATCAATTGTAACACTAAACAATCTGAGCGATGACATTTGATTAGCACACGCTCACACAAGCTTCCTCTTAAGTGTAGTTGTTTTACTTTGTGAAACTGCATTTTGAATGCCTCGTATTGTTCTCTGCTGTCTGAAATTGTGATGCCTTTGAATATAAACATTTTAGATAGGTTTAAGTAAGCTGCTCTTTTGGTTATTTGCTGTTCATGGTGACATTTGAAACATGGCCAGTGTGATTCAATTTGGTTGTTTTACTCCCAAAAAGCAGTTTGTTTGTTTAATGACAAGGACTAAATATAGTCATGCCTGTAAATTTAAACAATGTTTGGCTTATGGTTGTGTGCATTAACATATAACATAATTTCATTAAAATATTTGCTTGAAAGCTTCTTTAACAGATATGCACTGAGAAAAATCAGGTATAACATGATCAGGTGTTGTTTCTATTAACACTGAAAAAATGAAGCTTAGTTTTCAGCTTTTCACTTGATTTATCTTGATAATATAATTTGTGATGCTCTATGTGTAAGGGATAATGTAGGGCTAGCTCTGCATTAAACAATTTTATTTTTGTTGCATAAGCTTTTTTAGTATCGTTTTCGTTAATTAATTTTTTTATATATAAATATTCGAGAATGTTTTTAAATTGCCCCGTGGAAGAGACTTCTTGTGTTACATTGAAAATTAATTCTGCATTACAGTATTATTGTTGGTGCATATTCATTTATCATTGTATATTTCTCTAAAAATGTTAATTAGATTGTGAGTTACTGAAGAAAATGTGAAATGTTGCCCTTTTGCTGCCATTTAAGTCACAAAAGCATACTGGATGAATTTACTTATTATTAGAAGCCAATTAAATAATGTGATGATCAGACATCTGGTAATATATTTAATTATTAGGTTTTGCTACTTTTTCTGAGAATATAGTGAATTGTTGTTGACATTTGAAACATGACCAGAGTGTTTCAGTTTTGTTTTTCTACTTGCAAAAGCGGTTTATTAGTTTAATGATAAGGGCAGGAAATACATGCATGTTCAGTCCAGATAAGGAATAGATGTGCATTCAATTTAGAACGAGTCCTCATCGACAGCCTTGTGTTTTATAATGTCTGTTTTGATCCCTCCGCGTTATAATATCAGCCATTGGACTCATTCGCAAACATTATCGATCGATCAAAATATTTAGGGATCGCATTTAGGTGGGAATGTTCCTTTAAAAGTGCTGAAAGCCTTCCGGACAGGAGGCGTGACGCATTTTATCAGCCAGTCAGAGATCGAATTCTTTTATTTGGTCGGATGTCATTGGCTAACATAAGTGTCCGTCATTGTCTTGCCGTCGTGTTTATGTCTGTATATGGCATGTTGTCGGAAAGAAGGCTGAATGTGACAGACACTCAGATCATGTTCTCCAAGCGGGTAAAGGAAGGAAAACCTCTGACTCCTAAGTACACTTATGTATGTAAACGCAAGTGTTGAGTGAATGCGTTCGCTAAAGGGTACGTTAATGTGTGAGCGGGCTGTTGAATTATTAGCGTATAATGTCTGGCTGTGTTGATTGACACGGGCGGTCTAATGGGTTTTTGTTACTGCATTTGAAGTAAAACATTGTGAAAGTGAGATATGACAGTCTGCTGTTGCTGTTGATCTGTGATGCTTGAGCTTGTATGTCTGTGAATCAGTGAATGTCTCACCTGAGACGAGATGCATTTTTTATGACTGCTCTAGTTTACCTTCCACCTTGTACATTATTGAGGGCTGTAAAGTGGCAACTTATCGGCTAAAACTTTTATTTAACGTTACCGTCTTGGAGTAGTATGACCTTAGGTCATTTCCCTTTTACTGTCGATTAATGCTGCAAGTCAGTGTGTTGCTGGACTTTAAAGGAGTAGTTCACCAAAAAAAAAACGTCATTGCATTCCAAATTTCAAACCCGCATGACTCACACGCAAGAGAACATCTTAAGCCTGGAATATACTACGCGATTTCCGCTGTCTGAACAAGTTGACGCTAGTTGAGGAAAATCAGAGCGAGTCTACAGATTGAAGCTAACAGATTCCATATAACATCGGGTTGTGTATTATGGACATAGACTCCGATTTTTTAGCTTCAGACATTTATTCTTTGATGCTTAGTTTTCCTTTGTCACTATTTACAGAGTCTGTAAGTGTATGATGTCTGTTTTAAAAGTCGTGTAGTGTATTCCAGCCTTTAAGAGAACGCCCTGGATACTGTTTTTTTTTTATATATATATATAAAATGCAGATAAATAAGAACTGGGCATTAGTGCTTCAAAATAGTGGCAAAAATCAAGATACAATAAAGAAGATTTTTTTTTTATTAAAATAATAATAATTATTGACTACTGCTCTAGTGCCTGGTTGTTGAATTAATCATTCTTATGAATTGGATCTTTTCAGTTAATTGCCTGTCACCTAAAATGAAAAAGCCTGATTCGTGAACGGCTTCAACTTAAGTTAATGACTTCTTATTATAAGAAAGTGTTGTTTCGGTGTCGCGTAGCCAGGGGCGTAGCACCAGTCCCTGCTGCCAAATTCTGGGCCCTATGCACAAGCAGTGGCCATGGGCCCCTGAAAGCTCGAGGTTCACAACTACCTACGACACCATTTCAATACATAAATCAACTGATGCATTTACCCAAAATATTAGCATTTACATTAGTTAACAACATTTATTGTGATCTTTATTTAAATGAAAAAAAAATTTTCCTCCCCCCACTTGGGGCCCTGGTAATTTAATCCCACTTTTAACCCAACTAGGATGCCCCTGCGCATAGCTGTACCTTCAGACTGAAGCTGAAGGTCTGGAATACATGGTAGCGTTACTAGGCCAAGGTCCACCAATGATTCTATGCCGGAAATTTTACATTAAAAATTATTTTACATACTTTCGAAAATCCAGCATTTAGGTGATCCTGATAGGTGCTCATCAGTACAGTTGTAAACACACTGGCATTCTTCTTTTGCAAAGGGGGTTGGCTTCACAGCATCTTTGTTTCCAGGTGGAAAGTTAAAGACGGAGTCTCCTGGGAATACTGTATAATTCAACCAATTTGTCGATGACAGTTGATATTTACATACCATAAATGCAATAAGAAGTCAGCAGACAGTATTTTTCTTGCTAAATCGTTGAGACACAACTTTGATTGTAGGATGGTCTACATGACAGGCTGGTTAAATTTTGGGCTTTGTGATTTGAAATGATGAGGGTGAGTAATAGCAGAATATTGATTTCTGGAGGGGACATTGATAATTTCTATGTGATTTTGCTATGGCTTATGTTAGCTATTATGAATATGGATGGCATATTTGTCTGCAGAGCTTCATGCAAAACAATTCACACACTCATGCAAAACGCTCGCTGTGTTGTCTGCTCACGTTTGTACAGTAGCTTCACATAATGACATTATCTAGGCTTTCAATCTTATACTCATCTCTTCCATATCTCATAAAGACAATCATTCCCGACCTCAGTTTTAGCAGTAACATATTGTTTTAAAAGTCCCAAACTGCACATTCTTGTCCGTATTTTGGCCTCATCTTGTCGTTCTGCTCAGCGGTGTGGTTGTGTCCCCTTGTCTCTGGAGCAGGTAGTGTCATGGACTGAGTACCACCACCGGATCGATGCGTTAAACAGTGAAGATCTGCGCTCCCTATGCAAACGCCTCCAGGTGCACAAATTCTGTAGAACCCTGCAGATGTAGCTCTAGGTTTTGTAGATTGCTTTTGCCTTGCTGTGGATGGCAAGTTTGCGCTTGACACACACAAAAAGATTTTTGTGCAGAAAATTCCATAATTTCCCATAAAGAGTAGCCTATTTATAATTTTTAGATGCACAACTTAGCGGCAACACTACCCTTCAAAAGTATATATTGTTACAAAATTAATACTTCATCAAGGTTGCATTCAATTAATCAGAAGTGACAGTAACATTATAATGTTATAATCTTACTTTTTTTATTTTTCCTTTGTTTTAATTTGAGTGACATTTGAGGCTTAATACTATAGAAAAGCAATAAAGGTTTTTCAGTTAGAGTGTTTTCAGCTTGTTTATGTTCATGTAAAATTATGGCGTTCAGTTGCTTCAAACAATGGTACAAACATCATTCAGCTGAAATTGTGATGATTGCAATTAATAATCACGATTACAATTCCAAGGGAATAATCAACAATGCCCTAGTTTCTAAAAAATATTAAGCTGCACAATATTACCATTTTTACTGTATTTTTGATCAAATAAATGCTGCCTTGGTGAGCATAAGAGTCGTGCAAACTCTAAACTTTTGAGGGGTGGAGTACTTATCACAAGCTGAAATGAGGAATTTTCTGGAAGCCATGCTTGAGAAAGTGGGTTGTATTTAGATGTCCAGAATGTTCTGAGGTTCAGGCGGGTGTTTGGGTCGAGACCTGCACTGACTGCTGCCTGGTAATTTGTTGCAAACAATTGATGTAATCGAAGCACCGCCGGTGTAACCTGAGTGTGTTCAGGCCACGAGAGGGAATGTTAACTGTCTGTGGCACTACAATGTAAAATAACACCACTAGTCCTGATGTAACTTTAGGCTTTAGAGAAGTGCTTCTCAACTGGTTGTGCTTCAGAAACCAGAACCGTCAGTCTAAGAAAACAAATGCTTATGCAGGTAAACAAAAATGTTCTTACATTTAGCAGACACTTGCATTTATGAATTCTCTAGGAATTGAGCCCGTGATATTGCGTTTCTAGCACAATGCATATCGAGCTACATGAGTCTTTCATCTCATAAATTGAAGTTTATTAATATTACCATTAAGCTTAATTGTTAACATGATAGAGTCAATGGAAAATTTTCACTGGTTGAGAACCACTGATTTTGGGACATAAAGCAAAAACGTATTTTAAAGCACTATATCCTACATTTCCTGTGAGACTAGACTGTCTTCTCAGGTTAGTTTGTCCTCATAGGTTAATTCAACTAGAGATAAGTCAACTCTTTTTCGTTGAATTTACATGTAAAATCTATGCAACCTCACTTTCACAAATGTTTTGAATACCAAATCCTTGCTTCGAGAGTTCATGGGTAAATTTGGAGGAAGATCTACAGTCATGCTTTGTTATAGGATTATGAACGTCACTGCTTGGATTGCTAATGGCTTCTTCTGTCTTTAGATCACTACAAAGGAGGATGTGAACTCCAAACATGGCACGTCCATCACCGCCAGCCTGGAGCCAGAGACTTTCAAGCCCAACCTGAACGAACCCAGTGACCTTCTGGAGGCCGAGTATATCGAGAAGGTAAGCGCCCAGTGGCATGGCAGTGAAATAAATCTGCCCACTGCTCTGGGCTTTACAGTGTTTCATCGATCCGCAGGTCCAAATATAGGTGGCCCTCCTCACTGTTCACCAGTTATTGATTCTCCGCCGGAGGATAATCTCAGACATGTTAAAAGACAGATTTATTCACACTCGTCATGTTATGGCCGAGGGCATGAGAAAGATTTGAAAAGTGAAGGTGACAGTTCTTGACCCATTAATGATTTTTTTTACTTTTGTTTTTTTAGTTGTGGAGTTGATTTCTGAGTCTTTTGAGTCAGTTCTTTTAAATGAATCATTTAACAAGAGATTATAATAGATAATTCAGCATTATTCAGATATAAGCATTTTTTGATTTCTTATCATTTCAACCTTACATATGATTTTACTTATGATCTTACTTTACTTTCTAAACTAACTGAAATAATGTTGAAGCACTAAAATTACTAAACAAAGCGATTTGAAGCTCTGTAGATAATTAAAATAAACAATTACCAAAGTACTAGTTCAAAATTAATGAACACTGTAACAGTATCTAAAGCTAAAATAACACAATCAGTAATCATCAATCATTAATCATTGTTTTTTATTGGTACTGCAGCAAACATTTTGTTCCGCTTTCATAAAGGAACGTTGCATGACTGCATTCATATGCTTTTTGACATTTAATAAATTCTGCAGTTGTCAGAGACATTGATGTAATATTTGTACATGACATCCTGGTCTTTTGATCTGATCTCGCTGTGCCTTTTGCTGAGTGTTTTGTAGTAAAGCTTCAGAGGTTTTGTGCTGTTATGAGGTTTAAGTGATTGGGCCCTTCGGGTGCCCGCCTTTCAAACGCATCAGCGCTCTGAGAATGGATCACCCGAGGTGGCCTCTCGCAGAACCCTTTACTTAGACGCAGGCCCATTTTGTTGGTAAATCAAATAAACTTGTGTGATTACGCAGAGTAATTCAATGCTCTCCAGGCGCTGGGAAAGCCTGGACCTGCCGGAGGACACAGAGACCGCTGCACAGGAACATGTGTCAAGGAAACACACAGCACTGTGCTGCCCACTGTGTGTGTATGTGTGTGTGCATATATATATATAGTGTGTGTGTGTGTGTGTGTATATGTAGGTATGGTGTTAAGCTTCTCTGTGTCTACTGGTGTGAAAAGGTCAGTGCTACTGTAATTGGGCTCTTAATGTTTCAACCTTTCTGCTGCTCTCATCCTGCACATGGCTTTTATTCGTTCAGTCATGTTCTCCTATTTTCCACCTTTTATTTAATACTTCGTTGTTATATCCAGGTTACATCAGAAAGCACTCATAACATTTAAGAGCACAAAAACTTGTCAATGCTGCCTCACAGCTTTTATCCATAAAATAGCTTTGCTACAAAATGCTAGATATATTTCTTATCAAGGTGGTAACAGCTATGCTTTTAAAGTACTGTAGTTACGTAAACGTCATTTTACCATGATACTTTATTTTACTTCTGAATTCTGAAGTTTTATTTATATCCATTCAGTAAAATTTCATGCTGCAAAGTTTTAGTTTCCAAGTTAACATTTCTCGTTTTCGTTTAGTATTTCGTTTAGTGTTTATAACTAATTTCAGTAAAAAAAAATACTTTTAGTTAACAATGTTAAGGTTCATCGCCTCTACATCGTGCACTAAAATCACCTAAAGGAATACAAACAAAAATGGAAATTCTCTCAAGAATTCCTCACCCTGATGTTGCTCCAAACCCACAAGACCTTCGTTCAACTTGAGAACACAAATGAAGAATTCTTTGATGAAACCTGAGCCATCTGACCATGCATAGACAGCAAGGGATCGATTACATTCAAGGCACTGAAAGGTAGTTAGGATATTGTTAAAACAGTCCATTTGATGTCAACTGTAATGTTATGAAGCTACAAGAATACCTTTTGCGCAAAGAAAACTACAATAATGAACGAAATCAACAATTTCATATCTTGTGTGTCAGTCTCCACCGCTTTTTCACGACAGTACCTAGTCATTGATTATAACTTATTCCTTGTTTTCACTCAGCTGGCAAAACATCTACCACCCAGAACCATCGGTTACCCCTGGAATCTGGCCTTCAGCACATCTAAACATGGCATGAGCATTAAGACGCTGTACCGGGCCATGCAAGACCAGGACTCTCCCGTGATGCTTGTCATCAAAGACAGCGATGGACAGGTCACACTCTTCTGTTTATCTCCCACAAGACCATGTTTTCAGAACTTTGACAAAAATCCAAGAGTTCTCAAATTTCATGTGACCAGAAACGATGTAAAGATTGGTGTCATCACCAGTGAATCATATCTGGTCTCTGTGCTCTTGTAGATATTCGGGGCTTTGGCATCAGAACCCTTCAAAGTCAGCGAGGGTTTCTACGGCACAGGAGAGACTTTTCTGTTCAGCTTCTATCCAGAGTTTGAGGTTTGTGTTCAGTTCTGTTGATTTTCATTACAGGCAACATAAGTTGTCAGTTTGAAATTAATTCTGATCGTGTCTTTCATTTGGCATTTTCTTGACTTTCATGTGCAAAATTCATTACAGGATTTATTGGGTTTTCTTGTTTGTTTGTTTGTTTGTTTTCTTTCCTCACTTGGCAGGCGTACAAATGGACTGGTGATAATCTGTTCTTCATTAAAGGAGACATGGACTCTTTAGCCTTTGGTGGAGGAAGGTTAGTAACTCGGGGCCATTCATTGCTGGAATCTGATTGGTCCAATTTCGTTTTGAGCTCTCTAACCCAGAACATAACCTGCCCCGGAGCAGGTTAGCTGTGCAGCGCAAGTTACCATGTCAATGAACAGCAATTGAAGCAGAGTTTCTTTCATGGTACCTAAAACCCAGGGTTGGTGCAAACTAATCCTAAACTTACCTGGCTAGCCAGCTAATCCGACTTCATGGTACAGGCCCCATGTCTTCAATGCACAAACTGCTCAGAACTCGTGTTTGAATAGCAAATAGCAGGTTCTTTAAATAGGAAAACGTAGCTTACTTAAAGGTTGTGAGTCAGAAGCGCCAGACTGCAGAGGTAGAATTGCTCCACTTTATTAGTCTCTGTGCACAGCCAGCATAGACTACTCTCCTAGGTTGTAGGAGTCCATCCTAAAATAAATGCGCTGAACACACGCTAATATTTGGGTTGAGCTGTTCTGGAACAGTGTTGTAAATACATCTTAACCACTGATTTCTAGTTATGTCCTCTTTTGTAAGCACTTATGACATCCAGCACGTCCAGCAACCGGCAGCCAGGAATAATAGCTCCCCCTCTTTTTTCTTTGCGCAAACATTTGGGCGGTGTTATAAAAACACCACTCTGTGATGTAGCAAAGTGGGGGCGTGTTTGAATGAGCCATTTTAGAGAGGGGGAGGGTGTACAAGTCAACTTTTATAAAGAATATCTCTTTGGATTTGACACTTTAGTCTTTGAAACTAATGAGACAAAATGTTCTTCTTTTCAGTGGTGAGTTCGGGCTTTGGCTGGACGGGGATCTTTATCACGGCAGGAGTCATTCATGCAAAACCTTTGGGAATCCCATGCTCTCCATGAAGGAGGATTTCTTCGTGCAGGATATTGAGATCTGGTCATTCGAGTAGCAGCTCACGCGGATTTAGCTTTTTGTCATTAGTTGGCGAGAGGAATTGGACACGAGGCAGATCCCAAACCTTAATGCACATCACCGCGGCTCCCTGGAAGCCCGTAACGGACGCTACTGTTACCGCGCTTGTCGTATGTTACTCCTGCATTTAATACAGAGCTCTTCTTTGTGCTGTTTAATATGTGTGTGTTTTGTTCAAGCCGTGTGCAGCGTCAATAACCAACAGGACCCCTTGAGCACTTTTAACATCAAGTAGAGATGATGACGATGATGATGGTGGCGGCGGCATAGGGTTTGGGCTGCCCGAGAACTGCCATAGTCCAATTTACCTGAGCCAAAGTGCCAGGGGTTTGTTCAAGAGATGATGTTAGCCGCTAGGATGTCACTACTGGATCGATTGGGATTTAAAAAAAAAAAAAAACTACGAAAAAAAAAACTACTGAAAACACATTCCCTTGCTCTCAGTGGAAGAATATGCATTTTTGGGACGTCGATGGATGGCGGTGGCATCCGGGAGAAGACGAGAACGCATCTGTAGTTTCTTTCGAGGCGAAATATTCAAGTGTCGTGAAAATTCGTAGTCTTTCTGTCGTTCACTATCATAGCACACCATGTTCGAAGCACATAATCGGAAACCCCATAGTCGTAATGTTCTGTTCAGTGGGTTTTACGTGTGAGTGTGGCTAACATCGGCCCCTTCGCTTCGGAAGGGTCGACTTTTACTGTTCGTAGGCAGAAATGTGTCGCAATAGATTTGTGGATTATGCAAATTCCTGTCCTGTGACCTCAAATAATCCAGACGGGGCACTTTTGTTTCCCCCGTTTCTCTTTCTGAGAGACCTTTTACGTCTTGACGGATTAATTGCTTTTCCTGGGTATCATTTGAAAAGCCTGAGACGTGGTTTAATTGTTTTTCACGAATATGACAATACTATATATATATATATATAACATACAAATATATATATATATATAAATAATGATATATATATTGCTGTTAAGTGTGACAGTGATCTTTTTTGTGCTGATATCTCAGCTGTTACTAATATATTGTATATTACCCTGTAAATTAATGTTAAAATAGTAGATTTGTTCCTATATATATATATAAATATATATATAAATGAATATACAGTGTGTGGATTGGTGGGTTGCTTCTCGCACTTTATTAATCTAGTTTCAAGCCAGGTTCTTCATGCCTCATTAGCAGTAGCAGTACAGTATATATTTTTGTTTATTTGTCTTTTAGATCATAGAGTAAACGAATCGTTTATAAAGAGCTTGCTGCTACTGTGGAGAGGAAAAGTCTCAGCGGTCGAGCACAGGGTCGAATGTGACGGACTCCAGCAGGGAAAGTCTCTTCTTCACACGTGTCCTGTCCCAGCGTTTTTTGGGTTTTGTCTGGTCTATTGATTTTTTCGGTGTCTAGATTGACTGTGCACACAGAGAGAGGAACGCAAACGTCCTTTCAAAGTCGCAGACGAGAAGTGCAACAAGTCCTTCATCTACTTCACCGGAATATAATGTTACAGTGATGTATAAAGAACAATGAATACTAATAAATTGTTGTAACCTGGGACAGAATCAGGTCTCTTGTTGTTTTTTTATTTCTTTGTTGTGCGCTCTTCACCACAAAATAGCTCAGTATTTTGGGAGGCGATATCATGCAAATGCCATGTTTTAGCATTATGGTCATTCATCAAATATATGGCATTGAGGTTTGTGGTATGTGTATAAAGTACCTAGTTGCTGGCTTCCATTACACATGCAATATATAAATTTAAATAATTTGGTTCAGGAAGGAAGTCTATCAACATCATGTAATATGTCTTTTCTATGTGAAATGGCATATTCATTGAAATGTGTGTAAGGTGGTACTTAATTTCATCCGTGGGTGTAACAGGTTAAAATCTCATTCAAAACTTTACCAACAACACGTGGCTTTTTAGCTGGGTTTCTCTTACATTTTAAATTCGCAATTCCGCGGGAAAACCGTGAACTTTTTTGAACAAATGTTTTGAGGGGAGTGTCCTGGCGTGAGCACAAAGTGAAAAATTGCCTCCGTTAAATGATTATCTGACTAAATAAATAAGAGATGTGGTAAAAGGGGGAATTACCATATTTTAGAACGCAAAAATGAAACGTAATTTGAATTCAGAATTCAGATTCATCTGTTTAATCGCTTTCTGGTTATGATTGACAGTGTCAAAATAGCAGCGCTTGTGGTTTTAAAGGCTATTATGTTTCAATGACAGCTCTGTTTCACTCATTGACAAAATATTTCGAGAACTTTGCAACTCTAGCACTGACGCAAAAGCAGAATAATGTTTTTAATCTTTTTATTTTGTTTGTCAGAGTGCTGCTGTTTCATCCTGCTGGTGCGCCACCTGGTGGACGCACAATTTTGCTCTTACTGTAGATATTTATCCCACAAACACACATCCGTCCAATTACAACATAATGATAGATATTGAAATACAAGGCCATGTAAAACAGATTCTCAAATGTCACTGGGTCATTCCAGTCTGTCAAACTATATTTGACTCAATATCAGTATACACAGGACATTTTATTTGAAAGAACGGTCCATAGAGTGGCTATACACAGAGCCAAAAATACTATAGACACAGAACTACAAGCTCATGGCTGAATTAGTCAACCTCAGAGACTAATTAAACCCTCACAATAAAGCTCTGGTCTTATTTCAGTAAATATCCACATGATTTTACTCTGTACCTAATCGTATATTTATTGCACATAGAATTTTGACGGCACAAAATGTTAACTTGAAAACTCTTTTAAACAGCAGAGAAAGGCAAAAATGATAATAGGAGGCCCCATTTGAAAATGGACACAACTTTGAAACCACAATAAAGCAATACATGTGTAAAAAAACAACAATCACTTTAGCTACGAATGAGATGCAGTCCCATTGATTTTCCTTAGTTCTTGAAAACAATTAAAACATCTACACTATTTTACAAAGTCCAGCAGCCTAGTGGTTTAACCATTATAAATTGATGAATACATCGTTAAGCGTTTCTGGCCTGAAAACTTCAAATGAACCAGATTTACTCAATGCATATTTCTCTGAAACAGATTGCATAAGAAATCGTTTGTAAATGCCATTTCATATTGACTTAAAAAATAAAGCACAGGATTGTCCCTCATTTAATTGCAGGGTAAGGCAAATTTCACTACATCATTAGCTTACACTTAGTGCATGAAAATATAAGGCAGGGTCTTTGTCTATTAATATGTATAGACACCATATGCATTTCCTTATCAGTTTCTTGTGCAGTATGTCTGACATGAATCCCTCAAAAAATGAGGCACTCAGATGTAGTCAACACCGACAGATGTGTCACGTTCACCGACTGAAGAAATCAGTTTGTTTTCCAGTTTGAAAAAAGTTCTTCCTAGTAAATCAGGTACTGTAACTCAGAGTAGATGAGAGGAAACATGACGGCACAGGCTCTGTACAGAATGGCTGCGCTGTTGACCAGCGCTCGTGGTATTGTGAGCCAGGATTCAGACCTGAAGCTGAAGTATATGGCATATAACGCCACCGCGAAAAAGTGACCGATCAGAGTAAGGGGTTTCGGCGACAATCTGAGGAAACAAAAACAGATAAGTGGTGTAAAAAGATCCCATATATCTGCAAGAACCAGTGAGAGACGTCTGATTTGGCAGATTCTTTGTTAATACTTACACTGACAGAAGGCCGATCGGCCCATTGATGCATTCTCCGCCAAGCTTGAAATAATGGAAACAGGCTTTTCTTAACTGATGCAGTGAATCTGAAAATAAACAGATGTTTTAAGTTGTGAACTTTATGATTTGTGAAAGTGTGAAAGCGAAATATTTAAGAGTGTGTTTTGTCACTTACTGTCGGTCGCAGCAAACAGCTCATACAGAGCTTGAGCCAAGATGTTCACCACAAACGAGTGAGATGATTTACGCTCCCAGTGGAATTTCTTCTTTGCCTGACAACAAAAACAGTCCTCATTGCACATTTTTTCATTTCTCAGATCCGCTATGATGATCACAGTGGCATTTCAACATTCATCCAACGCAATCTGTTCCTGAACAGATTTGTGCACTTGAGGTGCCATACTGTCTACTGCTTACTTGCATACTGTGCATCTTATGTTACATAGGCAACTTACAATGTTTTGCAGGAAAGTTAATGTTAATATGTTGTTTTGGTTTAGTATATGCAGCGAAAATCTGGCACTCGAAAGCTACCTTATACTCTCAGATTATTGTAAGTGCATTTGTTACCTGGAGCACAGCTGGATTATCATAGAGATCAGGGATGTTCTTGAGCAGGTCTCTCCAGATGCGGACGTCATTCAGCACCACACTCATGCCGCCACCGGTCAGAGGATGACGCATGTTATACGCATCGCCTAACAGCAGAGCCCCTAATGGAGGACAGGTGGGTCAGCACTTGCAAAACTGCACCATTTCACTCTGTGCATCTGGTTAGGGCTTTAAAGATCTACATTTAAATATAAAACATCTACATTTTACAATTCTGATACTTAAATATTACAACATTTAACATGCCATTTTTCTGATGAAGTCTCTTGTGCTAACAAAGACTGCATTTATTTCTACCTGGTCTTGTGGCATAAAAACCACGAAATATGTACCAATAAGTACAAATGAAAATGAACACCAGAGGCAGTAATATAATTCATTTTCCATTAATAAAGTCCTCACTACTTCAATTACTTGAAGAATATCATGATAGAGCATTAACTTTTAGTGACAGTTCCCAGATATTTATCGTATTAAAAACACAGCAATACATACCTATATCAACGTAATAAAAACGTACCAGGGTCCACATATTTAACGTGTGTTTTAGCGCCACTCAGTAGACATTTCTCTTTGAAACTGTGGTAAGGTACGTAAAAACAGTGTTGCACAAAACTTGTACATATTTTTATGAGACCAGGTTGATTTGATCAGATATGCAATAATATTATTACAAATTGAAATAGCTGTTAATTTTCTATTTTATTATTATTAATAATGTAATTTATTCCTTTGATGTAAAGCTGAATTTCCAGCATCATTACTCGTTATGATCTTTCAGAAATCATTGTAGGATGCTGAATTGCTAATCAGGAAACATTTCTGATAATTATTATTGTTAAGTGCTACTTAGTATTTCTTTGGGGAAAAGGAAGTAGTAAACAAGGCTTACCTTGTTTATTGACCGGTGCGGGTGGCAGGAAGCTGGCGGGCATCATTCTCAAGCGATCGTTCTGCAGTGCCGACATGAATGGCTCTTTTAAGTGCTCTGTTTAAGCAAAATACACATATTTGTGAGCACTGCATTTTCTAAATACTTACACTGCATTGCTACTAAATTAAGAAGTATTTCAAAAATCTTTGCGTGCAAATTTAGCAATTAGTTTTTTTTAAAGTCTAAATCTGTTACCTGGTAATTGTGGGTAGATATTGTCTGTCATGTACTGCATTAGGTCTCGAGGCATCTCTCCTCTGATGTCCACCAGAACCCGAGTTTCATTGGAGGAGATCTGATAGATCAATATTGGACTGGGATTAGCTAGAACCAGCTCTGCATGGTTGGGCCTGAACTGGGGAGAGTCCTGGAAGATAACAATATAACACAATCAATCACTGAGATTGAGACACTCTTCAAAATAAAGGGTTTTACGATGCCATAGAAAAACTTTTTTGTGTATAGATGGTTCCATAAAGACCATCTGAAGAAAGAGGGTTCTTTAGATGATAAAAAGGTAAGAAAGAGATGTTTCTTTAAAGAACTCTTTGTGCAACCAAAAGTGGTTCTTCTATGACTTCGCTGTAAATAACATTTTAAGCACCTTTTTTTAAGAGTGTACTTCGGAATTGTTTCACCCTAATATTTACCTTCATTATGCATCCAACAAAATGAGAAGACACTTTGGCTTTCCCAGAAATCAGATTCTTACGGAACTTGGA
Organism: Enteromius viviparus; assembly: GCA_032353835.1. Taxonomy (NCBI): domain Eukaryota; kingdom Metazoa; phylum Chordata; class Actinopteri; order Cypriniformes; family Cyprinidae; genus Enteromius; species Enteromius viviparus. Next base: position 4,149,913 of record JAUCNO010000236.1, read on the forward strand.
GAAACATCCATCAGCAACTACAGTCAGAGGAGCATGGACCTCCTGAGAAAGAGAGAAAAAGTATAATGGCAGCATGGAAATGCCAGAGCAAATCTAAACCTAATACTTAATATCTAATACCTGTACCTGATGCCTAGGTATCTTATAAACCTAATATCTAATACCTGTAATCCATATACAACCATAACCAAACTTTACAACCAAGTATTAGTGTGTCACTACCTTGATTATCCCAGAGTCCTTCTCTCTGTACTGTATTCCTGTCACACAACCATCTTCTTCCTCCAGACTGGTCACTGTTCCTTCCACGAACTTCACACTGTGAAAGTATGACATCATATTAGACCCATCAGTCTCCTTCACAAAAGCCCACACAGAGACACAAAGCCTTAGAAACACAAGAACATCTACCTAAACCAATATTTGCTGTATATTCTCACCGTATAAGGTCTTCAGTCAAACATTTACTCTAGCAGTGGTTTCCAAAGTTCAAACACTTTTAAATTAAAATCAGATTATTTCTGAACCACGTAATGATAAGCATGACATTCATTATATGTATAATATATGAATATATCATTATATTTATATTTTAGAAACTGAGTCAGGTATTTACTTGGGCTCAGCGAGAGCAGCTCGACGCAGTCCCATGATGAAGCGTCCGTGATGGAAAGCACGTCCACTCTCAATGCTGTTCTCCTGCTGAGGATATGGGATTTCCACCTCCGTTTGGCTCTCCAGGTCATGGATTACATAACCATTCACCACATGGGCATCCACACCTTTAACAGCATCTGAGATAAGACACGAAAGAAATGTAAAAAAATGTATAAATACTGAGTTTTTTAATATAAAACGCAAGTCTTAAAAGTGCAATTGAGATATTACAGATCTATACAATATAAGCGTGCTTAGTCTATGTATTCTATATTAAAGTATCTAAAAAATTGCAAGGAGGTGCATGCATTTAATAGAAAGATCAGATAAAGTGTGACTGTAAATGGGATATGTGTACCCTCCAGGCCGAGTTCTCTGAGTGCTCGATATCCACCCGGCTGTAGGAGCTCTCCCACTATCCGATCTGGTTCTTTCATGTCCCTCTCCACCACTGTGACCCTCCGGCCATCCCGGGCCAGAACAGCAGCCATGGCTGACCCCAACACACCAGCACCCACTATGATGACCTCTGGATCCTCTGCCTGACTGGACTGACTGTCTGTGGCCCTCTTTCGCTTTACATCTCTCTATTTACAAAGAGTAAAGACAGAAAAGTGAGTATTACACATTTTTTGTATTCTTTATGTATAATATGTGACCCTGGACCGCAAAACCAGTCTTAAGTCGCTGGGGTATATTTGTAGCAATAGCCAAAAATACATTATATGGGTCAAAATTTTAGATTTTTCTTTTTTGCCAAAAATCCTTATGATAGTAAGTAAAGATCATGTTCCATGAAGGTATTAAGTCAATTTCTTACCGAAAATATATGAACCTAATTTTTGATTAGTAATATGCATTGATAAGATCTTCATTTGAACAACTTTAAACGTGATCTTCAGATTTTCATATAGTTGTATCTCGGTCAAATATTACCCTATCCATCCAATTCATACATCAATTGGAAGCTTATTTATTCAGCTTTCAGATAATGTAGAAATATTAATTTCGGTAAATTAACACTTATGACTGCTTTTGTTGTCCAGGGTCACACACACACACACACACACACACATATATGTATATATAAATTAAATAATAAATATAATAAATGTATTTTATTATTGTATATGTATTATGATTATTATTATTATTTTTTTATTTACATCATGGTTATTTTGGTTCAATAAAACTGAAACCATAGGAAAACTAATAAACTGTCACGTACTAAAGGCTTAAGATTTTAAATGAAGGCAGGAGATGAAAAACATTTTTAAAAAAAATTAAAACAAATTGAAAAGTATCTCAGTGATGCAAACAACATTTAAAGAAATAACAGTTTTAGGCTACATATGTTCTCTGTGAAGTAGCTTGTATTATACTGTAATAAATGTAACGTTACGGAGAAGAGGTTGTGTTTAAAAAAATAAATAATATGTAATAATTATATGTAATATGTTTCTCATTAACCCAACCCAATAAACAGACAGATAAAAATTTGAAAGAGAAAAAAGCACAATGGATTTGTTTCGATTTTTAAAAATAAAATAACGTTAAGCAATGACTCGTTATTAGTGGATAAATATTTCCAGTAACGTTAATGTTAATAGGTTTATATAGGCTATGTGGAAATTGCTTCACAAAAAACCCACAGACAATATATGATCAAAAACACTATCTCACCTTCTTAGAAGTGCGACTACTGTCTGTACTGGACTTGGAGAAGAGTTTTTTGGTCGGAGGAAATATAGTCAAGAGTTTGAGAGGCAACTGCAGAAACTGAGGCGCTTTGAGCGTCTGTCCACGAAACCCAAGGCACGTGATCATCAGACCCACAGACACGCACAGCACCGCGGCCACGAGCAGCTCTCTGGGCACGTAACTCACCAGGGCATCGCATTTCTTATAAATATATGTAAAACTTGCAATTCCAAGAAAGGTCCACATGTTGAAAACCAATTCAAATATCAAAACAAAAATAATGTAAATAAAAGACAGCTCAAATGACAGGCACGGGTGATCAGAAAACAGACTTTAGAGTTATTTTTCCATACAAAAACTGTGAGGAAAAAGTAGTATCCTTTTTTCAAAATAATTTAGATCATGAAATCAGTGAAAATCCTCTTATTATAAATAATCATAAATAAAAAAGTAAGTATAATATCCAACACACGCGTCCACTCGTGCTGGTGCGATGCTTCTAAGGTGATGCTGAATAATTTATGATAATGAGGGCGCGGATCTTCTTGCAGTTTGTAGACAGCAGCGTCCCGCCTCCTCTGTTTAGAGCGAACCAATCAGATGCGTGTGTGTGGTGAGCAGAGCTCACGCTATCTGGCCATTGGCCAATCCAGGCTGCTGGTTGGCGAATGGACTGCAGTATGATGTGATGTCACAGAAAGGTTGCGTTTGGCAGATGTTACGAGCTTTCCAAGGTATAATAAACGCAAATAAATTATTATATAATATAGTGTTATTTCTACATTCCAATATAAAAAATGTTACAGGTTTAACTAAAGGAGGAGGTTAGCAATAGCAAGAGTGGTGCACAAATTACATTAACTTACTAAAAAAAAGATTAAATACTTTAATGGTTCCAAATATCGTTGTAGTAGCCTACACACAGACATATTTGACGTAACTAAAGTAGCCTATTTATTTCTGGCAAAAGCATATAGTGTTATTATATAGATATCACAAAGGAAGAGTTGATCATGTACTATCTTAGTATACAAAATCTACGTAAGATTGAGGTAAACAAGGAAGACCAGAAAACTCAGTTTAATTTATGACGAAACAAATGACAATGTGTATGAGAGATTATGGCATGACGTCATGATGACAAAAGAAAACCTTTTACAGGTATTTTAGTCATGCATGCAGAGTTGCATATACATTTTGTTGTATTATCCTTTTTAGTTGTATTATTATCTAAATGCATGATCATTTTAAATGGAGAATGTAGCAAATATAAAGAGCATATATAATCAACAATTAAAATAATAGCCTACAAGTTGTATAGGTAGGCCTAAAAAAAAAAGTAATTTAATTTAATCTAAAATAAACTTCATTATCTGAAATGACATGAACATTTTTCAAGTTTTCACCCCAAAAAAAACTCACAAACATAGTATTTATTTTAAAGTCCCACCTCCATCTAATAACTGTGTTGTATTATCTTTAATTTATGATTATTTAAACTGAGAATATAGCAAATATATTATAAAGAGAATCAACAATGAAAATAATACAATGTTAAACAAAAACTCTGTATGCATTAAAAGTAATAACAGTGATTTAATCTAAAATAGATTTTATTGTCTTCCTTTTTTTTTCTTAATTTTTTGTAAAGAATGAAATGAACATGTTTTCAAGAATTTTTCACCCCAAAAACTTCACAAACACATTATTTATTTTAAACTCCAGTCCCACCCCCGTCTAATGACTGTAATCATGTTTGATGCTGGCCAGCTGTGTTGTGCATATCAAGCGGCTGTGTGTTTGAATGAATTTGGCCTTTCATTTGGTCTTCACAGTCGAGTGAGTCGTCAAGAAGATGCTCTCACAATCATAATTACTCACTGACACACTGAATCTTCTCTTAGGAGGTTTGGAAGCCGCAGCAGGAGGGACGTTCTTGTGCTGCTCAAAGGAATTAGCACAGAAATAAACATTAAAAATATTATATTACATTAAAAAGAGACTATTAGACAATTTTATTGTTTCTGACTTCGTCTTGATATGCAAGCTTCATTAGAAGTGCTTTAATTGCTTGCAAAATTTAATTAGGTTTTATGATTACGCTACCTAACTAATTAACTATACTTCAGTGTTAATTTGCTACATGGTAGGCTATTAGTTATTAAAATGAAAAAAAATATATATATATATACATATACTGTATACCGTTCAAAAGTTTTAGAACAGTAAGATATTTAATGTTTTTTAAAGATGTTTCTTCTGCTCATAAAGGCTGCATTTTATTAGATTAAAAATCCAGAAAAAACTGTAATATTGTGAAATATTATTTCAATTGAAAATAACTGTTTTCTGAGCGAATATATTTGAAAATGTAATTTATTAATATGCTGATTTATTACAAGAATTATCAATGTTGGAAAAAGTTGTGCAGCCAAATATATTTTTTGGAACCTGTGATTTTTTTTTTTCTCCTGAGGATTCTTTGATGAATAATAAGTAAAAAAAACACATTTTTTTACCAAATATAAAACGTTTCTAAAATGTAAATCTATGCTGTAACTTTTTTGTTAATTTAATAGATCCTTTGTTAATAAAAGTATTAATTTCTTTCAAAGAAAGAAAGAATAAAAATGTACTGATCCCAAACTTTTGAACAGCAGTGAAACAGTAAACTACTGTAACAGTAATTTTGAACATTATTATCCATTTTAAATAAATGCTCCTCTTTTTAATATTTTAATGATCGAAGAATCCTAAAAAAACTATTAAGCAGCTCAACTGTTTCCAAAACTGATAATAAAACATCAGCATATAAGAATGATTTCTGAAAGGATCATGTGACACTGAAGAGTAATGATGCTTTGTATCACAGGAATAAATTACATTTTAAAATATATTCACACAGAAAACAGTTATTGTAAATTGAAATAATATTTCACAATATTACAGTTTTTTCTGGATTTTTAATCAAATAAATG
>JAUCNO010000236.1:4155348-4206910 GCA_032353835.1 Enteromius viviparus
AGATATTTCTAATTTACAATAAACACTGTTAAACTTACCTCTTGTCTCCTCCTCCTTACTGCGATAGCAGCTGAGCGCTACAGGTAGTATATATACACATATATGCTTAAATAATTATTTAGTTAAACTCTGTGGATTTAAAAAAAAAAAAAATTAAAACTCTTAACTCACATACTTATACTTCATACTTTTCATACAATTATGCAGACATAATTCTTGTTTCGTAGAAACAAATCAATGTTTGCAGTTCAACTTGTGACCACACGGTGTCTCTCTATCGCTATTTTTTGCTAATGAATGATTCCCATTTAAATGAACTCGGAACTAAATTAACCCCTTAGCATTCCAATATCCCATTCGAAAAGAGACCTTAGGAATGCTAAGACCAAAATTAAAGACCCATACAAAGAATAATTACATTCTAATATGGAAAAAGTACGGTGGTACTTTCTTCTTAGTACTCTACAGCTTATTATTATTAGATTTGACTCTTCCTGTTATATTAACATCTCCACTTTTCCCTTTAGTCACACTAAAACTAAAAGTTTAAAGCTTCAAAATATTTATATAAGGATCCACAGGAACAGATGAACTCAACATCAGACCACACTATTAAAGGCCTTGTCGCTTTGCTTTTCAGTCCACATATTCAACTTCAAGAGGCATTTAAAAGGTTAACTAGACTTCAAATATAAAAAGGATGCATTATTTACATGAAAGTGAAAGCATGGAACTAGGAAAACAAACATGAAAACAAAAGAAACAGGATTCATCGTATCACTATTAAGCAGAAGCTATTTAGTACATTTCCCCAGCTGGTTATAAAATACAATACTACAAGTGCTTTCTTTTTCATGCTGTTTCACTAGAGTATTAGGTCTCCAACTAAAATGATAAAGTGTATGTTAATGTTACAAAATGGTTATGTTTTCTAAACATTTTTAATAAGAACACAGAAACTGGTCACTTTCACTGCTCAGGTGTTTGGTTTATTTTAATGAAGTTACAAAATATCTGATGCAGAAAAATCAACAAATGTAAAAAGAACACAGGACAGTACCCAGACTCATAAATACAGTATTTACATATTATAGTACACAAGAAAAAACCAGCAGGGCCTTTGGTCTGGAAGGCTACATGGAAATAAAAAGAGTTTAACTCATTGCTACAGTTCATGTACATATATATTTTTAATATAACCTCTATAGCTCACATAAACAAATGTTTTGGCTTAGTGGAGAAAGGGCTATTCCTTTACAGATGTTGTTTACTCAATGTACAACATGCTTCTTTTTCCCATAATGCACCTGAAGGCAAAATAAATCCGCTGAATTCACCAGGCACTGAGAATGAGGCACTTGTGCACCTGGCTATCGAGACCGAGGATTGGCACGTGGAGGATGCTACACATGTTAATTATTAGGAGTTCTCCTACGCAGTGGAATCTGATGGCTTCTTGTCTTTCTTCTTATTTTTCTTGGTCTTTTTGGCCTGGCAGGGTTTGCACACGCAGCACAGGATGCAGGGAGAGGCCAGCAGCAGCAGCGGTGACGTCACTAGCACGATGATGCTGACGCCCACCAGTATGCCGACCACCTGAACACGTCAAACAAAACACACAAACTCAACCACCAAGTTTTTATCTAACTTCATCATTTGTAATAGATAAAATATAATAATCCTAAAACTTCCAGGGGTTTTTGAAAATTGGTAAATGTCAGACATAAAGAAAACAATGCAAACAGTCATTCCAGCTAACCTGTGTCCTGTTCCACATGACGGAAGCTCTGGAGTGCCCCAGCTTGTTTCGGCATGGTCCTTTATCGTAATGTCTCAGAAATATATCACCCTGTAACCATAGAGATATTTACAGTACAGGTACTCATTTAGAAGAAATATGTATCAAAAAAGACTTAGAAATGATAAATGGCAAAACAAAGAAAGATTTAAAAAAATAATATGATACAAATTTTAAATCAATATTGCAATAATAACTTAATTCAATTAGTTATATTATTTTTATTATTATTTCTATCAATTAATAAATATTGTATTATTTATGTTGTATATTACAAATATATATTATAAATAAAAAATAAACAAATTGAATTATAATAATAAATGCGTTTATTTTAAATAATTGAAATTATAATAATTATTATGATTTATTCCTATTATTACAATTGAAAAATATTATATTAAAATTGAATTAATTTGTTATTCTTGAAATGTAATTAAATATTTAAATATGTTCATATATTATTATTCATATTATCAGTATATATTTTACAAATTTTAATTTTCAATTATAATAATATATATCTTTTCATTTTAAATTATGTAGTAATAACAATAACTACAATTATAAAAATAACATTATTTTAACAAGTAATGTGTTTTTTAAATGATGTAAAAAAAATAATAATAAATGGAAAGTTGTTATTAATATTTTTTTTTTACAATTATTAAAAGCAATATGCAATTAATATATTTAAATTGTATTAATAGAAACAAATCAAATTGGTTGTTATTATTATATTAAAATTTTAATTAAATACAATTTAATTAAAAACATATATTATTCACATAATAGATACTTTTAATTTGATTAATTTTCATTTTCAATTCTAATATTAAATGTGTTTTTATTGTAAATAATAATTATAATAACAACTATTATTATTTATTATTATTATAAATGTCCAAAAATCAAGATGCATCTATAGTACATATTTATGTATAGTAATATTATGGTTTAATCATGTTACTTTGTCCAAAAACTGTACATTAATGTGGTACTGTGTTTGTAATTCATATTAAAAACCATGGTCATCTTTTAATACCATAGGATTTCTATTGTCATAATGCCCAGAATCTGTGATGCTGGTTGCAGAACATTTGTAAACCCCTAGAATCACTTACATCCAGATTCTGTAGGCAGTACCAGCAGAACGTGTGCTTGCAGCTCTTGCAGAGCATCTGTGCACAGCCCTGATTGCGCTCTATGTAGACGCCACACATCGGACACTGTTTAATGGCTGCATCAGTATCAGCGCTGCTCAGTGCACTGCAGAGACGACACACAGAGCACGTTTACAGAGCCGTGTTATGGAGGTGATTGATAAACAGTTATTCGCTCAGTGGTAAATAGGTCAACACTGACCTGTCTGCTGACGGTGCCATCAGCGGCTGGTGCTGGGAGCAGGAGTGACCGTCGATCCAGGGGCTTCTGCAGCCGCAGCAGAAGACGGCATGGCATGTGGTGCAGGGCACAGGAAGCGGTTTACCTTCGGTTCCAGGCGTCACATTGCACACGGCCTGACAGTCTAGTATCGGACACCAAGCCTTACTGGGGTCTAACTGAACTCCTGAAAGAGACCGAAACAAAGACTGAGGTAAAAAGAAAAAAATACATACAAAGCCAAAAAAGAGATGTGGCAAAGCCAATTGGTTTGCTTGCAAAATTCACTTCCTCACTGACAATTTGTCATTGAGGTTTACTGTTAACTTGCAGTCACAGGAAGTTCTCCGAATACTAATGTCACAGTTTACTTTGACACCTCAGACAGTCTAGACGATTCCTAGCACTTTGGGTGTAGCTTAGATGCAGACAGAGGCAGTGGAAGAAGAAAATCCCACAGATTCTGCTGTCTGAATGAGCTCACTGTTTACGCTTCTTCTATAAACGCTGAGCTGGACCCTGGCACACACAAACTAGCACCATTAACTGTGACTCAGAAGCAGAACACTCAAACCTGAGCCGGAGGATATAACCTTTTACAATTCTATAATAACAACCGTTCACCATAAGCCTATTTTTGTGTCTAAAACGTGAACATTTTTGCATTTGTGAACAGTATAGATGAACATAGGAAGCTACCAAGTTATGTTTGAGTAATATCTTGTGTAAGATGCCTTCATCTAGATGTTTTTGTGTTTTATTGAAGGCAGCAAAGATGCCATCTGCTCCTGCCGTGATGTCCTACATTCGAAAGATATTTATTTTATGATATGAAATTTACGTTTTTAGCATTTATATTAAATTACCAGGGTACCAACTTGTGCAAAGAAGCTGCTGCTGTGGTAAAATTACTGTCTGTACTGTCATACAAAACTATGTACTAAAACTAGTTTTCACACTAAATCTAAATCTGAACAAACACCAGGTTTCACAATACAGATCCTAGTCTAAGAGATCTGATTTTTGTCATAACTCAGTCATGGTCGATTTCCAATTGCAATAAAAACAATTAGAGATAGAAACAACACAATACATCACTAAAATCAGTGGCTAGTAAGTCTAGTAAGCTTAAAAGTATGCTTCTGTATGACTCACATTGCTTATCTAAAACTGTTTGTTCCTGACTATTATTGTCCATTTAGAATTCCAGTAAAGGTTACAGTAACACCTTCAAGAGCGATTACAAAAGCGGCAAATAAATGCATGCATACATACATACATGAACGAGCACGTACCTCTTTCAAATCGTAGCCGTTGATAGAGCTCTACCTGATCGCTGGGGGCAAACAAGGCGAGCTGTACAAAGAAGGATATGTATTTATATTCAGTTCATGTTGGAACGCATTATGTTTCAGCTACAGAACTAAACATGAATAGCAATATCAGTTCTTATGTAAGAGATAAAATACAGTCAGCTGGTCAATTTCCATGAAACGATCCTACTTATCAAAAATTTGCATAGTAAATCAATTAGATATTGATTAGAGTAGAAACTATTGTATTGCATTGTATCTCACAAAAAAGACTGTCTGTGAAATAATACAGAAGTGGTCAAAAAGTGCCATATAGACAGTTTAGAGTTTATATGAAATATCTGAATGTCAGATGTTTTCCAGACAGAGTCATGACGCCAGGTAATATTTAGACCACTTTTGAATCACTGCACTTTGATGTATGATGCATTAGTTCACAAAACAGGTTGGTGAAGATGATGAGGGGAAAATAACACTAGGAAACTTTGACAGTGATGGAAAACATTCGTGATAAATAAAGCCGTTGTGTTCTTGCTGTGGCAACCGTAAGCTAAATAAACATTTCGTTGAACAAGCCCGGACATATTTCATTTCAAAGTTCACTTTTGATCTATTTTAAATTTGCCATTGAATTGTTACGTGGTTGCTAAGGTTGAGGCTAATTTTGTCGCTAGGGTGTTCTGAGAGGTTGCTAGGGCAGCCGCTTTTGTAAGTCAAATCTTAAACTGTTTAATTTACAGCACTGTCTTTTGTTTAAGAAATAGATACTTATTCTGCCAGGATGAATTAAATCTTAGTGTAAAATCTTTTAATAAATTCAGTTTATTTAAACCTTCTATTCATCAGAATAGAAGAATCCTGAAAAATGCATAGTTTCTACAAAATTCTTGAGCAGCTTAAGCAGCAAATCAAATCATTAAGACACTTAACAGACATTTTAACATATAATAAAATAAAAAATATCTATATTTTAAATTCTAATATTTCACAGTATTACACTTTTATCTGTATTTCTGATTAAATAAATGCTGCCTTGGTGAACGTACTCTAAGAGACTTTTTACCCAAACTTCTTAACTTTTGTTATTGTTGTTATGAAGGTATAGCAAAGGTCTAATTGATTAAAAGTAATTAAAATAGATGTTTGGTAGTAGTAGAATTTCCGTATTGTCAGTGTAAACAACAGTGTTTAACCAGCAAATGTTTGTTGCATGAATTGTGGAACTGGAAACTGTTGTTGACTGAGAAAGAAGAATTGAGAGCGAGATAGACAGAAGCACCTCAGAGTCCAGCAGAGTCCCGGTGTTCTTGCAGGCCGGATCAGGGCAGGTGATGGCACTGCCTGCGCCACCTCGAATAGCCAGCTGGACATACTGCCTTAAACACTGCAAACACAACACAGCTGGGACTTACTGTGTATATATATATACATACATAGTTTTGTTTTGTTTTATGTTACTTTTTTATTTTTTCCCCTATTGGTTAGACCAACAGAGTCTTGTTCCACAGTCACAACATTCTTGCAATGTAATTGGTTTTTCCTGTGTGTTTTTATTTGTGAGTGTGTGTGGTATTATCATGGGATACTATTACAGTATTTTCAGTTGTAAAAGTACAGTAGAATGTTTTAACTTAAAAATCAAGTCAAATGATTTTTAAGTCTGACCCACAAGATTTGTTTCAGAGGAATAGGCTAGATTTGGCTAATCTTAAACGGCATGTGAAAGAAAATATCCCCGCTTGGCGAGACTTAACGCTATTGTGCTTTGTTTACTGCATTTCTACTTTTCATGTCAAGCTTGTGCTAATAACCTGACCACAGCTAGACATGAACGCCTGCTTATGGAGAAATGTTTGTGAATATGATTATCCTATATCACTAGTAACAGCAACTACATACTCTGCTGCATGACAACAAAATGCTAGATAGAGATTTCTTCAGCAAAGCTCTTACCTGAACACAGAACACACAGTTACAGGACTGCAGTGTGCTGGTCTCCAGCTCAGGACAGTCGTTCAGGCAGAGTTTGCAGAGGATCATGGCTTTTTCTACCTCCATGCCTGCCTCCGGTTGTTGTTTAGCCCTTCAACTTCAGAAAAAGTGGAGTGACGTCCTCCATGCTTCTAAAGAGAGGAACAAACACAGCTGAGGCGGATAGATTGCAACGTTTTAACGTCAGAAAGGTTTCGAAATACATGTAAAAACTCACTGTTAGTCGGAAGCGCTGTTATTAGCCGACTGTCTAATCTCATTTGTGTTGTGTACACCAACTCAAAACCTGCTCAGCCTGCTCTCTTAATGTATCACCAAACCAGTCGATCCGGAGGAACAAGAGATCTTCCACATAGAATTAACTCCCTGCTTTATCAAGTCTTCTTGTCAACATTCCCGTCCCGCATGGCGACCGAATCCCAAACGGGAAGAAGTCATAATAACATAATCCAGGATAAAGCTAGATTAGAGGGCCCCGCCTGCCTCGACAGGTCAGAAAAATAGAGAACGGGATAAAAGTGGAGACAGACAATGGTGACGATTTTATCCATGGCATGTTTGTGCTCTTTACATTTGTCTCCTCTGTCACGATCAATGTGCATAACATCACTGCCCTAAATGTCCGCTGTCTGTCCAGGCAGTATTGACTGGCGAGACACGTGTGATGTCCACTGACACTTGCGATTTTTTCCTGCCATGTCATTGTACTTTTGACACGGTTTCACTACTCGTGACCAAACAAAAAAAAGAAAAAAGAAAAAATGCTATTAGGAAATGTGCTGAATCAATGTCTGGCTGGAATATGATTACCGTCCTGAATCTCTATTGATCAGTCTGAAAACACGCTTGGTCGCACCTCATAAAGTGGGTCACTCAGTAAATCTAGGTGAGCTCTTTGGCAGTAAACCATTATTTGCATATACTTTGCTTTTGAGCGCAGGGAAGTGAATCACATGGCTTTGGCAGCAATGATTAATATCATGATGTAGTGAAATCTTGCCAAATGAGGAACCAAAAATAGTCCAGCACTAGTTATTTTAGTAAATAACTATTCAGTGTTTATTTTTCACTTTTGTTTGACCAAAGTAATAAAAATAAACAGGACAGCTGATTAAAATTAAATGTACTTGCTTTATTTTTTATTATTATAGCAGTTTATCAAGTCTGTAAGCAGTGGCATAATATTATACTACATTTGCACATGTTCAAAATTCATAAAATTTGTAAATATGTGCAGTATACAGCTAGAATACACTGATAAATACTATAGCTGCATCCAAAACGACATTTGGTCGTTCATAAGTACTACATTTAATAAGTAACTTAGTTTGTGGCCTAGAAGTATTAGAAAGTATGATTTTGTTTGCCTTTTGAAAATCGCTTTGTATAAATGCGTCTGCCAAATCCATAAATGTAAATGCAAATTTCTGACTCCTCTCCTGTGGCCTCATGGGATAGCTACTCTAATAGTCCATTTCAGAATCTTAATGGAAGCATTTACCTGCATACTAAGCCTATTTTACGTTTGCATACTTTGTCATCAGCTGTTTAGTAGGAAAGCAAGCATACTTATATGTGACATCCCACAATGCAGTGCGTTTGATATGACCAGACAAACAGAATCCGTGAATTTAGATTTTGATTGACTGACAAAATATTTTTACACAAACTTTATGACAATACCTTTACTTACTAGCAGTAACTGTGTAATACTGTAGTAAACTACTTTCTGTTTATGTGAAAAAGTAATAGGCGGCATGTAACGTTAGGCTACTGCGCAGTACACTAGTATTCAATTCAGGACAAGTCCATTGTCTATTATGACGTCGTAAAGATTCTTCCGCGTTAATAATAAACGATTATATCGATAAATGATAGTGTTATTGTAACTTTAGTACACATTTAAACATTCTTCGTTTTCACGCAAACACAGACTAGGTAACAAGTACAGACCACGTTTTTTGGGGGTATAACAGGTACACTAAAATTGTAATGTGAGAAACGTGTGGTATTTACAGTAGTTGTGGTAAAATGTGTTTTGAGACGCAGTATTAAACTCACCTCACTTCACTGCACTCGTGTCTGGAGTCTGTGCCGCAGTGATTATCACACGCGCATCTGATGATGATGAAGATGCTGAAGATTCCTGGATGATTGACAGACAGTCTGGTTTACATCCCCGCCCACACTCCTAGATCATAAAGAGGTGCTGGGAGAAAAACACCCGTCAGGTTCCGCATGTGTGTATTTGTGGGAACTTATCGGACTGTGTTAAAGGGTTTGGCCACTTCCTGTTTTCTCCTCCCACTGACGTTTAACGTTAACTCTTTCACAGATGAGTCCTGGAATATTTTTAAATTGGTTTGGAATTTAAATAATAATAATAAATAATAATACTGTATATAAGGAAATATATAGAGAGAGCTGGGTAGATTAATTTTTTGTTACTGATTAAAAATTACATGACAAAAAGTGTAATTAATCAATTACATTATACAATTAAGGTAATATAATCAGATTACTGTTAGATTAATAATAAGATAAACTTACATTTAAAAAAATGTTTACCTGCATGTTATCTGACCATAAACAATGTCAGACAACCATGAACATGCAAATATGATACTTCATCTTTAAAATCTTTATTTTCAAATTTAAAATCTTTTATTATCTCAGGGGTACTTCAAATGTAAAAAAATACGTGCACATCCACCACAAAACCAGACAAAAGGGTCAGGTTTTTAATATTGAGATTTACATCATCTGAAAGCTGAGTAAATAAGCTTTGCTAGAAGAATATTCTGAATATTCAGAAAATGTGGAATCTGAGGGTGCAAATATATATATTTATATATATATTTGATCTCAAGTTGTTAAAGCTACATCACAAACTTTCTTCTTCAGTTTTATTTGTAACATTTATTTATTTCGTTTATTTTATTCGTTAACCGGAAGTTTTGAAGATTTTGATTACTTACATTGTTCTTATTTGTAAGTCGCTGGATAAAAGTGTAAAAGTAAATGCAACCCAAAGCACCAGAAATAACTTAATTAACTGAAACATACTGTCGTATATAAACAATATACATGCATACTGTATGAATAGTGCATAATGCACTACATTTATTGTATACAAGTTATATAAACAGTATAACTCTCATCTTGCTATTTAAAACATATTTGAAACATAACATAATAATTAATTTTTAATTATATTAACTATTTAAATGCATTAAACAGTGTTTATGTTCAGTATCAGGAGATGAGGAAGCTAAAAACAATAAGTATAATCATGTAATTTTAGGCAAAATGTTATATAGTAATTTTAAGTTCATAATAAACAAGCGTGTACAACAGTACCCTCTAGTGCCAAAATATAATGACTACATAGGGGACAAACTGTTCTGGTGTCAGGTTACCTAAATATTACAACCTCAACATATTCAAACTCTGACATAAGAAAGATACCAGAGCTATTTTGGGGTGTTTCCTCCTCTTATGCTAGTAAGCAGATATGACGAGTAAGAAACATGCTCGCATATGACATCAGCAGAGCGTTTTTCCATTTGCTCTAGTCTAGATCATAGGCTTGACCTTAATAGATCCATAACATCCCATTACAACCAGTTTACTCCAGTACTCACAATCAGATCCCAGTCGTATCAAAGATACAAAAAATGGGTTCCCAGAATTATATGCAGTTATGAGAAAAACAGTGCAGTGTTCATATAGTTCAATAGAAGTCTTTGATCTGTGTGAATCTCTTTGTATTTGAGGGGCATCCATCATGCTGTGCAGGGCTCTCATTACAGGAGGAACTAGTTGGCAGCAAGCGTTCAGGCGAGTGTTTTGGCTTGGGTTAGGTAATCTGATGCTGCACCTTGCATTCAGTGCATGGCTGGCATTTCTCAGTCAACATACCTTCAGGCTTTAAAAGGATGTTGGCATCATTGCAGTCCTCTAAACCTGCATGTAATCGCCTAACGTCAAGTTCAGGGATGAACCAGCAGAAATGTGGTCTCAATCCTCTTTGAAGCAATGTTATTCTAATTTTGGTGCTTTAGTAATCCTTATTAAGTAATTTTATAAAATATAGGTTTATTATATATATATTAAATATAGGATAGGAATTTAAAGTCGTTGAGCCAAATTTAACAACTGTCTAGGAGTAATCTCGTCTAAGAGAGGCCTCTTTCATCAGTGAACTCAAGAAAGGATTGTTCACACTGCTGAGTGATGGACTATGCTATACATCACACTTACAGAACATCAATCAGACAGAACGGTTTGAGCTTGACAGGCTGCTCTGACTGCCACAGTGTGACATAACAATGCCTTACGGCTTTTGCACAGGTGCTGACAACTGAGCGAGACAACAAAGACCCTTAAACATGAGACGAGTGTCAGAGATATCAGCACCTTTTTCTTTTTTTATCTTTTCAGAACATTGTGGAGTCTATGTATTTACTTTGAAGTGTTGGTTTCCTTCTACCTGTATTATAAATATTACACACAAAGTGTATATTGCATTTAACTTAACATTTTCAGGGTATGGCAACAGTCAGCATCTAGTTTTGTTGCCATCAGCAGTAACCATAACGTTTTGACGCGCATATCATCTGAGATCAGATCTGTTGACCTCCTGGTGAAGCTGTTAGTCTTGAATATCAGTTAAATGGTCGTAGGATTAGTCATTTTCCCACCTCGCCAATCTGAAGACACTCTTGTGGAGGTTGATGGCAGTGTGTAAAAATAGCAACAAACCCTATTTATAAGACACTTGCACACTCCGGAGGGAAGCAGCAGCCTTTATCAGAAGATCTGACTGATAACTTTCTGATACAGTTTTATTTTGGCTTCTATTTTTTGGCAGCTTGCTGGATGAGATGCATTGCCTGAGCAGGAAGCCCAGGTCATATCTGCTGAACTCCTACAGTGATTTTCAGGAGACTGATGAGATTAACAGAGAATCATATGAAGCCACCTGGTTAGACCTTCTGATGGAGACAAGACCAGAATACAAGTATGCATTTCTGTTTCCTACTATACAGGCTGTATTTACAGGAATACATCACCCAACATTTAAAACTGTGAATATTTATTTGCTTGTATGTTGTTCCAGGCATGTATGCTGTTATCACAAACTCTGAAGAGTCAAAAGTAGTTAATAGTGATCATAACTTTTAAGCTCCAAGGCAAAAATATAGCAAAATCATAATAAAATGCTGTTCATTTGTAGCCATCTGAAATCATACCCAGTACCAATCAGACCAGTTATGTTATTATAATCATTAACTATTTTCTCCCTCTGATGCAGCTCTTACATCTTGCATTCTGTATTTTCTGAGTGGTGCATATTTTGGATTTAATAATCCTTCACTGCACTCACTTTAACAGTAATATTGTGAATTAATATTGGCATTTGATATAACTATTTTCCCTTTTAAAATGTTGTAATTTAAATCATTAGTGATGGCAAAGCTGAATTTTAAGCATCATTACTCCAGTCTAGTCTCTACACTACTCTCACATGATCCTTCAGAAAAAAAATTTATGCTGATTAAATGCTCAAGATTTTTTTCCCTCGGGATTCTTTGACATTTAGTAAGAACATTTGTATTTATAAATGTAAAAAAAAAACAATGTCTCTACTGTCACTTTTGATCAATTTAATGCATTAATTAAATATGTAATTTACTTTTTACTAACTTGTACAAGTACTGCTACACAGGAGGACACTTGTCGAAAAGGACTCAATGAGAAAAGAGAGCTATGAAAGCAAACAGGTGGTTCACTTCACAGTGAGACGATTCCTAAACCAAACCATTCACATGGGCAGAGAGGGGCAGCCACTGCAGGAATATCATCTACCTTACAGAAACATTCTCCCAATACCAATATTTGTGCCCAGAGATGTCACACAGCCTGACGTTAACCGTGAGCCTTCTCCCTCTAAAATAAAATCCATCATGGACACAGAGACTAGTTTAAATGGTCTTTGCCTTCAGAAGAGAGAGGTCTCGTCCATCACCAAACATAAACCAATGGTAATCCAACCCAGGAGTCCAGACTTCAGAGCCTCCAGCCTCATCTCTCCCCCACGAGACACACTCGGCATCCAGCGCCGAGAGTGATGGGCTGATGAAAGCTGTCTGCCATCAATGGCAAGTATGGTGGGTGACCTCACGCATACTTAAATACCAAGGCCTTCAAGAGACCTACATGCTCACAATTTGTTTTCATCTGAGACTACCAGAGAAACCTTATCAAAGGAAGATACTACAACAACAAAAAATTAACTATACGTTTTATCATTCGAAACATTGTGCTTTATGTATTTATTTACAATAAATGATACTTGTTGTTAACTCAATAACATTATTCCTTTTCTAAATGTGGCTTAAGTGTCCAAATCCTTGCAAAATAAGTGCAGAAATATTTAGAAAATATTTAGTAATGGTCTTAAACCTGAATATTCTAAATGAGTATAATTTAATGTCATTTTTATTTGTAATACATGATTATAAAAGAGCTGTTGATCTATTTCTCAGCAGGTTTAATAAAAACCTCATCTATTCAAAATGCTACAAATAAGCACTTTAATTCCCTGTAAATATCATTTATTTGTATTTATGAAACTTTGGCAAACCATTAAAAAAAACTGAACTTCAGAGCTATATTCTTTCTTTTCAGAAAGCATATTTATTACACATGCCAGTTACCTCATTTTTATTTTGTGGTACATATTAGTTAGGAACCTTCTTTAGACTGAAAATGTGAGAAGTGAAATTGTCTAATAAAGTTCAGTAATGCAACAAATATGATAGCATTTGATTAGTCTGCTTTCTGCTTGATCCAAAAGAACAGAAAGAAAACAAGAAGCGCAAAAATCTGCCCAACAAAATATACACTCTTATATTCTGATATGATTGTCAAAGACTCAAGGCTCAAGTGGTTTCACAAAAACGTTTGGCATCATAAATAGCTGATAAATAAATCACGGGGATACCTTGGATAAGCAAAGGAAAACATTCAAGGAAGAAAATACTTCTACACTCCTCAGGGTCTGCTGAATTTTGGCGATGCTCCTTTGAGAGCCTCTTCTGCCCTCTTGTGTTTCTGCAGGGTGACCTGGAGCTGCCAGTACCTGAGATAAAGCCACATCAAGTTCCCATTCTTGCGCTTATCCATGTTCAGTAAATCTGCACAGTGTCTGTCATTCCTAAAAATGTCCTTGAGATCTCCCTCTAGGTTGAGCTCGGCACCCATCGGGTCTTTAGCCACCCTCAGCAGCAGGTTCTTCTCCATCTCCAGACGATGTTCTCGTGGCAACAGGATGCTGCAGAAAGCTTCCTGTCTCTCCACCAGCTTCACCTCCAGTTCCTGTAGCAGAGCCTGAGCCCTGCGCTGCCAGTCCTCCTCTCGCTGCAAGGCTTTCCGCAGCTCCACCTCGGCCACTCCAGACTGCAGCAGACGGTTCTTCTCTTCCTCCAGATCCTGCCGTTCCTGCTGAAGCTGCTTCCGTTCCTCCATGAGCTGCTGACTCTGAGAGATCAGGGCTTTCTTGTAGCCCTGCACGCGCTGCCGCTCCTTCTCAAGCTCCACCTCCAGGTGAGCTGCTGTCCGTCGGTTTTCCTTCAGCGTTTCCCTGTACTTCAGCTCCAGGTCTCTGGTAATGGCTTCCATGTCTATGTCGTATTTGTTCTTCATATCTTGGATCTGGCTCTGTGATTCTCGAGTCCATATCCAACCTTTCCAAAATACACCCAGCAGCATTTTAGGAGTTAAATCTCTTTGGCAAGACAGACCAAATCAATTTAAGAAGAACATGACTTTTGACAGTTATCTTAAAACTAAATAATACCACATAAGATGTTATAAATCCATCACAAAGTAAGTACTAAAATCATTAATTCATTCGGTTTTTAACTAAACCTTTTTATTTGAAAATGTTTATTGTGACCTAAAACTTACTTAACATTAAGCTGAAACAAAAATAAATACCGGATGATGAACTGAAATACAATAAGCTGAGGTTCTAACTAATAAATTAAAACGTAAAATGAAAAAAAGTAAAATGAAAACTAAAAATACATATTAAAGCTTATTCAGAATGAATAACATATAATAGTATATACATAATATTACAATCACAAAATTATATACAAAACACTACTTAAATAGCTATATATCTCAACACATGTAAATCTACACAAAAGAAAAACAAAAACACAACAGTGCATTGTAGTAAATCTACTAACTTTTTAGATTAAAACGGGTATGTTTATTGTTATTGTTAACATTAAGATGTAGTCATCAATATGTTTAGTTTGTTTTCAAAGAAGAGTAAATCATTTTAAATCTGATAAAGGATTATTTTATCAACATATTTAACATTAACACATAACATATGTGACCAAAAACATAAAGAACCACAAAACCAATCATAAGTAGCATGGATATATTTGTAGCAATAGCCAACAATACATTGTATGGGTCTAAATTATCTTAAAATCATTAGGATACTAAGACGTTCCATTACATTACAGTAAAAAATAGCTGTGATTTTAACAATAAAAAACTGTGAAAAATGTTAAATGGTTAACGGAAAAATCCTGTAAGATTTACAAGGAACATAGTAAACTGACATTCCCAGAATTCCCTTCATTGCATTTCAAATTTTATTTGAATCTGATGTTTTTTCTTTGAAATAATTCTTCTTAATTTTTTTGTATCAGTTATGTTTATTAGGCTTGTATGTTACATGTAATGTTGTTAAATGAATGTTCATTGCATATTTCAGTTTAATGATGGTGTTTAGTGTTTGTGTGAATGACACTGAGCTCCTTCTATATATATATATATATATATATATATATGTCAATATTTACAATCAGCTTGTGATGGGCTTTGGCTCATCATGTGACTTTCTCATCATCCCCTGCATTTGGTGCTTATCAGTGCATTTCAAAGCTACAATATAGATTTCAGTACTTGGTATATTAACATTGTATCAGTTAATGAAATTACGGTATTTAATTGTAACTATAATGTAAAACCTAAAGCGTTACCGTGTTTTTTACGGTCACATTCTGGCAACCACAGCTGCCAATTTTTTATGGATTTTTTTTACAGTGTACCATAATATATCAACACTTTTTTTTTAATTAGTAATATCCATTGCTAAGAACTTCATTTGGACAACTTTAAAGGTGATTTAATATTTTTAAAGGTGATTTAATATTTTTTTAAAATATTCTCAATATTTTTATGGCGTTATTTTTTTTTTTTTTTTTGCAACCTCACCCTCAGATTTTCAAATATTTGAATCTTGGTCAAATATTGTTTACATCAATGGAAAACTTATTTATTCAGCTTTCAGATGTATAAATATCCATTTGAAACCCTTATGACTGGTTTATGTGGTCTAGGGTCATATATGTGAATTTTAATTGTATTATAAGTGAATGAATTTATTGTGCACTCAGATTTAATTACAACCTATAATAGTATATCTAGTATAGTATTAGTACACACTAATTCCAGACATCTGTGACGGTGTATGAGCTTTAAAAAAAAAAAAACTTACGAAATGCTGCGAGCCCGATCATGGGCAGCAGCAGCGCATAGTTCCATCTGCTCCCGTCATCTCCTCCAGCGGCTTCCGGTCTAATGTTCCATCGAGGAGGATCGTTCAGGTTGTTCATGGAGAAACCCTGAATAGAAAGTGAAGGAATACACTTAAAGGGCTGTGAGGATGAAGTTTTTTTTTTAAGTGCAGTAAAGAAAATGTGTGTCTGACACTTAATAAACAAACCAAACTACACACATGCACACATACATTAAATTTGGTCTATCTGTTATCTACCTAACGTTACTAATGTCATGACATTAGCGACCTGCAACACAACACCGCTAAAGCTGTGATAAATGCATTTCTCCAGCAGGTGCATTAAACTAAAACACACCTATTTATCCACTTATAGATTATATAGATCTGGTTTCACTTCGCTTCTTTGCTTACTTTGAAAAATCTATAGTCTTCTGCATGAGACCTTCCAGGCAGCTTGGACGATTATGCAATTCCATTAAAAACATCCAGCGGTCAATTTACTATTTCATAGGGGAGTTGGATACGTTTCATATTAAAATAAACATATTAAATGCATCATACAGAGATATGAGTAGTCTTTAAATGAATACATTTTTAATATCCTTATTATTAAATGCTAATAAATTCATATTTATTTACACAAACTGAAGAAATACAGTTGTACTGAATTTTGAACACCCCTAAACTATAGTAACTTTGGTATATTCCTAAAAGCGGCTCATTTGAGATTCTAGATGTTTGCAGCTGCGTAGAAGATGCGCAGAAACACACACACACACATAAATATGTATATCTATATCTATACATAGCAATGGGCAGAAACATTTGAATTTCCAAAGCCTTCTTTGAATTACATTACAATCTCCCAAAAATTTGTGTCTGTTTTACATAAAAATTTCCATTTAAAAACAGAAATTAGACGTGCTAGAATACTGTTTTTGGAAATATTCTAGGGTAATGTTTTTTTGTTTGTTTGTTTTTGTGGAAATCTACAGTGATGTAATATGCTGCACTTACCCTGATTTTTACAAACAGTAATTTCAACACTTTTCCAGAATTGAAAACAAAATCCTCCACAATAGGGGTTCGATGACTTAAGACAATATGATCTTGTTATTAGTCATTTAAACGCTGATTCTTTGATATGGTACTGTATCTTATTGCATATTACTTAAATATATTGATTTGAAATTTAATCAAATTATTTTATATAGTACTATGTACAGCAGCCTATAGATATGTACAGCTATTAAAATGACATATCAATAATTTTTCAACTAAAAACATTAGCCAAGGACTCGAAATTATAATTGATGAATTAAAATGCTACACACATTCACAAAATATTTCATGAATATGAAACTGTGATCTTTATTTAACAAACGTCTTTATTTCACTGCAGTTACATGTTAAACCAATAAGGGCGTTTCCTGTTGCGTTCTACAATTCTCTTGTCCTTATCTGCTTCAGAGGGTGTTTCATTTTCATACAAAACAACAGACTCTACAGCAGGAGTGTTGAGAGGTCCGCCTTCCATTATGGAGATTTGCTTTCGTATCATTGCGGTCTCCTTTCTGATTTTTTCATAGCAGAATCCACACAGAATATGCTTCATTTTCATGTTGCCACACTCTGGACACGGCTCAATGTTGTACTGGAAAAGAAAAGAAAAACAAGGATAAAGTGCTGTTTGCTAAAGCACAGTATAGCAGTGAAAGTACTTTTAAGTAGAATGCTATACCAGTGAGATCTTACCTTGACTTTTATCAGTTTATTTGGGTGTCGTCTTCTACAACGATTTACTTCAATGGTTCTTCTCTTTTTAGGAGCTGCCATCCAAAAGATACTGTCTAAGAAACTGGGCTCAGAGTTTTCTTCGTCGCTGCTGTGATTGGATTGAGGAAGAATTTGGGGACCATTTACTGCCAGAGCTGGACCTGAAGAAAAGATTAATGTGATTAATAAAACAATAATCAAACTGAATAACTAAAATTATTTTTAAACATACAGTATCATTTTAAATATACTTGACTGCAAACACTGTACATTTATTTATTTTTAATAAAAGAAAGATAAATTTGACTTCAAAGTTATTAAATAAATACATTTTAATAAGAATGTAAGATATAAAGAAGATACTTATTAATCAATCCACATTTTGCATGCAAATTCCATATATTTTAATAACGTGTTACCTAATTAGCCATATAAATTAAGTCAATATATCTCAGAGAAATAAAAAACACTGCAACATTTCATTCTAATAAAAGAGACTTTATTCTATTCGAACTATATAGTGCTTCCTGTTAAAAAATGCGTCTCCTTGAACCATTAACTTAACAGAGATAATCACTCTTAAAATAAACACTATATTTAAAATCACAAAGGAATGGTCGGTCAGAAGGGAGAAAAAAAAAAGGAAAATTATATTTAATTAAGCTTAATGGTATAGTGATATGAGTGGAAGAGAGTATAACACATGACATTAACGTTACAGTAAATACACTCACCGAAGCTGTCAAATCCCGCCGCTTGCGCTAAACGGAGCTCCAGACGCTGCAGAGAGCGTCCGACAAACTGAAGGAAACCCGACGATGACATTATACGCTGTATTTTATTTCAGATTAATTTAACATGTACAGACCTAACATCCTCACGGTCACAGCTCAAAAAGACCTACACTGCGCAAGCGCCTTGTTCGGCACCCGTGCATTCTGGGATTTGTAGTATAGCGTGATAAAAATTCAGCATACTTTCTGAGCTGGTGCGGGCGAAATACGTTCAAAATACTTGATTAAACTAACAAATGTTTTACTTATTACATGATTCTAATTGGTGGCAGGTAAAATAAAACGTGACATCCGAATTTATTTTTAAGCTTATCTTTAGGCTGCAATACCCACAATTCGTTAGGTAACTCTTTCAGCCAATCAGATTAATTAAGCGCGTGACGTCACTTCCCCAACAGTCAGACACAGCCATGGCAGAAAGAGGGTACAGTTTCTCCCTCACCACTTTCAGGTAATAAACGTCGTGATTTTGTTATATCCAGCGTGATCGTGAAGATCAAGCAAGGGTGTTTTTAGCGAAACGCGATGCTCGAGTTTTGTGTTGAGCATTCCGTCAATCAGAGACGTTAAATCATCACCCGGCCGCTGATGCAGAGTCACTGTGTTTGTGATGCAGCGCTTATTTCATTCATGTGCATCAACATTCATGAATAGAGTAAACGAAACACGTAATAATCCAAAAGCAGCAAATTTAACACTCTCGTAGGTGTTTAAAAGGCAGATTGAGCGAAGTTTTGTCTTTGCGTTTGGAGCTTATTTTACTTTCACTTTCATTGCATGATGGGTAGCTATTCTTGTATATAACTCTTGAATGCACGCGTTTATAATGATCAGTACTGTTTTTATTATTTTTTCTTTTTTACAATCACAACACTTTTCTTATGTTTTTGTTTCCAGCCCATCAGGGAAGTTGGTCCAAATTGAGTATGCACTTGCAGCAGTAGCAGCTGGTGCTCCTTCAGTTGGAATAAAAGGTTAGGAATGTTCTTTTATTTATTTAATTTGTGTGTCTTAACTTATTAAAATTATTAAAGAATTATTAAAAAAACTTTATGGATTTTTTAGCATGAGATGTGTTTATATAGCAATTAACTTTCCATTTCATTTTCACAGCTTCAAATGGGGTTGTTCTTGCTACGGAAAAAAAGCAGAAATCGATATTGTATGATGAGCAGAGTGTTCACAAAGTAGAGCCCATAACTAAACACATTGGTATGGTCTACAGTGGCATGGGTCCAGACTACAGGTATGAGTTTGGAGCCTACATGAACAAATGCTGTATATATGAAGCATGTCTAATGCAGTCTTGTCAAAAAAAGGGTAGTGGGTCCTCTGCAGTAAAGGGGTGCCATCAGAATGAGAGTCCAAAAAGCTGATTAAAACATCACAATAATCCACAAGTAACCCGCACCACTCCAAGCTATCAGTTCAGTATCTTATGAAATGAAAAGCTGCATGTATGTAGGAAGCATCCATTATTAAGGTGTTTTAATATTTAACTGTCACCTCAAGTCTCTTCTTCTAATGAAACGTCCATCCCTTGTTTGTCCTCTCACATTAAAATGCTGATTTGGACTGCTTTCACTTCACCGGTGCAATCGATTTCTTTTCTGTTTCAGACAAGACAACTTTCTTAACCACAAAGCAATATTGTGGTTCATGGACTATATTATTTAGCCGAGAAGAACAGTTTGAGGTTTAAAACGTCTTGAAAGATTTGTTTATTATGAACATGCTACTTTTTGCTTCACAAGATGTTAACTGATGGACTTGAGTCATGTGGAATATTATAGCGTTTTTATTCAGTTTGGACTCTCAGTCTGATGGTACCAATTTACTGCAGATGATCCATTTGTGAGCAACTAATGTAATGCTAAATTCCCCAAATCTCGAATGTCCATTTTTTTCAGTAAAAATATCTGATTTTCATATTGTTGTTATTATAATAGAAAGGTTAGATTGTATGGCAAAGATGAAATGCTCAATAGTTGTTTTAATGGGTAATTTTATTATTTTTGGTAGGGTTCTGGTCCGAAGGGCACGGAAACTGGCTCAGCAGTACTTCTTGGTCTATCAGGAGCCTATTCCTACAGGCCAGCTTGTTCAGAGAGTGGCTTCTGTTATGCAGGAGTATACACAATCAGGGTATGTGTGATATGCCTCCATTGCACAATTTACCACTGTTAAATTGTTCTAGAAGTTGCCCTATAAACAGCTCTTGTGCAAAATCTTAAACAATATGCCTCTACCAAACTGACGGTGACATGCAGATTTTGTCTTGTTGTTTTGACACAGGGGTGTTCGGCCATTCGGTGTTTCACTCCTGATTGCTGGCTGGGATGAAGACCGTCCATACCTTTTCCAGTCAGACCCCTCGGTATGCTTGCTATTCACTTTGATATTATTTAATTGCATTTATTGTATTAGTGCAATCTTTAAATTTGTACTGAAAACAAGTGTGTCTTAAAATGTAAGCTCTATATTATGCACTGTATTCGAAAAAACAAATGAGACTTTGATGTGTTTAAGGGAGCATATTTTGCATGGAAAGCCACCGCAATGGGGAAGAACTATGTGAATGGGAAAACATTCCTTGAAAAAAGGTAGAAAACATAACTAAAAGCATAAGACCCTTTTAGTATTCCTAAACGTACAACATCTTATTTGTTTTGTTTTCCTGTTTTAGATACAACGAGGATCTGGAATTGGAAGATGCAATTCACACTGCTATTCTGACTCTTAAGGTAATTATTATACAATTATATTATAATATTTTACAACCCAGCCATGTTTGCTAAAGTTTTGTTAATTGCAGTAATGTATTGGATACCATTATTACATACAATATTCAAGATTAATTGTGTCCTAAACTAAAATATTTGATAGTAGCTAAACTGTCTGTCGCATTGTAAAATATCGTTTCCCTATAGTTATTAAATTTGTTGTTAATTAAATCTCTTTATCTAGCTGTTTTTTATTGTGCATTGGTGACAAACGAGCTAGAGTCAATATGTTAATTATGACTACTTTTTTTACAGGAAAGCTTTGAAGGTCAAATGACTGAGGATAACATTGAGGTGGGAATCTGCAATGAAGCTGGATTTAGGCGACTGACCCCAGCGGAGGTTAAAGACTATCTAGCCGCCATTGCTTAAATCCCCTTTTCAAGTTGTAGATTGAGAACTGATTTCTCTAGTACAACTTCATAAGTACTTATTCATGAGTCATGTAAAGGCATAGAAATAGGTTGTATTGTTTATATTTTGCTTTTCTTTCTTACTAAAGGAAAAAATAAACAAGTCTTTTGAAATTCTTTTGACTGTTTCCATTTATTCTGTTGTGCCGTGTTTTAGGTATGAGAAAACTGCATAAAAGAGGACTGAGGTTACGTAACATTTGGTTTTATAATTTTTAAATTTCTATTTGAAATTATGGTTATAAATAGGTAGTTGACTTTGTGTGCTATGGTGTGAAAGTAAAAATAACTCACTAATTCTGAAGATAAGAATCTCTCATGCTATTTGTAGCTCTAATGAAAAAAACAGGGTTTTTAAGCAGTTCTCTGATATCACGCTGTATTTTTGTTTGTGTGTGTATATCACCCAAATGTAATTTTTTTTTATTAAACGTTGTTATAACAAATGTACTCATATAATAACACCCAATAAGAGCTTTGTACAACAAAGACAGAAACAGTCAGGGAACAAAATGATCTAAGTATCAGATTAACTGAAAAATAAATAAAAAAAATACCAGCATAAAATCCCAAATGTGTATCTCGCTTCTGTGTATTAGGGTACAAAAACAAGCTCATGAGGGGGTTTGGCCTGAGTCAGCCAATCAGAATCTTGAGCGCCGCGTCACTTATGGCGCGCCAAAAATGAGCCGGTACTCCTTTCCAACAGTATTCCTACGCAAAATCGGATAAAAGCCTTAATGTTTTTGTCAGGAAAAGGTCCATACATTTCTGTTTTATAGTTTAAGCATATCCATTTAAATTTCAGATTTATATTTGGAACAAGAAAATTTGTTGTTAGAGCGGAAATTCGCTTAAACGGCTCTAGTTTCTCTCTCACCAGCGCATTCGTACTTTGCGTTGTGTCATTTGACTAAAAGTGACGTTTGTGGCGCCAGAAATCAAGGAGGAGCGGAGTTCGTTTTCAAAACGATGCGTTATCGTTCAGAGTACTTGACGTATTAGAAGCCTAACAAAAACTTTTTAGAAGTGAGTTTGACAGTGAAAGGTCTGAGGGTCTTAAAAGGCTCGGAAAAGATGGTGATGTTACGCAGTAACGGTGATATGGACTCCAGCTCAGAGTTTCTCTCTCTGAACCCGCCTCAGAGAAAGTCCGCGCGGCTGAAAAAGGCCCATGATGACAGTTTAACAAGCGCAGAGGACAGTCCGGCTAATGTGAGTTTATGGATCTTCTTTACAAGTACTAATGTGTTAGTCATTTATTTGTTTACCTACAGTAAAATATTCGCGGTAACAAAACAAACTTAGCTATTAAAAGAGCGCGAGATGCTTGTGTGAGCTCCATGAGCGCGCGACTTGATAACGTAACGTACCGTTAACTGCAAACCAAAACAAAAAAAGTTGATGTTCAATGTAACGTCGGATATACACCAGTAATAATTTATATTATAATGTAGTGTGACACAAAGTGCAAATAACCCTGGTCAAAGTATAGAATGTGAGTTCCTGCAAATGTAGTTAGAAGAAATACTCTTTTTTTTTAAAATTATTTTATGTAGATTATATCATGTCAGACACTACTATGATGTGTGCATAATCAATTTTTAGGGATTTTTGACTGTAAAGGAGGAAAACAACATGAGCAGCAAAGCTCAAAAAGGAAGACATATGGTCACCTTTGCTGACACGAATGGACAAACAAGCAAATCTCCTCCAAAAGATGAGAAAAGTGGGAGGCATTTAAGGTGGGAGTGTCATTGTTTCATTTCTTGTTTTATATTGTTTACTGATTAACCAACAATTATACTGTATTACATGTTATTTGTTAATCTCTGTATTCTATTTATTTATTCATAGAAAATCTCCAAGACTTCAGGCAGAGGGGGAGCGGTCGGCGGATGAGCACACAGGTGTGCATTTCAGAGTATTTGATAAACATTAGACAGTAATTACTAAAAATTGATCAATTTCTTTCTTCAGATGAGATGGAGTCAACTCCCACTTCTCGAAACCTACGTGCTCGGATTCAAAGGCGAGAAGAAGACAGTGCTGTGAGACGTAGTTCCAGAATCACACGATATAAGCTTGACACTAGGAAACAGTCGGTCCTCTATGACAGACTCATCACAAAGTATGCACAAATACAGTTTTTTTTTTTTAATATACAAATAACTTTGTATTCAGACTTTCAAAACTGTTTGTGTGTGGATATTTACACAATTCTTAGCTCTAAAAGGTTGTTTTTGTCTGTTTTAGTACTGCAGAGGCTGTACTTCAGAAGATGGATGACATGCAGAAGATGCGTCGGAGACTGAGGAGCAGAGACAGCGAGGAGGAGGTGTGTCATTGACTCCTTCATTACTGTTGTGATCAGTCAGGGCTTCACTCAACTTTCTCTGTTTCTTTTTAGAATTTGAGAATTTACTCTGGGACTAAAAGGAAGAGGCTCACAAAACCTTCAGTAAGAGGACAAGAAGAGAGTTCAGACAACCAGGAGAATGGTAACTGTGAATCAGGAACCTATTAACAATTATTACCAGTGTTCACTGCACCTTTATTTAGCAGTGGTTCTGTTACTGTTAAATTTCAGCCCCAAACTAATTTATTTTAGTGCCAGATGGGTTTGCAGACTTAACCCAACCTGTATTTGATTTCAGAATATAGTGACCAAGAGGAGGAGGAAGAGGAGGATGGAGAAGGTGAGGAAGAGGAAAATAATGAAGGAGACGAAGAAGATGAGGATGAGGATGAAGATGAAGAAGATAATGGAAAGCGCTATGAGTTTCGACAAAGAAAAGCTGTTGTGCGTTACCAGGCACCTCTTGAAGGTTGGTGTTATAGTACATTAAACAGACCATGCATTGAAATGTTATTAGATGATCTCTTTATGTTTCATTATTTTCTTTTTAATTACAGAGCCAAAAAAGCAGAGCATATTTTTTAAGCGTCACTCCACCCCAATCAGACGAAGATATACATTTAGTAGCTCAAGTCCCAGGAGCCTGTACAACAACAGAAGGGGCACCAGGTCAGTAAAAGTCATTCTTTATAAAACATAATTTAGTCCAGTTTTTCAACAAAAAAATAAGGCTTGGATAATTATGTATCAGTTAGAGTCAGATTTTCTTTCAAAGACACAATGCAGTTGTTAAATACAGTTTATACAAGAAACAGTGCGGATGAAACTTGCTGTGTCACCAACGTTGAATAGTCAAGTACTAGTAATGCACATCCACACTTCACACTGTAGTTTCCTTGTAATCTCAGGCTCTCATGTGTTTCCACTCAACTCAACTGTGTGTTTCTTGTGCTGTAGTTGTAGCAGAAATGAGGTTGAGGGGTAAGACCAAGCTTTCTTGCAGCCATTCTTTAGCACATCTGCATGTGGATGATATAAGGATTTCTAAGGTGGGACTTTTGGGGGGGAAAAAACACAACAATATGTCACACTAACATAATTACTACACGGGTGTTTTGGGCACATTTAAATGAATGTGTTTTGGACAGATCTGTTAGGATAAAGGTGGTGGCAGCATATTTTATGAAAGTTGAACTTTATATTGATGCAATAAAAGTTTTGTTCTATTTAAAATACATTGTTTTCGTGCTTTTGTCTTATCTCAGGAGAAGACATGCCATCCACAGTAGTGACTCCACCTCATCCTCTTCTTCTGATGAGGAGAAATTTGAGAGGCGGAGAAGTAAGAGTCGTAGCAGGTCAATAAACAGGTAAAATCTTTTAGTTTTTATTTTAGAGATGCTAGAGATAAACTTAAAAAGTTTTAGAAAAAATCTAAACACATTTTATCTGTAGATGCCTCCCTATGAATTTACGGAAAGAGGATTTGTTGGGAATCCACAAGGACAGGATTAAAATTGGAGCAAGTCTTGCAGATGTTGATCCAATGCAAATTGACCAAACGGTATGTATTTGCCTCTTGAATTGAAATTCAAAAAATGTACAAACCTGTGTTTGACTGTTAGGTTTCTATGTGCAGGTGCGCTTTGACAGCATCGGAGGTTTGGGCAAACACATCTCTGCACTGAAGGAGATGGTTGTGTTTCCTTTACTCTACCCTGAGGTCTTTGAGAAGTTTAAGATTCAGCCTCCAAGGTATGCGATGGGATACTGATAATTATTTTCATTAAAATGACTGCTCACTGGTTTGCAAAAATTAAAGGATAATGCTAAGTATCACCTATGTTTATTGCATGCTATGTGTTTCCAGAGGCTGTCTGTTTTACGGCCCTCCTGGCACAGGAAAGACTTTAGTAGCTCGGGCCTTAGCAAACGAGTGCAGTCAAGGTGAGAGGAAGGTGTCGTTCTTCATGAGAAAAGGAGCAGACTGCCTTAGCAAATGGGTGGGCGAGTCTGAGAGACAACTCCGCCTCCTGTTTGACCAGGTTGCCCACATTTAAACTGAACTTAACTTAAATATAATTTAAAAATGGTTAATTTACGAAAGTCTAATTTTGTCTACGTCTTTTATTTTGAAGGCATACCAGATGCGTCCAGCAATCATTTTCTTTGATGAAATTGATGGTATTGCACCTGTTCGGTCCAGCCGACAAGATCAGATACACAGGTATGTTAATATGTTGTTTATCTTTATTTTATTTTATTATTTTTTTTTTTTGCTGTCCTGTTATGAAACTGTTATGTTTTTGTTGTCTGAAGCTCCATTGTGTCCACTCTGTTGGCTCTCATGGATGGGCTAGATAGTCGTGGTGAGGTAGTTGTTATTGGAGCCACTAACCGTCTGGACTCCATTGATCCTGCACTCAGACGGCCCGGACGATTTGACAGAGAGTTTCTCTTCAACCTACCAGACAGAGAGGTAGGAGTTTGGAGCTCTGTTGTGGACTGCTGTAGTCAGTGGTTATTTTTGACTGCACTTTAAAAAAAGAAGAAGGTAAACCACAAGATATTTTTGCTGATTTATAGGCTCGCAAAGATATTTTGAAGATTCATACTAGGCAGTGGGACCCGCAGCTGTCTGATGTGTTTCTTGAAGAGTTGGCTGACAAGTGTGTTGGTAAGAGTTTTTACTGTTCCACTATGTGAAACGACCTGATGACTGCATCTTGCATAACAGCTTACCTTTGTCTAAGTTTTCTCAATACCAACACAGGCACAATCTCAATTCTGGCATTTACAGAGCCCTCAGACAGTCTCATCCTGTCCATGTGGCCAGTTCTTATCCACAATAAACTGCACCCTCATCCCTGATTGTATACCAATAGTAAAAAATCTCCCTGTGCTTCCAGGTTATTGTGGCGCAGACATCAAAGCTGTGTGTTCAGAAGCAGCTCTGTGTGCCCTGCGCAGACGCTACCCCCAGATCTATGCATCCTCCCAGAAACTCCTGCTGGATGTGGAGTCTATCAGCGTGAGTGGCCGGGACTTCCTCTCTGCCATGAGGAAGATAGTTCCAGCTTCACAGAGGGCGGTGGCCTCTCCAGCTAAAGCGCTCACATCTGTTATTGAACCCCTGCTGAGCTCTGCCCTCAATAACGCCATGGACATGCTGCAGAGACTCTTTCCTCATGTAGAGCAGGGCCTCAAGAAGAAAAGAGATGCTGGTGAAGACAACTATTTTATTCACTCATCCCTATAGTATTGTGCTAACCATTCTTGTTATGTTTAGCAAATGTTAAAAGCAAGTTTGCAAAAAAAAAATTTCATTTTGAAATTCATGATCAATGCAAGTAACAATTTTTGTTATTTCAAATAACTACATTGTTTTAGAGGGTGTGTCTGGCATTATGGACGATCTACTACAGAGTGATGATGAGGAGTTCTCTGTGTGCATTACTAATAAAGGCCAAAAGAACACTGGACCATCTGCATCTGCGCTTCATCTGAACAGGTTAGAAATGCGATGAACTGACTTCTGTGCTGACTTTTTGCCTATAGGGAAGCATAAGAATTTTCTAAACTTTATCTGAAAAGGATGTTTCTTTGATATCTTTCTTTTATCGTCTTGCTACTTAGTTTTGTAACATTCTTTAATCAGGAATAACCATTATGATACTTTCTAATGCTATTACAGTTACAGAATAGCTAAAGACACTGATGACAGTAGGGAAACAGGTTCAGCCTGTAGTATCTTTGGTGTTGTTTTGACCTGTCTGTCAATACTGTACTTTATTTCTTTCATTATATGTATTATAGGAGTGCCCTTCAGCAACCTACCTCATTCAGACCCAGACTGCTGCTCTGTGGGACATCAGGCTCTGGTCACACCTCACACTTGGCTCCTGCTATTCTCCACGCCCTGGAGAAGTTCACAGTTTATACACTTGACGTTGCTGTGTTGTATGGCGTCAGTTCAGCCACCCCAGAAGAGGCCTGTGCACAGGTGAACATGCAGAATTTATGC
The DNA here is from genome assembly GCA_032353835.1 of Enteromius viviparus. NCBI lineage: Eukaryota > Metazoa > Chordata > Actinopteri > Cypriniformes > Cyprinidae > Enteromius > Enteromius viviparus. Next base: position 4,183,597 of record JAUCNO010000236.1, read on the forward strand.
TAGAAATCAAGTTACATGGATAAAACTGTTTTATTAAATGACAATGTCAATCTGTATTGTACATCAGGTTTTCTGTGAGGCAAGGAGAACTGCCCCCAGCATTTTGTATATTCCGCACATTCAGCGTTGGTGGGACACTGTGAGCTCCACTTTAAAGGCCACATTTATTAGTCTCCTGCAGGATATCCCTTCCTTCAGCCCCTGCCTCCTCCTCGCCACATGCAGCTTTCCTCACGACACGCTCTATCCTGAGGTACCATGTGTATTTTATAAACAGTACTGGAGCTTGTTTGGCTTAAAGAGAAAATAAAATGGCATTTTATCTTCTATAAAGTTCTGTAAAGTTTTTTGTTTGTTTGTTTTACCTGTTTAAAGGTGCAGGACCTTTTCCATGTTGAGTATGGAGAGGTGTTCGATGTTCCACTTCCATCTCGGGAAGAGAGGCTCCGATTCTTTGAGGATCTTATTTTAAATCAAGCTGCTAAAGCACCGGCATCTAAGAGAGATAAAGGTGAGGTTTTTTTGTTTTTGGTTTTTTTTTTTCCACTGTAATGTTTCTTAATATTTTCATTCAGATTTGTGATAACTCCTTTTTTCTTCTTAGTCCTCCAGGCACTGGAGGTGTTACCAATAGCCCCTCCACCACCTCCCCGCCTTCTATCTAAACAGGAGATGCAGAAGCTAGAAGAACAGGAAGAGGACACACTTCGGGAACTTCGCCTCTTTCTGCGAGATGTCACCAACCGACTGGCTCAGGACAAACGCTTCAAGGCCTTTACAAAGCCTGTGGACACAGAGGAGGTAAGGCGAAGATGGCTTTCTATTTGTTAACCAGTGTCAAATGCTCATTGAGGTGTTTTTGTTTTTTTGGGGCAGGTTCCTGATTACACTACAGTCATCAAACAGCCTATGGACCTCTCCACAGTTCACTCCAAAATTGATTTACACAAGTATGAAACTGTGGCAGCTTACCTACAGGATGTGGATCTGATCTGGCAGAATGCCCTCGAGTACAACCCAGACAGAGATCCCTCAGGTAGGCTGAGAATTTTAGCTATAAAATAGAAAACCGTTCTATATTTGCATAATTGCAGATGTGATTCTATACAATAGCTGAATAAGAAAGTTAATATTGTGTTAACATTTAGACAGCATTTTCTTTTTTTGCTCAGTTTCACAAATGAAAACTGGTTCCAAACAAAGTTGTTTCATTACTGAATAACAGTTTTAAGAGTTTCAACTTTTGACTGGTATGTGATTTATATACTAGAAAATTAGTGACACAACCACCTTAATGTATGTAGGCAGTTTATAGTTTCCATTCAGCATTTTGTTGTCAAGGGTATGTCAGCATTGGCTGTTTTACTTCGGTGACACGTGTCAAAATTTCGGGGATAGACTTTTCAAGTGTGTTTTGCATAATATTTGTTTAATTTCTGTAGCATGCAGTAACTGTTTGTGCTTGTGATAGATCGGCTCATCAGACAACGTGCCTGTGCTCTCAAGGACACTGTGCATGCCATAATCAGAGATGAATTAGATGAGGACTTTGAGAAGATCTGCACTGAGATCAAGGAGTCTCGCATCAGACGAGGTTACACTGACACTTCTTTAGATCATATATGGGTAGGAGTGAGACTGTAGCTATCTTTCACATTTCTAATTTTTTATTTTTAGGCTCCACCTCGTCACGATTTACTCCTGCCTACTACCACGTGCTTCCAAAGGTGTCTGCCACAGTGGAGCAGAAGATGAGTGATCCAGATGCTACACCTGTGCCAACACAAGCAGTGATATCACCACGTCCAACAGGAATTAATACAGGTGACTAATAAAGCTGTACTGCCTGGACTCACTGCTGTAGAGCCTCTCAAAACTGCCATCCATGAGATACAATTCGAGGTTTTAGGATCTGTAGCTTTGATAACACAATATTATTTGGCAGTATTCCTATTTCCATTGGTAAATTATTTTTATGTTGGGACTTATTTGAAGGTGGCATTTTTTTATTTAATATTAATATTTATGTCTTATTTAATAATAACGATAATAATAATAATAATAATAATAATAATAATTAGAGATTTTTTAAATTAAAGTAATAGAATGTAACTTTTAAAAGTATATCCCAAGTATGTGAAATCATCCCAATCTCAGTTTTTCATCATCCCATTTAAATGGGGAAAAAATAAAATAATTTTAATTCAGTCAGTAATAAAGTAAATTAAGAATGGTTTTGTCTTTTTCTAATCAATATTTTTTGATTTACAAGAACAACATTTATCCTCGACTTACATATTATTTTTTGCAGTACTGACATAAAGTCAGATTAATAGGCTTTCTTTCATAAATGAAATATTGTCTATTCACAGCTTCACAGATGAAAAAGAAGAGGAAAAACCGATGGAGAAATGGAGTCATCCGCAGAAAGAAGACTTGCTCCAATATGAACTCTAAAGACAACCCTAACACAGCAGAATCAGGAGACGAAGAGGAGGAGGAAGAAGAAGAAGATGGGAAGCTGGTTGAAAGTGAAGATGCAGAGAAGATTAAAGATGTTGAATGTGAGTCAATGGAGACTGATGGCTGTGCTCATGCAGAGGAACCCACAGAATCCACTGCTGTACCACAGAATAACAACATCCCTAATGATGAACAAGAACCTCATAATACTGCCTCTGCAGAGGACGAGGTCCTAAATGGTGAGAACGTCCAAAATAATGCCACTGCTGACCACACTGATGTCCAAGTATCAGAGAGCAGTGAGCCTAAGAGGATAGAGCCTAGTGCAGAGGACAGCAACGGAACAGGTTAGCAAATCATAAAGCATTTATTTTCTAATAATTGTGGTGTTTTTGTGAGCATAAGGCAGTATTGGAGTTTGCATGGATTTCAGATTTCATACTGAGGAGGGTGACAAGAGGCTTTAGGATGCAGGCCGAACAGCAGAGTCTCATCAGTGTGGATGCTGCCATGAAGATCCTGGAGCAGAAGAACATGCCTCTTATCGTGGACCACAACAAACTGAAAGTAAGTTACATATCTTCCCCTGACTGCAGAAAAAATGGGAAAACTAAAGTAGTGTGCATTAACTTGACTTTTTAACGTTGGAATGGTGTTTTAAGTCTGTTTTCTTTTTTAATTCAGGAGCTTCTACAGAGAGTTGTGGACATGACGGAGGGATATGAGGTCAATCAGCTGGAAAAGCTTTATGCTCTGCTCTGTCAGAGCATTTATAGACACAGGAAAAATTACGACAAAACTGCACTTATACAGGTACATTAAGATGATAGAATACTTTCTGCTTCCTTATTCTGCTGATTGTACAGTAAATGAAAACTTGATAGTTGTCATTAATGAATGTTATGTGTGTATATATATATATGTGTGTGTGTGTGTGTTATGTTAATAAGGCTAATTAACTTAACGGGTATTTTCTTTTTTCCAGGAGATGTCAAAAGAAGTTGAAGAGTTTTCCTAGTTTTCTTTTTATAAACCTACTACAGTATATTTCTTATAAGAACTGCTCTATAATATATATTTTGCTAACTCTTTAGTGCTGTTTTTGAGTGTTGTGCATATTAAAAGCCTTTATCACAATTCTTACTGTGTTTTATATACCTGGTTTTTATACCAAGCATATAGTTAGGTACAAATATCTCACATAACTCTTTGCCTGAAGTAGTTGTGTGTTGTAATCACTTGTGGTTTCTACTTTGTGGTTCTGATGAAATCTAAATGAAGCTAGTAGGAAACATGGGGAAAATTCCACTTGAGTCTATGCAGAGATGCATGAGGGTCACGTGACTGCACGTTGGCTCTGATTGGACAGTTTAATAGTTTGGAGGTTGTACGTTTCTGTACTCAATGCTTTGGTTTTGTAGCGCATGGACAATTTTAAAGTGTGTGCGTTGGACCCGTACACAGTCCTGTGTGAGTGTCTTGATTAAATTAACGTCCAAACGTGTTGTTTTAACGCCGACTTCACGTGACGGCGGGGAGTCGCCTGGCGATGATGTCACGACGTATAACACTGACAGCGGTGACGCCTGATGATCATTAAAAACTGCCATTAAAATGATCGCAGATGATTATTGTGTTTACTAAGAGACCCATAAAACAGCAGCGCAGTGTGCTCGGCCAAGTAACAAAGTAACGGAGACACCAGGGAGCGAAACATCCAATCGGCGTGGCATCTGTCCGGTCCATCCAGGGTTTTCCCCCCTCTACGTGCAGCGGGTCTCGGTCTGCCTCGCCTCCGCTCTTCCTGCCGCTGAACCGGGGATACTCGCACCCAGAGCTGCGATCTGACACTGAACCCCGCGGCCGGTGAGTTCCATCGCATTTCTGAAGCTCCCTCACAAACAAAAAGTACCGGAAAATATCGTGCTATTATGTTGTTTTTATACTTTGTAGCATGGTAATGCTATAGTAATTTTCTGAGCAACCTTGGGGTACCATACATATGCAATGTATCATGGTACAGGGATGTTATCTGGAAACTGATATTATATGTGTGTAGCATTACCATGGTACATAATATGGTGCTTATGTTTGTACCATGGTGAAACGATAACGCTTAAGTTCTTGATTATGGTAATTTGTCATCATGGTTTTACCATCTGTTTTTAATGGAGCCGCCACAGTGAGAACAAGCTCAAAACGCACCTAAGCACTATACGTCTGACGTTTCTCAGTCTTCAAGTGAACTATTGTCCAATGGTGACGCCTGTTATATAGTGACACAAAAGGACCGGATGCATTAGCGATGGTTAATGCGTTATGCGTCGTTTATATGATTTATTAATCTAAAATCTTAATTTCTAAATGCACTGTTATTTCTTTATGCAATAGTTAATGTATACATGCAAAGCTTTTAATAATAGAAGTGTATTATGGAAAAAACTGTAACTTTTTATCTATTTAATTTATCTTTATTATTATTAGTAGTAATATTTATACTAATAATGTATTTATATATGTAATATATATAAAATCAAGCCGCAATAAACATGTTACTTAGCGTTTTAAATAAGTGTCTGCAATTGCAGTCTCATTAATGTTTATAGTTTTTGAAGCTGATTTTTAGTTTTAGAGAAACATAAACTATATATTTGCAAAGAATAGATATCTGACAGCTGTACAGTGTATGCGGATGCACTATAGATTAGATAATTGTCAAATTTTAGATAACAGATAAAACGGTGCGCATTAACTGATGTTTAATGTTTTGTTAGCATACAGCCTTATTGTAAAGTGCTACCTAGATTCTGCAGTGTTGAATAAAATTTAACTCTAAATAATTGCAATGCAGCAGGTAACACTACACTTGTGCGGTAATATGATCTAGTGTGAATATGAATGCATCAGTAAATGTTTTTAATTATAGGTCAACTGTCCCATGTTTACATTATAACCATTGTGTTTGTGTTTCTCTGTGTCTTTTAGGATGTTGAGCTCAAATCTTGGAATGGGACTAATGTTGAACATGTAAATTCAACCTCCTGAAGGTTCTGGCCAGTTTATATTTTCTTTTTCACATTCACAAGCACAATGTCGAGCAGAAGGAAGTCCACGACCCCCTGCATGGTGCTTCCGTCAGATGTCGTAGAGCAAGATACTGATATGGAGGCCCTGGAAGGGAATGAAGGAGCTGAGAGTATGGCAGACGGTCCTACTGAGGGAGCAGTGGTTCCCATGGAAACAGAGACAGGTGAAGTTCACTTCTAAAGGCCTTTTTTTTTTGTCCTGGTTGGAATAGTGCTGTGGAATAGTGCCTTATCAAGTGCAACATGACAGGTTTCTAGCAACAAGTAATTTTTTTGTTCACATTAATAGTTTATATGCTGCAAAATATATAATATATTTATGTTTATGCTTAATATACAGCTATATAAGTAGAAATGGAATTTCACAGTGGGTGGGGCTACTTAGCAGAATGCATAAAAAAGCTAAAAAAATCACTTGTCATTTGTGGTTGCAGTTGAAAAACATACTTTTTACCTCTTATGCACAACAATTACTCTAATCAAAGTAATCCTTTTCCTGTTGTTATAGAATATGAAGGGATTCATTTCTCGAGTGAGGACTGTCGTTCTTCAGGAAAACGCTCAGGTCAAATGGCACTAGAACAGCCCATCTCTGATCTGACCGCTGAGTGTGGTTTTGTGCATACAGAGATGGAGGATAGTGATGACCCCTCAGTTACTGGAATCCCTCTCAGCAAGACTCCTATAATGAAAATGAAAAGCAAGTCTGAACCCAAAAGAATAGCAGTTTCTCTTAAAGGCACGAGTGAAAGCGAGGCAGTAACTGAAAGTGAGATGGAACTGGAGCCATTGGAAGCGTCAGTGATGGGCTCTTCCATGGCACCAGAACTCGTGAGCCCATTGCTCACGGAGTCTGTAAAGCCCAGCGTTCTTGTCAACATTTCAAACCCTCTGGTAGCAGATCAGAAGAAGCTGGTTATGAACCCTGCGACGGTTTTTCCGGCCAGCATAGCCCAGGTGCTTTCTGCCTTGCAGGCCCAGCAGAGCGCGCAAACTCAACTTCTAATACCAGTGAGTAGTATTCCCACGTATAATGCAGCAATGGACTCCAATGCAGTCCTGGTCAACACCTACAAGAAGTTCCCCTACCCGTCTGTGTCTGAAATCATGGGACTTGCAGCCCAGACCAAGTTCAGTGAGGAGCAGATAAAGATCTGGTTTTCGGCACAGCGTTTGAAGCATGGCGTTAGCTGGACCCCAGAAGAGGTCGAGGAAGCCAGGAGAAAGCAATTTAATGGCACAATCCACACAGTTCCCCAGACCATCACAGTTATCCCGGCCCATCATCTTTCTGCCACTAATGGCCTGCAGTCTATTCTTCAGACTTGCCAAATTGTGGGGCAGCCAGGTCTGGTTCTGACACAGGTCGGCACGGCCAATAGTCTTCCAGTGACTACGCCGATAACCCTGACAGTAGCAGGAATGCCCAATCAAAGCCAGACACCCAAGATCGCAACCAATCAAACAAGCCCTGCACTCAGTGAAACTAAAAGAGCTACCACCATTCAGCCCCCATCGCTGACCCCTCAGGAGAACTCTGCACTCAGTGCCGATCACTTTGGCCTGCGGCCTAAGAAATCCAAGGAACAGCTGGCTGAATTGAAAGCAAGCTATCTAAAGAATCAGTTTGCCAGTGATGCGGAGATAGCTAGGCTAATGAAGTTGACCAACCTCACCAAAGGTGAGATTAAAAAGTGGTTCAGCGACACCCGATACAACCAGCGCAATTCTAAAAACAGCCACGCCTTTATTGCGAATGACAATCCCAGGGGTAGTAGCAGTACCACTATTGTTATCGACTCTAGCGACGAAACGCCACAGTCTCCGACGCCATCACCCGTGAAAGAGAAGGAGACCCGCGCCAAGACCTGGAACCCCTTCCCGGACTTTACCTTACAGAAGTTTAAAGAAAAGACACCAGAGCAGTTGGTGGTCCTAGAGGAAAGCTTTCAGAAATGTGACACACCAACGGATGAAGAGCTCAGTCGGCTGAGGGCCGAGACCAAGCTCACCAGACGTGAGATCGACGCTTGGTTCACCGAAAAAAGAAAAACCCCTGTACCTGATTCCTCAGAGTCGAAAGCAGATGGTGAAACATCCCAAAAGAAGGGGAGCCAAACTCCACCTGGAGGAAAGAGGCTGAGCAAAGAGAAGGTGACTAAGAAAACCCCCGAGCAGCTTCATGTTCTGAAGACTGCGTTCATTCGCACCCAGTGGCCCTCAACGGAAGAATACGACCAGTTGGCTGAGGAGAGCGGACTGCCTCGTTCCTACATCGTCAACTGGTTTGGCGATACACGCTACGCCTGGAAGAATGGCAACTTGAAGTGGTATTTTTATTATCAAAGTGGAAACGCAGGAGGAACGAATGGCAACAAAAACAGAAAACGGAGGATTCGAAATCGCGGTTGGGGACGAACCCGTAGTAGGAAAGTGAAGAAGCACACAGAATCGGAGAAGAATATACCTATCAGGTTCAAGTCTGGACGGGATATTCTGAAGGAGTACTACTTGAAGCACAAGTTTCTTAACGAACAGGACTTGGATGAGCTTGTCGCCAAGTCTAACATGAGCTATGAGCAGGTGAGGGAGTGGTTTGCGGAGATTCATCGGAAGGAGGAAATGGGTACCAACCCGTTTGAGGATAAAACAGGAAATGAAGAACAAGATGAGGAGGAGTCACAGGGTGAAAATGAGACGGCGGTTGAGGAGCAAGGACCTGCTTTGGGCGAGGAAGATGGTGATGAAGATGAGGACGACACTGATGACAGCGACGCCTGGGAGCCTCCACAGAGCGTTCGAAAAACATTGTCCGTGTCTGAGGGTCAGTGATCTTTCTGAATTGGCTTTATTCTAAGCAATGACCCTTGGTGAAAAACCATGACTGTGCTGGGTCTCGACCACATGCCCTCTACCACTGCACCAATTCTGCTTATCTTTTACGTAGTTTCACGTAAGGTTTGACTAGATCTTTTTAGCAAAAACATTGTTTTTGGTCAGAATGTTTGAATACATTCAAACTTTGCAAAATCATGCACATTAACAGGTTTTTGTCTCTGCAGCTCTAAAGTGCAGCGATAACTAATTCAAGATCCCTTGAATCATATAAAATATGTCATCATTCATAGAATTTGAACTTATGTCTACCAGAATTGGTCATGCACCTTAGCCCTTGTACATGCGAAGACATCCTAGGCCTGTATAGGGTCTTTTAAATTGCCTTTTTTTTTCATTTGGAGTTTAGTGCCAAAGGTATAGTATTGAATGTTATGGTACCCTTAATAATGGACACAATAGCTAATTAAGGGAATATGCATGAATACATTGTGTCAATTCGACGCATGAGGCACTTTGTCAACCTTCATGACGAGCAAAAAATGCAACCTGCCACCTTATTTTTGTAGGGCGAGACCAAACATTTCAAATTGAATTTCCAAATTCAGTGACACAAAAGTGTTTTATCTCTCATTCCCAGTGTTTTCTCATCAACATACTGACCATGGATATCTGATATAAGGAATTCATAGTCATTCATCCCAAATGGAAGTTGTAGGTGGTCCTGCTGACTGCCATAATGGGGGTCATCTTCAAACAATAGTGGCTAATATTCATCTTGTGGGGAAAGTTATGGTTGTAATAAACAGGTGATGTGACTTTTTTTGCAGTTTTTTCAACTGGATAGTTTTCAAGTATTTTCTAAAATTCAATGGCAACGTTATGCAAGTAAGATCTCGCTCATATTTCTCCTCTACACAGTTCATAAGTCTGTAGACGAAGGGGACTTTTTATTTGCTTGTCGTATTTTAACGGATCATGTTAGGAAAACATTGTGTATTTGCCCTAATCATGAAGTGTTATGTTTTCCTTTTCTATGATTGCTGCAGAATGTCTTTCTCTTTTGAGGAAAGTGTGTTTCTGGTTTCCATTAATGCTTTGGTTTTATAGGACTAAATGAAACATGAACTATTGATGAATAATTACAGTGTGGGTGTAATTTGAGGTTGTCTTTTTTTATAATATTTGTGCATGAAAACGGCACTATGACTGGTACTTTTTAAATGGCCCCTACGTAAGACATTCACCATCTTCATTATATCAGCATGTATCTGACATTTAGTAGAACGGAGGAGAAAAAAGGTGTTCAGTTTGTACAAATACATTTATGCTTAACCAGTAGTTTAAATCCTTTTATAAGTTTGTATTTATAGTGATGTTCAATTCCACCTCTACACGAGTGTATGGCGATCATTCAAATAATTCTTGTGTGATTTAAGACCGATATTTTACAGATTTTTAAAAGCTCTGTGTTGTATTTTTGTTTCTTACTCTTTTGGTAAAAATGTATTTGACTTGCTTGCAACCCTCTGCATTTTCCTGTGAATACTGTAGTGTATTATAGGCAAGAGGTCAAAGGTGCCTCTGTGAAAATGGTAAGTACTGTTTGAACAAAATAGCACATTTAAACCTAGCAAAATGTGTCCTCTCCACTGTTAACAACTCATCCTTACATGTTTTTTAGAGTTTGAGAGCCTTACTTTTTTTGCTTTGAATGCATTTTAGTTTAGAATCAAACCACGGTTATATGTCGTGCTTCCTTCAGCTGTCACTAATAGCGTTAAACTACAGTGTTCAAAAATGGTCAGATTCACACTGTTTTTAGGCTCTGAAAAACGTGCACCAATAATAGTAATACAGATCTGGAACCATCATGGATTGTGATGTGAAACTCATGACGAGCCTTAAAATCTGTAGATGCCACTGTGGTGGCAAAAGCTTTATTTCCCAGAGCCATAGGCCTTGTGCAATGCTTTTAATTTAATTGAACTGTTTTAATAGGCCTTTGCTTGATTTAGACTAAATATATATATTTTCTACTTGTTTGAGGACAACACAATAAATTTGGATGAAAAAAAATGCTGTATGCTGTTCTTTTTGTTCTCAAAGTTGGGCTTTTCAATAAGTGGCCCTAATGGCTTCACATTATTTTTTTTTTATCTCAAATCTCATTCATTTTAATTGAGGCAAGATTATAAAATATAATACTGGCACTATGGCATGAAACCTATTTTAGGATGTCATTACATTTTATACAGTAAAATATAACCCTGGATCATTGTACAGTAATAGGCGACTATTCACTTTAATTTTGGGCATACAGAATAAAGTCACAAGACTATGGTTGGGTACAGGTGAACGAAATGCTGTAACTATTTCCTAATAATTTAAATAAGGTAAAAGAATATACATCCTTCTGTGAATATTTCGTTAATATATTAAAGAATACTATGTAAAAAAGGGTTGTTATTGCATAAGTGGTTCTTCATACAGGCACTTGTAAAAAAAAAATAATAATAATAATACATGATAATGGTATTTTTGAAAGTGGACTTAACACGTTAGCAGTCGCTTTGAATTTATAAACGTAAAAAGTACTGAATGTTTCCTAATTCAAGTATTTAACCAAACCTTTAGAAACGGAAAAAAATCACTGTGCTACTACGATCACGTGAAATAAACTGCGAGGCTTTTATTTTGAAGCACTTGAACAGTACGTAGCCATTTAGCCTAAGCGCTGGGCGGAGCGACCAATGAGCTCTTCTCGTGACACTCACGTGATTCATAAACAGGAAATGTCTGATCTGCACTGCAGAGGGTGAGTGACTAGAATCTAAATTCAACAAACAAAATATAAACATATTTTATATGTGGTTTTGGCTATTACAGTGCATCGCTTGGTTCATAGGGAACCGTGTCTGGTGCATTCAGACCGTCTGAGCGCTGTTTGATCAATTTTGAACAAAATATTTGATTGAAATATACTATGAAAACAAGTAACTTGAGGTCAGTGTAATTGTATGTGCACTTGTAATGATAGCAGTCAATTACGTGGATAGCAGGCAAAAGTAATGTTGTTGTTGTTGTTGTTTTTTTCAGAAGAAATTGCCATCACTGAGGAGACTGAATGAATCTTTGATTAGAGAACAGATCTGCTGTTTTCTTCCTCATCATGGTGGACTTTCTGGCAGAGAACAACCTGTGTGGTCAGGCCATCCTGAGGATTGTGTCCAGAGGAAATGCCATCATAGCAGAATTACTCAGACTCTCAGAATTTATTCCTGCAGTTTTCAGACTCAAAGACAAGAGCGACCAGCAGAAATATGGAGACATAATCTGTGATTTCAGCTATTTTAAGGTACCCTAATTGTTATCTTCTTAAATGAATGTGATCTGGGTTTTCTAAAAATGATAAGAGAGATTTACAATAAGCAAATGGTTTTGATGGGAATCTGTGTTTTCAAGGGTCCTGAGTATTATGAGAGTAAACTGGAAGCAAAGCCAGACCTGCAGGATTTGGATGAAGAGTTTCGGGAAAATAACATTGAAATATTAACACGGTTCTACCTGGCATTTGAGAGTGTCCATAAATATGTCGTAGACTTGATAAGGTGTGTGATTTATTTATTTATTTTTTAAATGCAACATTTTTTTTTTAATTGAAATTAGTGGTAGATTTAAATAATCTTATGCTGACAGCACTATTAGTTTCCCAATTATTTAAATGCATTTATATGCTTTGCTGCAAAGATCTGATGTAATGTTTTTCTCAAATTCAAATCTTCAATTTTTTATTTAAAAACAATGAATTTCTTCCTCTGAAGGTACTTGGATGATCTCAATGAAGGGGTCTACATTCAGCAAACACTAGAAACTGTTTTATTGAATGAAGATGGGAAACAACTCCTGGTAAATTCTGATTTATGCTTCCGTAAATACAAAGAGGAATTAATAGGGTAAATGAGTTTATAAATGCATGTGATTTCTGTCAGTGTGAGGCCCTGTACCTGTATGGAGTCATGTTACTGGTCATTGATCAGAAGATGGAGGGGGAGGTCAGAGAAAGGATGCTGGTGTCTTACTATAGATACAGGTAAGACTTTGTTTGTATTGTTTGGAGGTGTTTTGTTTTTATCTCATTGACCTCAACAGCTCACAAGCATTTCAGCTGAGGTGTGACGTCTCAACTAAAGGACAAACACATCAATAAGCTACTGAATAAACAATATCTCATCTCCTCAGTGCTGCACGCTCCTCGGCCGATTCCAACCTGGATGACATCTGCAAGCTCCTGCGTAGCACGGGATACTCCAGCCACCCGGGGGCCAAACGGCCACCTAACTACCCTGAGAGCTACTTCCAGAGAGTTCCCATCAGCCCCACCTTCATCAGTATGGTCATTGGCCGTCTCCGCTCTGATGACATTTACAACCAGGTCAGACAGTGGTGTGATTAAGGTCAGGGTTTTCAAACTGGGGGGTGCTGGGGGTCCTTAGACAATTTTAGAAAATACTATTTTATTAAAACGTATATAAAAATAAACAATATTAATAGTGAAATTAGTTTGATAATGCTAAACTGTTTTATTTTGTTGACAGATAAAATGAAGTCATAAAATCCATAAAATAATAAGAAAAAAGGTTCAAAAAACTGTTTAAAAATAACAATAATGAAAAGTTGGTAATGGTAAAATATTTATTTCTATTGACAGATAAAACACACAAAAAAACTTAGTTGGAAAGATATATATATATATATAAATAATAACATAAGTTTAATAATGACAAATTATTTTATTCTTTAGACAGAAAAACTAACCAGGTACGTTCAAATAAAAATGTGCAATAAATAAATGAATAATGTTTGATATTGACAAGTTATTTCATTTCTTTGACTGATAAAATACAAAAACAATTAAAGTAAAAAAATTGGAAAAGGAAAAAAATAAAGAAACACAGTGTAAACACACGCACACACAAACATGCATACAACAGTCAACATTTGAAGTTGATCAAAACCTTTCAAAATTTGTCCTAAACTGAACTGAAAAAAAAATGCTTTCCAGACATTTTATTTTTCTAAAATAGTTTTAATACATGAAATGCTGTCTTGCATTTATTTTTTGGAAAAAGGTCCCTATCCAGGGGTCCGTGGCATCAAACTTTTGCAAACCCCTGATTTAGTCAACTCCGGTCTAATTATACTTGACGTTATGTAAATGTTTGGTTTGTTGTGTTGCAGGTATCTGCATATCCTCTGCCGGAGCACCGCAGTACAGCGCTAGCAACGCAGGCCGCTATGCTGTGTGTCTGTTTATACTTCACCCCCTCTATCCTGCACACACAACAGGCCAAGATGAGAGAGATCGTGGACAAATACTTCCCTGACAACTGGGTGAGAACACTGGATTAATCGTGTCAGTTCCCCGTAAGTGTTATATTGATGTTAATTGCAACATTAAATCATCAGGTTATAAGCATATATATGGGGATCACTGTGAATCTGGTGGAGGCGTGGGAACCATATAAAGCTGCTAAAACAGCCCTGAACTATACACTGGACACAGCCAACATCAGAGAACAGGTACTGTCACCTGAACTGTCTCTGTTAACACATACTGACTCTGAACTCACACTTAGTCATTGTTTTCTCCTCTCAGGCCGGTCGATACGCTGCCAGTATGGAGAGTTTGCGGCCACATGTGCAGCAGTTATTAAAGGAGGGATTCCTGAGAGAAGAAATAGTTCTGGACAACATCCCTAAACTGCTCAACTACCTCCGAGACTGTAATGTTGCCATCCGTTGGCTGATGCTGCACACTGCAGAGTCCGGTGAGATGTCATGGACCAGTTTCTCAACCTTTTTAAAGACAATAGACCAGATATTTCTGGTACTTACACTGTAATAACAAATGATCATATGATGTGATTTCAAGTTTTCCTTTCTCTCTGTAGTGTTACAAGCGTTTTGTGCATATATAAGGTCCAAGTATGCAAAGACTAATGTCTCGAACCCAGAGACATATTCTTTATAAAAGTTAAGACTCCTCTGCTCTATCCTAAATTAGCTCATTCAAACATGCCCCTGCGATTGTTATTTTTAGCATCGTCATATGACCCCTTCAACCCTTTATCGGGCAAGGAACTATATTTGGTAATTTAATCGATCATTCATTAGATCGGTCTTGTGCCTTTCGGTGAGCTTGTGTAAGTGCATGGATTTCTTCCCGCCAATCAGCAGAATTCAGGCTACGTCACAGATGGCGACACCGTGGCATTTGACCAATCAGGAGTTGCCAGCGGCGCTTCAAACATCAGCGTACTTCCGGAGTTTGAAAAATATGCGTTTACGCTTATACCTACTCTCACAAAAATAGAAATAGCATTGTAACGAACAATGCTACGTTTACGAAACTCATGCATTATATGGTTGAATAGTTGTGTTAAATGTTGAGAATGATGTTGTTTGCATAACATTTCTAGAAATTAGTGAACGCTGTGACATGAAAAATGGTGTGATCATATTTGATCATACGCCCTATTCGGATAACTGCCGGTATGCCTATATTTAGACATATGCCCGATGCGGGACCTTTTTTTTTAATGTATATACAAATAATGCATTAAAATGTAGAACAATAGTAAGTAATGTTGACACAGGTTTGTGTAACATTATGCAGTGATTCAGTGAGATATTTATTGAAATGATCAAGCCATAAATAGTGAAATATAATGTTTAACTTAATAGATTTTATTCATTAATTACTTTTAACCCAGTTTGTATTATTATGGCATACACTGGTGTTTATTTTTACTGTGAGCCGTATTACTGTTAAGATAAGTGATACCACCTAGACTAGTGTGCTATCTTCACTTGTTATTATACATTTACATATTTGTCAGTATTCTTCGTTTTCAGTAGATCTAAACTCCACATTTTTGTATATATCAAGCTTTTGGAAAACAAAAGTCTATGGCACATAAAAAATAAAAAATAAAACAAAGGGAAAAAATTAATTAATTAAATAAGAAAAGGTGTATGTACATTTTATGTATTTTTTTGTATTTTATGTGTGTTTTTAACATTGTAAATAATGAGAATAAATGGGGAAAAAAATATGACCATAGACTGGCGAAGAACCGTATATGGTAATTTAATTGACCTAGATTTACAACATAAAATTGTAATTATTTTTAGAAAGTCACAAAAGCTTAAAAGTCTTGTTATAGCATCCGACAACATTCCAGGGTTGAAATTATGAATTTCCAATTATTTCAATGAGTGCCCTATAAAGGGTTAAAGTGAAATGAAAAATGTTTATAACTAAATGCATGATTTAGTTTTTTTGGTTTTATGCATAAACAGCAATTTCTACCTAATTAAATGTTTTAGAACTTGACACAAGAAGAAATTTAGAGATTAGAATTTTAGAGTAATATAATATTTGTTATTAAAGATTCCATGACTGTACAATTAGTATACATTTTAGTGAATTATTTATTTATTTATTTTTAAGATCTGGAAATCACACTTGTCAAATTATGCTTCCTTAATTATTCTTGTTTTCAAAGAATTCATCCATCACCATTCTCATTCTTAAATAGAAATGCTATTGTAGAGGGGGTGAATTAAATAATTCATCTTGAGGGCCCCTTGAAAGTTTGCTGAGGTCCCGTAGTGGGTTCGGGACCCCCTTTTTCAGGAACACTTGGTTTAGATGTTTTGATTACTGAATAAATCAAAATGCCTTTCGGAGTAATTAATTTTTTTATTTTATTTGTTAAAGCTTATGATCCAAACAACAAGAGACTGCGTCAGATCAAGGATCAAGTCATCAATGACTCCAAATACAATCCCAAAATTCTGTTTCAGCTGCTGCTGGACACAGCACAGTTTGAGTTCATACTCAAAGAGGTACAAAAAAATCATTCTGAATTTTAAGTTGACATTGTAATGATGATTAGAGACTCTCGTTATTCATTTCTCTCGTTCTGTGGGATTCTCAGATGTTCAAGCAGATGTTGACCGAGAAGCAGCTGAAATGGGAGAGCTACAAGAAAGAGGGATCAGAGAGAATGATGGAGCTGGCTGAGGTGTTTTCTGGGGTCAAACCTCTCACCAGGGTGGAGAAAAACGGTAAAATGCTTTTGCGGTCCCAGAACATGCAGGAGACAAACTATACACATCATTGTCAGCATGTTGATGCGTTCATTTGTTTGATCAGAGAATCTTCAGGCCTGGTTCAGAGAGATCTCTAAACAGATTGAGTCCTTGAACTATGAGGACTCAACCGCAGCTGGGAGGAAGACTGTGCAGCTCATTCAGGCTCTGGTGGAGGTACAGACCCATCTGAACGCGTGCTGCATGTGACGTGACTCTGCACTGATTTCACTTGACGTTGTTTTTCTGGTAAGGTCCAAGAGTTTCACCAGCTGGAGTCCAACCTGCAGGTGTGTCAGTTCCTGGCGGACACACGCAAGTTCCTCCATCAGATGATCCGCACCATCAATATCAAAGAGGAAGTGCTCATTACAATGCAGATCGTGGGAGATCTTTCCTACGCCTGGCAGATCATCGACAGGTGATAGCGCCACATTGGCCTCTTCTTGAAATGTTAATATAAGGTTCCTAACCCAAATGTGTTTCTCACAGCTTCACATCAATAATGCAAGAGAGTATCAGAGCAAACCCCTCCATGGTGACCAAACTCAGAGCCACTTTTCTAAAGGTCAGTCAGAATGGCATGTTTTTATGTGACCCTGGACCACACAACCAGTCATAAGGGTGCATTTTTTAAAATTGAGATTTATGCATCATCTGAAAGCTGAATAAATAAGCTTTCCATTGGTGGCTTGAAAAGCCCATTTTTGGCCAAGATACAACTATTTAAAAATGTGGAAACTGAGTGTGCAAAAAAATAAATCACCTTTAAAGGTGTACAAAGGAATTTCTTACCAATGCATATTACTAATCAAAAATTATGTTTTGATATATTTACAGTGGGAAATTTACTTAAAATCTTAATGGAACAAGATTTTTATGTAATATGCTAATGATTTTTGGTATAAAAGAAAAAATTTGACCCACAATGTATTTTTGGCTGTGGCTACAAATTAAGACTTTTAAGGTTTTATGCTCCAGGGTCACATATGACACTAGAAACAGATCCACCTCTGAAGTGTACGATATAACACGAGCTTTATGAATATGAACAGCTTGCGTCTGCGCTGGATCTGCCTCTCCTACGGATCAACCAGGTCAACAGTCCAGATCTGCTGAGCGTGTCTCAGTTTTACTCTGGGGAGCTGGTGGCTTATGTCAGAAAGGTTTGGAGAAGAGTTTTGATTTGTGACTGGATGTTTTGCTTAAAATTTCAGTGTGTTTGTTTATACTGATTACTTACTTGCAAAATTGCTTCCAGGTACTGCAGATCATTCCAGAAAGCATGTTCACCTCGCTGGCCAAAATCATCAAACTGCAGATCCATGACATTATGGAGGTGCCCACACGTCTGGACAAAGACAAACTGAAGGACTACGCTCAACTCAGCGCCCGTTATGAGGTACAGCAGATACATTTTGTATTCTTCAAAATAGCAGTAATAATTCTAAAATTGTGTAATTATTTGGGAAGCTAACTTTATACTTGTGAACTTTACCGTACTTATTTTCATTCACTTGGTATTTTCTAATTGATACTAAAAAAAGGAAATGCAAACATTTAAAATATTTAGAAACATTTAATTTATTTAGGAAAATATAAATAAAAATAATATTTTTATTTCATTTCTAATTCAAAAAGTAATTTGTTAACACAAAAGCTGTGTATTCTACCCTAAAATCAGAAGAAATTATATTTAGCTTAAAATCTAGTTCAAGATTTTTTGCATTTATGCACTACTTTGTCAACAGTTACTTTGTTACAACAGTTTTATATATATATATAATGTTTTTTTATTCTTTAACTATATTTGTTTATTTCATATTCATTTTGTCCTCTATAAATTTATATAAATTATATTTTGCATTCATTTACTATATATATTTACTTATATGTTTATTTACTCTATATAACTAACTTGCTCAGCTGAATTTTCTAAACAATCAAGCTATTTGTGTCAACATGTCGTGTTGTAATTGGCTGACCTTCTTCCTCTGACAGGTAGCTAAACTCACTCATGCCATCTCAGTCTTCACTGAAGGGATTCTGATGATGAAGACCACACTCGTTGGCATTATCAAGGTACTAAACAGATTCTCTGAATGCTATCTTGATCATTTTTATAGATCACAACAGCCATTATTCTTTTTTTATTCACAAAAAAAACAAGTGCATTAAGAAGGTTAACAGGGATGTTGCTGTATTTACGTTGAAAAGAATGTAATTAAGATGTATTTGCTCAGTAAACATGTCTGTTTCAGGTGGATCCGAAGCAGCTTCTAGAGGATGGGATCAGGAAAGAGCTTGTCAAACGTGTGGCTTATGCTCTACACAAAGGCCTCATCTTCAACCCCAAAGCCAAAGTCAGCAAACCACCGTCTTATAATGATATTGTATATTATCTTTCTTATCTGACTCTTTTCTGATGTATCTTCCAGCCCAGTGAACTGATGCCAAAGCTGAAGGAAATGGCTGCCACCATGGATGGGTTTTACCGCTCATTTGAATACATTCAGGATTACGTGAGCATCTACGGCCTGAAGATCTGGCAAGAGGAAGTATCTCGTATCATCAACTACAACGTAGAGCAGGAGTGCAACAGTTTCCTCCGAACCAAGGTCTTGTTATTGATTTGAACAGATTTAGTAGTTTATGTTTACGTTTGACTGCTAGTGTTCATTTAAAGAGGTTCTTTTCAGATCCAAGACTGGCAAAGCGTCTATCAGTCCACACACATTCCCATTCCCAAGTATCCGTCAGTTGATGAATCCGCCACATTTATTGGACGTCTTTGCAGAGAAATCCTGAGGATCTCAGATCCAAAGTCAGTCAGCATGAACTGAATTATTTCACAGCTTTGATGGTCGAGAGCTAAATGTCTGGAGAAATGTCACATTGCTTTGTTTTGTTTCAGAACGACGTGTTACATAGATCAGCTGAATACCTGGTACGATATGAGGACGCATCAGGAAGTGACCAACAACCGTCTCTTCTCGGAGATTCAGGACACGCTGGGAACCTTCGGCCTGAACGGACTCGACCGACTCTTGTGTTTCATGATCGTGAAAGAGTTGCAGGTCAAGCTTAATATAATAATTATTTATTATTAGATAAGATTTTTTTTAAACGGTTAAGAACCGCAACAAAACAGTCAAATCAAGTTTTAAATTTTTTTTTAAAAAGAATTGTAAAGAACAAAAATCAAAAATTTGTAAGGGTTCAAATCATAATTGTATTTTTTGAAAAGCAGTTGAAATATCAATTAAATATTTACACCTAGTGAATACCACACAACCTTCCTCTTCACAATAAATGTCACTTGATGATAAATTAAAAAAAAGAAACAAATTGTATTAATAATGATAATAATAATACAGTTAATTGTAGTATTATTAGAATGTTATATAATATAATATAATATAATATAATATATGACATAAAAAAAAACTCTATCAAAGGAATCAAATTAAATTGCATTACAATTTCAGATTTGAGATATATGGCATAGTTTAGTAAAGACATTGTCATAAAAAATGAAAAAAAAAAAAGCTTGTTGATAAAAAAAACAATACAGTTAGTTGTAGTATTAGTATGTTAGTTTTAATGATAATAACAACAATAATAAATGAAAACTATCAAAAGAATCAACACAAATTGCATCACAATTTCAGATATAATTTTGTAAAGAACTGAATTAATGTCTCACAAATTATAAATAAAGAATACATTTTTTTAATAATGATGCAATTAGTAGTATTAGCCCACTATTAGTATAATAGTATTCATAGTAAAATTAATAAATAATAATAAGTATATATTCTATCAATTTTAAACTGTAACAAAAGAAACGTCAGAAATGTCAGATTTCAGGTATACTGCATGATTTAGTGAAGAAGTGAATCCACAACTGTAGTTGTATCAAAACATTAATGATTAATTATTAAAAAAATAATGCTGCAACTTCTACTACTACTACTACTAATAACAATCTGTCCATGTTTCTTCATTGCAGAATTTTCTGACAGTCCTGCAGAAGAACATCCTGAGGGACAAAGCTGTGGTTGACGTCTTTAAAGCTCTGCTGACGGCTGTCAATCCTGTTAAAGGAATTGTGGGTAGGTGTGTTTGATAGACTGCTTTAAATCTGACACTTACATTTCCACAATAATGGTCTTGATATATTTGTGTTTCTGCATTTAATATTCAGCAAATGCGAGTAAAGTCTACGTCAACGCTGTGGCCAAAACCCAGAAGATCTGGCCAGCGTATCTGGAAGCCATCATGAAGGTGCTGCTATCTTTTCATCTATGATGGGTTTTTTTTTCTGCATAAATATGCTAAATCATGATCTTTTGACAGGTGGGTCAGATGCAGATCCTGAGGCAGCAGATAGCCAATGAACTGAACTACTCCTGCAAATTTGACTCGAAACACCTCGCTGCGGCGCTGGATAATCTCAACAAGTGGGTTGGGAATGATGTTTCTTCCTTATTTATTTCTTAGCACTTGGGTTGGTTTTACTTTCTCCCTCATATACAGCTTGCAATGTAAAGGTCCGAGTCTGAAATTTCCGTCTGCATATTTTAGTTTTGTTTTATTCGTATTCGTCATTCTTTTTGGTTTGTTCTCATTCTGTGTGTTAAAGATGCGTAAATGCAGAAAATTAAAGCTGGTTCGAATCTTTTATTAATTTTTTAATTAAATATCAGACGAGAATTTAAGTGCAAAACCTTACATGTGGTCATTTGTAGGTCTCTGCTGTCTGATATTGAAGCTCATTACCAGGATCCATCGCTGCCGTATCCCAAAGAGGACAACACTCTTCTCTACGAGATCACCGCGTATCTGGAGGCCGCTGGAATCCAAAACCCACTAAACAAAGTCAGTCATCTATCTGTGAAATCTTCATAGATGTTCTTGTCAAATTAATTACCTGATTGTTTTTGGCAAAAGAAGACCCAAATTTCAGTGCATCCTACGCCCCGTGATACTATCTGTTGACATGAACCACTTTTTGTTGTTTAATTCAAATCGCTTCTTTCAGATCTACATCACGACAAAGCGCCTGCCTTACTTTCCCATCGTGAACTTCCTGTTCCTCATCGCTCAGCTGCCAAAACTGCAGTACAACAAAAGCCAAGGTCTGTAACTGATTTTATAAGCCACCATTCAAATGATTAGTAAATCTCTTTTAAAGGTGCAGTATGTATTATTGCCAGCTAGTGGTTGAAATGGGTACTGCAATTCTTGCCTGAAACGCACATTTCAGACTATTATTTCTGGCTATAGCATTATCAGAGAAACAGATGTGTAAACACAACATGCTTCTTAAATATATACAAACATATCTGGTAAGTTTTTTTGAGTTTAGTACAAAAAAAGGTACATACAGTACCTTTTAAAGTTTTCGAAAGAAGTCTCTTATGCTCACCAAGGCTGCATGTGTTTGATCAGAAGTACTCTTATAACTGTAAAATTGTGAAATATTTCAAAATGAATATAACCGTTTTCCATTTTAGAATATTTGAAAGTGTAATTTATTCTTTTGATGCAAAGCTCAGGGTTCAGTACCGTTACTTCAATCTTCAGTGTTGCATGATACTTCAGAAATCATTTTTAATATTTACTGTTCTAGAAAAAAAAAAGTATTATTAATGTTGAAGTTGCTGCTTAAATTGCCCCATTATGAATTTTTGAAAATGACCTTTAACGCAGAGTGTAACGCTGCAAGTGAATGAAAACATCCTGCAAAGTTTTAAAATGAAAGTGCATTTTGTATAAAGTGCAACCTGTGTATAAAGTTATAATTTCTCAAAAGAAAAAAAGTCGACTCTGAATTATTCAAATGAGTATCCAGCCGTTTTATTTTGATCATGTCAAAATGAAATATTAGCATATTGCCCTCCCACTTTTGTTCTTTTCGCTTTGTCTGAATGAAAATGCTGTTTCATTCTTCACCACTAGGTGCCGCTTTTGGCGCATTATAAGCTCGCAAACACTGCTTTAAATGAAATCGACCAATCACTGGAGGGACTTGGAAAAATTAATTATTGAAGATTCATTTGGGACCCGTGAACAAATAAGATAAAAATAAATGTATATTATAAGAAAATAAGTGCTTTTTTGGCCTTGTCAGCTTGTTGACTCCCGAAATCAAAATATGAAACAGTCTTAAGCCATAATTATGAAAGGTTCATATTTTGTCTTTATATTTGTGGAAAGTGTGACTGCAGTTATTTGAAATAAAAATCTGTTGTAAGTTTGTAAATCTCTTTAATGTCGATCAATCGAATGCATTCTTGATTAAAAGAAGTAGTAATGTATTCAAACCCATGTGGTCCTGGTGGTGTGGGTTTGTTTGTGTTTTTACAGGCATGACGTGCAGGAAGGCTGCTGATCCGGTGGATTGGGCTCCTCTGGTTCTGGGTCTCCTGACGCTGCTCAAACAGTTTCACTCCAGATACACTGAACAGTTCCTGGCTCTGATTGGACAGTTTATTCGCTCCATAATGGAGCAGTGCACCAGGTACCTCACTTCAGTATGTGATGAATGAGAAACAAGAACAGCTAGGACTATTTTAGGACTATTAAAATATTTTGACAAGTATTTAGTTTTATATATATATATATATATATATATATATATATATACAGTATCTCACTAAAGTGAGTACACCCCTCACATTTTGTAATTATTTTATTATATCTTTTCAAGGGACAACGCTAAAGATATGAAACTCTGATAGAATGTAAAGTAATCAGTGTACAGC
>JAUCNO010000236.1:4213974-4239393 GCA_032353835.1 Enteromius viviparus
TACATGGCCGTGCGGAACCGGGTTATTGTGAATATCCGGGTTTTAAAAGGGTTACTGGCTGCATGTAAACGCACTCAATGAGGCTGGTTTGGCCTTTTGATGTTCACACACAGATGCACAAACACAACAACCTACACAGAGCACCTGAGTGATCTCACCAAAACACATCCTAGCTTTATTTCAGTCCAAAATCAAAATAAAATATTATGCGAGTATAATAACCAATATAATTTAAAAATTAATTTTGTATTATATTTTATATTTTTTGTATTTAAATTCAAACAAATAGTAGTTCATGTAATATGATATATGTTTGCTTTACAACATATTTTCTTTTATTATTTATTTGCTTTACAAATAAAATGTCCTTTTTTTGTCATTAAACTATTGTCACAATGCAAAAACTTAATGGACCTACCAATATTTTCTATTTTAAAAAATTACTTATTATTTTAGTTGATTTTGGACTGAAATCTGCACATTTTCTTGGTTTTGTGAGATGATCATATGAAAGCCATTCTTTGATACTTGCATCACATGATTATTGATGTTTACATCAAATGATGCTCTGATTAACAAATGCCTTTAGTCTTCCTTTAAAGACAAGCAATCGGTATGAATGAAAGATTTCTAAGGACAAACATTTATGATTTATGCTTACAAAGCACTGGGTGTCTGGATATACTGTTGAGAAATGTTTATGCACTTCTTAAAAAATATGTGATATTGCAGTTTCATTTCTAGTGTATCTGTTGATGACTTGTAATGGAGTAATAAATGATTAGACCAAAAAGCAGCAAATACATTGAAATGAATATTTTATTTTGAGAGGATTTGTGTCGTTTCTGCCAGCAAGTGCTCTTCAAACCCTAACACTCAGTTCTCATTTCTGAAAAATGATATCTGGTCAAGGAAACAAACAACTGAGGAGGGAAACTGATGAACAGCGACAGATATAACGCAGTCTGATGTTATTGTACCTAATATAAGGTCCTTCAGTGTTTTTATTCACATCTTCTACCCATTTAGTTACATAATACTCTGATTTGACGCAAGGGGTTAAATACCTGCAGGAGGAGGATGGGGAAGGAGCGATGGTGAACAGAGAGATAGAGAAAGGGAAGGGGAGAAGAGAAAGAAAAGGAGAGATTGGAGAAACAGGATAAAGAAGGAAGTTGGTAAAAGACAGCAGCAGCACTGAAATTCTTTACGATCCAAGATGCAGGTGAGAGATCAGACAGCAGCTCAGACTACAGCACCTACACAGATATCGTGAAGCCTTTTCACTTTATGGCTGGTGCAGGACAGAAAAAGTAAAGACTCTACAAAAAAAAAATAGCTGCTGTAAACGTCAGCATCCATTTTAACTTAGTTCACCCGAAAAATGTCAAATTTGTCATCATTTACTTGTTGTTCCAAATCCATTTGACCTTCTTTCTTCAATGGAACACAAAGCAAAATGTGTTTTTTTTTTTTTAAATAGGGGCTAGTGAATATCTAAAATGACAAAACGTAGTCTGTATAACTTGTGCACTGTATTCATGAACATTCTGTACTGTGTTCTATAAACAGAAAGTCATACAGGTTTGGAATGACATGTTGAGTGAATGATGATTTTTTTTTTTTTATCTATACCAGAACTTTTCCACAACCATCAAGCTAGGTTATAGCACATCTCTAAAGTGCAATGCTGCTTACTAATGCATTTCTGAACATGTCTTGTTTGAGATAGTTGTAGTATTTGTGTAGGTCAGCTGCATGTTGTTTTATGTTTTAGTTGTGGTCAGTTTGTCACATGCGTTTGAGTTTAGGTGCAGAAACGAGCATCAAGCTGAAATCAGAGTGTATATTGTGTTCATACAGATGATGACAGACGTGCAGGTCAGTTTCCCAGAGGTTAAACCAATGCACACATCAATGCACACCCAAAACAGACCAACATTTACTGCAAACACTTTTCAAAAAAATAGTTTGGACTGTAGTAATGAAAAAATTGCATGGAGTTTAAGACTCCATGCTAAGTCCAACATCTACATCAGTCACTACAGTATATGAAGTCATGTGGTAACACTGCATTTCTTACTCTGTGGAGTTGGAGCGAGGACGGAACTTCTTTCCCTTGAGCTTCCTACGGGTACCTGTGATGTTTCCTGCATGTACAGAGGAAAATAACGCATTATATGAATGCTAAGATGAATCTGATGCAAGCTCTGCTATTTAGAGAGGATGAATTGATGGGTGCGTTACCTTGCCATGAGTTGCTCCTGGGTCGTCCGTTTTCACAGACGTCAGATATGTGCTTGGCATCTGGGATTCTTTCACTCCAGGAGTGAGACAGACCATTAGATCTTCAGACCAAATAAGAGAAATTCTCAGTGAAGTTCATTAAATGCAGTTAAAGGTTTTATATGAGGAAAACAAATGACAAAGACATCATGTGGGTCATTCCAAGTTTTACCAGTACTTTTTATTACAGTACATTTAAATGTTAACTCACTGTTATTAAAGATTGAAATCCCATCAGTCTGTTGCTTTCTTTTAGCACACAATTATGTGTGTGTGTGTGCATGTTTAAGTAGTTTATGAGGACACAAATGTGTATAATGACATGGGTATTACAAAAATGTCTGTGTCCCTGTAGTTCAAAAGGCTTAAAAAACATACTAAATGGTGTTTCTTTGAAAATCTAAAAATGCACACAGTTTCCTGTAAGGGGTATGTTTAGGTGTAGGGTCAGTGTAGGACAATACCAAATACAGTTTGTACAGTATAAAAACCATTACGCCTATGGAGAGTCCTCATAAATCACAAAAAACAACACGAGTGTGTGTTTTTCCCAGGTCTCTGTGTGCTGCATGCTATCATGGAAAACTGAAAATTCAAAATAGTGGCCACTATCCACCAGCATAACCAAGCTTGGAAGAGCCAGGTAAAATTTTAAAAAAACTCAAACTGTGTTCGTCTGAAAGAAGAAAAAGTCATATACACCTAGGATGGCTTGGGGGTGAGTAAATTATGGGCGAATTTAAATTTTTAGGTGAACTATTCCTTTTATTCAATATTGATTTCTCCTTCCTTCAATATAAATGTCAACTAAAAAAAAAAAATATTGTTATAATTATTTTTTTTATATATATGTTTTCCACTTGTCTTCAACTTGTCATTTTCGTGACAAAAGACTGTTTCTTTAATGACATCATCATTATCTTTTAATTTAAGTTATGTACTTGCTTGAAGTTCTCATTACACTACATATTACAACAGTATATTAATTTTTAAAGCATTGCAGAGATCATAGGATACTGTAAAGCAGGAATGACCCACATCACTGTGATAAGCAGAACAAACACACTGAAATGAGCAAGATGAGCATGAGATCATGGAGATGGGACATCATGAAGACACTGACTTACTTACTGTTCTGGTATTTATGATACAAGAGGACTTTAACAATAACCAAGAGAAAGACAAAAAGACAGTTTTGAGCACAAGCATAGAACAGGTCTGCAGTGGAGAAGTCATTAAAGGAGGAATAATCCTGCAGGTCTTGACAAAAAATTACAACTGCAGAATTTATTTTAAAGAAGTCTATGCCAAATAGTACTGGAATTATTTCATATTTTTTATAATATATAGATTTGTTATTAAAAATATATTTTTTATATCTCATTTGTATCTCCTAGATAGCAATGTGACTAAACCCAGCACAAAGGTGACTCAAGATTATGAGAAAAGGTCACAAGGTCTCAAACTGTGTTCAGTTTAAAGATAAAATTAAAATTTAGAATTTTATCATCATATTTTGTTTGAGAAACATTAAGTTCATACATCATATCTCGCAATACGTCTCATTCATGTCTTAAGTCTCCGAAATCTTTTCACGGAAACATCGGAGACAAAATTGCTACAGTGCTTATATGAAACATAACTGGGAACTCCATTTTACACTCTTTGTGACAGAGCATGCAAAAGAAATGAAGATGGAGATGAAGCACACCTAAAGCCGAACAGAGAGATGTTTTGGCTGATGGAAGGGATAGAGGGGGTGAAAGAGCAGGTGTTGATCTGGAGGTGAGACAGGTAAGCAGACCTCTTCTTAGAGCTGCTGCCGGAGTTTGAGCTCACGCCCTGCGGCATGTCACTGTACAGAGAATCAGCATCTCCAGGCTTCTTCACGTAATCACCCGGAGGCATTTGACTGACAAAATGAAGAAAGTTTGTTATTAAAAACTGAGCTGGAAGACATCTTAAATCCGATCACTTAGAAAAATACACAATACACTACCATTCAAAATTCTCTTATTTATCAAACTGAAGAGTGACCAAAATAAAATGATGCGAAATATTTATATTTCAAACAAATACTGTTACTTTGAAGCTTTTTGTCATTAAAGAATTATTTCTGAAGGATCACTGACGTGACACTGAAGACTAGAGTAATAGCTGCTGGAAATTCAGCTTTGCATCACAGAAATAATAATACTTTTTAAAATATATTAAAACAGAAATAAGTTCATAGTATTACTGTTTTGACTATTTCTGATCAAAAAAATGCAGCCTTGGTGAACATTAGTTCAAAAACAAACATTTTCAGGGCAAATGTAACACATAGGTTGTTAAAATCTCTCAAATAGTAATAACCTTAGCATAAAAGGGTGGCTCCGCCCTGAAATAAAAATTAAGTCAATCACTTAATGAAGATTGTCTAATTGTGTAATTACTTGGCAGTTAATGGGAGAGGCACAAGCCTCATGGTTTTCATTAAAAAGATGTACTAAGCTTTTATAGGTTTAGAACGACAGCGGGGTAAGTGATTAATAGAGTGACGTAACCCTTTAATTCAAACCTTTCCACTTGCTGACACAAAACATAAAAACACAGTTAAAAATGAAGAAAAGAGCAGACAAACCGACAGAATCTTCTGTGTACGTCAGACTCAACATACTGACGCTGTCTGTAGCTCCTTCACAGGGGAGAAAAGACAACCAAAAAAATACACAATTAGCACAAAACATTCAGAGAAAAGCATAATAAATGAGCAAATCTGTATATCGTTTGGTTCTGCATGTGGAAGAAGCTGTTTGCTCCGAAATTTAAAAATAGGTAAATGGTGATAGAATTTAAGTTATGGGTGGACTATCGCTTTAAGTAAAGGTGGTGAGGGGTCTGTAATCATGTGACTCACTTGTATCCCCATGCAGAAATGCCTAGAATCAGAGCAAGGACCAGGATAGAGCCTGCAATGGCCCCGATGATGATGTTAGTAGTGATGATGCCTGTCAGAGGAACAGAACAGTTATATGTGTAGCCACAGCAGCTAAAACTCAGCACAGACCAACAATCATCTGGACAAACCAAAACTAATCTGGACGCAAACATGACTTTTATTTATGTTAGAGGCAGAATATAACATTTCTTGTTCGTTTTGTCCAATTGACCGTGTGCCAAAATCCATCTGGAATAAAAACAAATAGAGACAGAAACTAGAAATTGATTTAGATAAAGATTTACGACTCTTTCTGTCCATAGAGGCTGTAAGATAAAGGCATCCATCCAAATCAAGACCATAAAACAGGGTATATGACAAGGTTTATAACAACACAGCACAGCAGATAAACACTGCTAGCTTTCATTTAGACAGAAACACGGAGGAATCATGGGGCGAGTGAACGACAAAACGACAGAGAAGAAACGACAACAAACAACAACTCAAATCTAAACTCACTGTCACTCCAGCAAAAGACCCTGTCCACAAAGAACGAGTGCGTATACACAAAAGGCATGAAACAGAAAAATAAAAAGAGAAATTAAAAGCGTGTGAAATGTGTGTGAGTGGTGAATGAACTGTTGGACATAAATATGAAAACAGAACAGACTAATGAAAAAATTCTCTTGGTATTTTCTGCCATCGTATATTTATATGTGCATGTGCTAAATATCTTATGGATTTTGGATAAATTGTGCTTGTTTGCAATAAAAGGAGTGATAAGATTTTACCAGTCAAGTAGAAGTCAAGTCAAGAATTATTGAACGTAAAAAACAAGTAAATAACTGATCAGTTTTAAGCTTTTGTTACTAAATAAATTAAAATGATTAAATAAAATCTTTTAGTGTGTTAATATTGCTGATGCAGCTATTTTATATTGTGCCTCATACAGTAATGGAAAATCAATTTATGTATGCATTTTATAAAAATGACCTATGACATATGCTCAGACACAGTATATTTATTAAGCTTTAAGCAAGTCAAAGAGTCTCCACTTGCCATTACACAAATGTATAACGCTATGTCTGCTGCTGCTTCTGGATTCATGTCATAAACTGGTTTTGTAATGTGTGTTGGTAAAGGTTCTCCAAATAGTGAAAGTGGTTTTGCATGCCATCGTCTTGTGAAGACTAAGCAAATGTAAAAGTCTGGCCTACCTGATGTTTTGGCTGTGGGTCGCACACGCAGGTCTCTCAGAGAAGAGGTAGAGTTACAGTCCTCACCTGCCCAGCCCAGGTCACACACACACCTGAGCTCATTACTGCACACCTACAGCACAAACACACACACATAGATAAACCATTTATATATTACATTCACAGTACTGTGCAAAAGTCATAGTCTGCTAGCATTTTCACCAACATTTTTTTTTTTTTGCGGTAGCGCGTCAACCTTTTTTTTTAAATAAAATATGTTTTTCACAGTGCGTATTATTTTTCAAATTAACATAGAAATAATATAAAAATAGCATATTTTATCATACTTTACTGTGTACTTTTTATTAAGTATTATGGATGTAATGTAATTAATAAAATGTATATAGTAATACAGTAGCATTTCTTTATCTATCCATATCAGGTTTCTCTGTTTAAATAAGAGCTGTCAGATCACTTTTCCCTGACTTTTTTTATCTTGGACATTAGTTTTTACAACAAATAAGAAAATACTATTTCACATTATAAAGCGGTACAAATTTTCTTCTCAATATTTACTCAATGCATTTGGCACTAGTGCATATTCACTGTTATTTTGTTTTGTTGAAAGTGGATCAGTGGGTGACACAACTGTCACAATTTACACCAGACACAATCTCTCACCCCATGTCCGGAGCAGATCACCCTTTCGTTGGTGCCGGGGCATGTGCTGAAGTTGAATTCTTGTACTGGGAGGCATTTGTGATTGAAGCAAATGCGATCCATCCCACATGCCGTTCCGTCCTCTACGTATCCCAAATCAGTGTCTCCATCAATCAGTACATGACCTCCACTGAAACATTCAAACTCACTTTAGTAACATCAGTCACACAGAAAGCTAAAGAGAGTGTGTGTTTGTGTGTGTACCTGCAGTCCAGTGAGGCGCTGTGCTGGGCTACAGAGAAAGACGTCAAACCTCCCTGTAACTCTCCTAGTCTGGGTGCAGGAGAAATGTTGGAGCACAGCAGGTATCCACAGTGTACGTCCCTAAAAAAACACACATGCACACGTTTGAATGTAGACAGAGTACATAAAACTAGGGTGATTCCATAATAAACCAGAAAAAACGTGGAGAGTATCATTTACAACACATAAACTTTTTGTGGTATAGAAAGCCTGTTACGCTTATTTAGTAACGTCCCAATCAGTAGGGTATAAAGGTCAAACTCACTGTTTTTTGCACTGAATCCAAGTGTCTCGGTCTCGTCCACAGTTGCCCTTCTCTGTGCCCTCAATGTTGAGTTTCTCATAGCAAAACTTTTCAGCCGATGTTGCTTCTGTAGAGACAGAAACATCACACTAATCATAATTACATCAGGATCACCAACTAAAAAGAAGTACTAAAAAAAAGAAAAAAAAAAAGAAATAAAATAAATTAAAGTCAAATAGAACATGAACACTTTAAAATATTATTAAAAACATCTAAAAA
Organism: Enteromius viviparus; assembly: GCA_032353835.1. Classification (NCBI taxonomy): domain Eukaryota; kingdom Metazoa; phylum Chordata; class Actinopteri; order Cypriniformes; family Cyprinidae; genus Enteromius; species Enteromius viviparus. The sequence continues at coordinate 4,221,863 of JAUCNO010000236.1, forward strand.
AATCAACTAATAAAAATATCAAAATAGCACGGCAAATTTAAAATGAAATATAAAATGCAAAAAGAAAATAATAATAATAAACAATGTAATGGCTTAAAAACAATATTAAAACAACACTGTCACTCACTCTCTCCCCAGAGGTATTTGCACTGTCTGTCCTTGGTTTTGCATCTGCCATTGAAACACCTTCCCTAAAATGAGTTGAAATGAAGAAAATCGGTTAAAGGGACATATCAAAATAATATAAAATAATAAATAATTACTTTATTACTGCGTTATATGCATAATTGATATATAAAAACTCACTTGTTCTTTCTCACATGTGTACCCATCCATCTTGTGCAGGTTTGGAGGACACTGTGAAGAATACATTTTTTTTTTAACAAGTTTTACACTTTTCACACATTTAGAATGGAATACTATTTACTGTTTTAAAGATGTAATACACAGTATTAATATATTAGACATAGTAGGATATGTAAATATCGTGTATGCAAAGAATACTGGAATGACCTTTTAAGTTTGCAACATACAGCAGAGCACACTAAATGAAATAGTGTTTCCAATAATGCAAAGTGTTTGATATGAACCAGAAGTAATATCAGTTTTCAGTTTTTTGTTTATTTTCAGCTGTTTGGATCCTTACTCTGAAGGCACCCGTTTACTGCTAAGGATGCATCTGTTGAGAAATTAACCAGATGCTGAATTTCTCCAGATCTGTTCAGAAACTAATTCATCTGCATTTTGAATTGCCTGGTCACTATCTATTGCTTTGATATATTAATGGGTTACTCTACAATGCTGAAATGTTGAATAAAGTTTTTATTTTAGCTTTATTTCCATACAAAAAGAATTCTCGTAGCTTCATAAGTTATAGTTGAACCACGGATGGCAGATGGACTATTTTAAAAATGAGTTTCATACTTTTCTGGACCTTGATAGTGTTATTTACTTGGCAGTCAATGGGACAGTCACAAACCTCCTGGATTTTCAAAGACTTTGAAAGGTTTTGAATGACATGGGGGTGAGTGATTAATGACAAATTTCTATTTTGGGGTAGAGTAACCCGTTAATTCTACTCCTGTAGGATGTGTTGTGAGATGTACGTAACAGCGCCCTCACCTGGCTGGAGTTCCCAGTGCACATTTCCGGTATGTCACAATCATTGACAGCCTCACGACAAAGTACCCCCATAAACTCCAGCTACAGAGACAGCACAATAATCATTAAAAGTCACACACACACAAACCAAAGGCTACAGAGTTTTCTTGTACAACTCAGTGCCTACCTGGCAGTTCTTACAACAGAGGCCATCACTGCATTTGGCTCCCTGAGTCAACATACATTTCTTGCAGCAGTTCTCTCCTTCTCTAGCACACTCCTGCGGAAAGACAGAGAGAGAAAAAAGACAGATTACATAAGCAGTGTCAGATTAATGTGAACATGATGTTGATATAAGATCACTCACGGCTGGGCTTCCACAGTCACACTCCTCTCCTGCCTCGACAAAACCATTTCCACACTCTGGAGGATCCAAGAGCTTCAGAGAAGAAAAGTTATATGCACATTGTTATTTGTTCATTTATTGTACTATTAATATAATACACATGTATGTTTTCATAAGTAATAAGTAAAACACTGATATATACAGTATATTTGAGTGTGTGTGTGTTTTAAGGGTTCGTTGAATATCAAGAAAAGCTTTATTGGAATTTATTTTACATTTATTGGTAACAATATCTTATCTGTTCATTTTGATAAATGTGTATCCTTGCTGAATAAAAATATGAATTTGTATTGCAAGAAATGTCAAAAAATTCTGCATATTATTCTTTGTATACAAATTTGTGAATAATCACTATGAACACACAGACAGAACTGTAATGGGTTTACCTTTGAAGGTTTGTTGAACAGACACGCACCACCTCCACTGTTCAAGAAGTCATGAAACTCTTCCACATTACAGTCAGAAAATCTCTTGGGTAAGTAGAAGCTGTTAGAGAAAACCACAAAGCACTAGAGTCACACTGCCTAACTTTACTTCCACCACCTTTGATCCACACAACTACAGAGACCGGTATTATACAAGAGTGTTTGTAATGCTAATCAAAGCTCATAGAGCTTAAACTAAAGCTTACCTCAGTTCCCATGTTTACATGCACATAAGTTAAGGCATTCTAGCCCTTATTTTGAAAACAATTATTGAATGCTGCACATGTAATCATATTATAAATTGCTTGCCTTTGGCCAAAAGTATTTGTAAATGAACAGAATATTCCAATTAAAAATAAAATACATTCATCATTATTACGGGGAAATGCAAGCAGATTAGTTTAAAGTTAAATCACATTTAACTTTTTACTCTCAATATTTAGAATATGACCAAATTTTAAAATCAAAATGTTCATGTAAACATGTTGAAAAGTTCTCATGGGGGAAAATTATCGCTAATAAATATGGGTTTGGGATAGAGAACAAGATTAATTTGAACTCTTCACACTGAACGTAAACGTGAGTCTGGTTAGATGAGAAATGGTTAGATGGCAGCTGACTTCAATCAGACCAGCAGAGGGCAGAACTCAGACACAAAGAGCAATACCAGTGTATGAACAAACACATGGGCCAGAACAACCAGATTTGTTGAAACTAGATCAAATAACAGTCATTTCGCTGTGTTTGCAGGCAGATCTTGACCTTTCCAACAAGGTGGATGTGTAGTTTGTTATATATAAATAACAGTTTCTAAATTAATAAACATCTACAATTACACTTATTAATTTAGTTGACTTACAAATGAGGAACCCAAAAAGTGCTCATAATACAGTTTACAGCCTACAACAGGGATTCTCTAACCTTATGACCCAAAACATTCACTTAAACCACTACCTAAGATTTGTATTTATTATAAATGACCCTGGATTACAAACTACCAGTTTAAAATATAAAAGAAAATCACAGATAAATATGTCCAAATAAAGTGGTTAGCAGTGCATGATACTAATCAAAAATTAAGTTTTGATATATTTAGGGTAAGACGTTTACAAAGTGTCTTTACTGAACATGATCATTACTTTATTTCCTAATGATTTTTGGCATAAAAGAAAAATCACTAATTTTGACTCATACTGTGTATTTTTGGCTATTGCTACAAATATACTTATTTGTGATCCAGGGGCACATATTAATAATTTGACAACACATATGCATTTTTATGGTTCTCTGATTTTGGTTGAAGGTCAGAAGATATGCAGATATATATTATTACATATCTTTTTGATGCCTTATTCTGCATGACCTTATTTTAGTCATGTCATGCACATATTATATTTTCTTATAAACACCCAGCAGTTCCTAAAACCTAGTTTTGAAAAAACCCTGGACTGAAACCCCAACTTTTAGGTAAATCCTCTCTAATCCTGATGACATCTTCAAAGCTTTCATTTCCTCATTCTCTCATCTATTCATTCACTACACCCTCCCTTAGATGCAAATGGCAGTTTATCCACTTGTAAACACAGAGGTGTGGTACGCTCAAATCATACAAGAGTGCTGAATGCCGCTCAGCCTGTATCAGCTGGGTCGCTGCCCTCAATATCCTGCAAAGATCATTCCGAAGCAGTAAGCACTATTCCAATCTGTGACAATCTGCAACAATGCAGTTTCAGGAAGCCTTAACAGGAGGCTGAGAATCAATAAGTGCATATCTCACATTATGCCGTGTGTGAGTGGTTACTCTTCGTTTACCAGACACTGAGTGTGTTCCTGGAATATCAGGGCACCTTGTCTTACCTGCTTGAGCATGGGTAATTAATTTTAAAGTGTTGCAGACATTTTCACGGGATTGTTAACAGCAGGGAGACACACTTAAAGGGGGAAAACAGAGAACACAACACATCCTGCCACATTAACACTGAAGTTAGTGGATCAGATCGGACATGCAGGCTGCACGGAAAATAAACTTCTCAAAAAATCCATCAATGGAGAGACAGATCGACATGAGCGTGTCTGTCTGAAAGGCCATTGATACTAGTGTTAATAACATGAGCCGTGAGAGTGTGCTGTAACTTTCAGGAACTGATGGATATCTAGTTATATCAAAAACAACCTGACTACATCATATGTGCATGTTGAAACCAGAGGACTTTCTCATTCTCAGAAGTTTGGACTTTTTGTCCCAATAGTCCCATAATCTCCTGATAGTGAGAAGGTGCTTTGCTCGGTGTGGTGATTACAACACTTTTTCTCTTATATTTCATTCATCTTCACATGATATTTCAGTTTAGAGGTCCAAAGGAGGAGTTAATGACTAATATACGTGTTCAGATGTGTGAAGAGAAGAAGTCTTATTTGAGAAGCTAAGCAAACAGCAAGACGGAGGGTGAACACACACTGAGTGCTGGTGTGAATTTCAGCTAACCTCCTGTCAGTAAGCCATTAAACATCAGAAGAGATGTCAGTCACTGAAATTTTGATTATCTGATTGTATTGTAAAAGCAGACTTTTGTGTTTAGAGGCTGTGTGTGTGTGTGTGTGTGTGTCGCACAGGCTTTTTGACATTCGGCATTAGCATGAAATCATGATCGTTCTGTTCTTTTGTGTGTGAATGACTGTAGACACTTTTAAACACTTTAAAGGGGTCATATCACGGAAAATCAAGTTTTCCTTTTATTTAGCTTCCTCCACATTCCAAAAAGAATATTTCTCAACGGAAACTAAAAACAGCTAGTTATGCAAGCTTTATAGTTATGAGTAAGGACGCCAACTGGATTTCGGTGTGGACTTTTATTTAATTATGGACCAGTTCAGATAATGTTGGAGCTGACAGCAAACCCAAAAAAGCCTGTTTAATTGCCTAAGGCTGAAATGCATACGACCCCTTTAAACTGAGAGAAGCCTGCTAATCCTCTCCCATGTCCCACAATGAGCTATCAGCCGAATTAAAAACCAGTAAAAAAGAGAGCACACAGGAAACTGCAGAATGCAGAAACACAATGCAGCTTCTGCTATATGGCTCTCTTGACTGAATGCTATTAGATGGAGTGAGGGGCTGAAGTGACTCAGCAGCTGACTGGTCGACAGGACACGAGCGAATAGCATGACACAGCCAAGCGTCTGCTCACCTGCTGTCCCATTCGGGATCGAGGGGAAACGCAAAAGGTATTAAAACACACGGATAAAGACAAACCAACACACACAGACGCACACTGTGACATGAACAAACACCTATCGCATCTGATCACTTCACATCACAGCATTTCTCCAACGACCACTGTGAACATTTCTGAATGTTTTAAGCATAAATACTAATAATACATTTTTCACTTTGACATTGACAAACATTATTTATAAATATTAGATTGCTAAAAATAGAGCCAGTGCAAATTTTAAACATGAATTGTGAAATGTCTAAATCTACATGTGAAATGTCAACAGTGAAGAGCCAGATAAAACTAGACTAAAATGATCAATAACACTTTCTCATGACATTTTGAGGACATCATACTCTAATTTAACACAAGAGTTCATAAAAATGTCAGATTTCACCCCAATATCAAAAAAAAAATTTTACATCAAGAAAATTTTAAACTTTTATTTGTGAAGTTAATTAATGATAATTATTCCTTTACCTTAATCTGAATGTAACCTGGGTTTTTTGTGCAATGTTCAATTGTGATTCTTATTAATACAATAAAAATGTATTTACGGCAGCACAAATTTGAAATAAAGTATATATTATATAAAAATAATTTATTAAATATATCATATTTTAATTCGTTTTATTTTAATAATTATATATATAATTATTAAAATAAAAACTAATATCATATTTAAATTAGTTTTTTTTAATAATTATATATATATATATATATATATATAATTATTAAAATAAAAACTAATTAAAATATATATATAAGAATGATGTAAAATTACATTAATTTAGGGTGAAATGCTAACGCTGAATTTTTTTTCTTTTTTTTCAAATTGCCCACCCATCAACAGCTTGTGAGGTTCCCATGAAATTGAAAACCAGACAAAGAAATGAGTAAGCGCTGATGAGACAGATGAATTGAGAGGCCGAATTATTTACTGCCACCTAGTGGAATTCATAAAAATGAGTGTTTAAATCTGTCTCCAGGTAAAAACATCTGACGTGACTGAAAGTGTTATGGATCAGTGAGTGGCACACATTTCAAACACTGTTACTTCAAATACATTTAATTCTAAGTTACTTAAGCAACAAAACACAGGAACACAGACTCAGCACAAAGCATGACAGGCTGTTTTAGTAAGACTAATATGCATTTCCAAAAGGGTCTCAAAACTTAAGTGAGTTATGTGTGTGTGTTAGGAAATCTGCTTTATTAGAAACTTACCCAACATCATCCATTATGCAGCCAGACCATTTATCTTCACACTTGCACTCCCCTGTGAGAGAAAGACAGATTACAGTGACAAACTATGAGAGTCTGTATGTGTGAGTACTGCTGGGTTTACTGCCAAAGTTCACACATGAAAAACTGTGAGAAAAGAAAAAAAAAAAAAAAACACTCACCGTTTAAAATGCGTTTCTTATCAGAAAAGATGCCGATATTTTGTCCCAGTGACTGTGCAAGAGTTATGGCCATTTCTTCAGTCTTTCCATACTATTAAAGCGGAGGGGGAGAAACACCCAATATTAGCCTATGAGACATCAATATTCATTAAAAGTGTCTTGCATAACTACAACTACAAACCTCATTGACTCCGCCTCCTTTAGTGAGTGAACAGACTCCGCCCATGTATGAGGCTCCTCCCCAGTTGCTATGAAAACGGTTGCCCCTAAAAGCAGAGAGAAAACTGATTAGAATGCCACTTTGCCTGATCATAAAACTAATGTATGCTTTGTGTGTTCTTGATAACTCACGAGAAAAGGTGGACAGAGTCACACTTTTCTTTAATAAAGTCTTTCCGGTACTTCATAAACTCTCGTAATGTCACCATAGGATCGTCGTTGATGTTAAATCTGTTGTCCGCAGCCCACGTTTCCATCGCAACCAAAACAATTCTAGTGTTGAGTTGCTCTTTAAAGTACTGCAGATACAAGTACAAATTATTTTATGTTTTATTATCTTTTTAGTGTAAATCTAAATCCATAAAACACATGTGACGACTGCAGGATGATGAATCTTTTTTGTATTTCATTCTAGAGCTCAATTTGACATATTGAACAACAGGCTAAAGCAGATAAATGCCAACTGTCTCTCACAAGGAGAGAAATGGAGGGATGTTTATGTGACTGTCAAGAGCAGAGTGACTGATAAACAAGCAGATAAAGCAGCTCATGACATGACTGTCAGACTGCACAAGGTCTATTTGTCTTGGGAAACTGATGAAGATAAGCTTTCAGTTTAATACAGTCCAAGAAATCAACTAAATATTATTATAATGAATCAAAGAAGACTATGAAATGTACATTACTGGCAACTTACCAGATCAGCCATATTCACAACAGATTTAGCGTAGTTATTTGTCTGTCCGACAGAAAGGCGATGTTTCTTGTACTGGAAATGAATGCATTACAGGTATAAAAACCAATAATAAATTGGTTAATAATATGTTAGTTAATTATGTGAATAATTACTTGTCTTACCATCAAATGATCATTTATGACCATCAGCTCTATATATTTGGTCTCATCTTCAACACTACGTGGATTTCGTGATATCTGTGTGAGGAATTCAACAGTGAATCATATTATATCATCACCCTGCAGCATGCAAAACATGCTTACTGCAGACTGATCTATACATTAGTGCTATGAAGATTTCACAGCCCTGCTGTAAATATTTCATGAGTGTAGAAGAGATGGGGAAAGCAGCACTAAAATCACTTCAGATAGACAAAGACTAACAGACACACAATAACAAACACTAACTATGAGCAATGAGTGTTGTGAGACAGTATACACACCTGTCTCTTTTTCCTTCGGTGGGCGGCACTGGACAGTGGAGGGTTCTGGAACGGTGACTCTGCCAGGTGAACTTAAACAAATATTAACTATCAGTATGGACAGTTGAGCATGAAGTGCATGCACACAGCTTTTTTAATTATCCCCCGTGAGCTCTTATTTATAGTGTACTCATGCTATATGCACAATACTTTAAACATGAGAATGGTTCATACCTGCAGAAATTAAGTCCTCTGGAGGGTCCAAACCAGGAGACTGATAAATCATGTGCACATGAGCCTCCTCCTACGGGGAAAGATTGCGAGGAAATGATATGATTCATGTGTCAAACACTCCTACATAACACTTAGTGAGTTTTGATGAGACACATTGTTCAGTTAGTATAAGAAAGAGACATCTCTGTCAGGAGTTTCTCCTTCAACTTTAAGCTTCAAAGGACCCTTTTGGTGTTATAACATTTTCTCACAGAATTGCTGATAAAGCCAGACACATTTTTATGCCAATTTGTTGTCTAAAAGCTCTAAATGTATTAATTAGTATATTTGTAGGCCTGAAGAAATATTTCATCTTTTTGCAGTTTGTTGCAGTATTTTTTTGTTTGTTTGTTTGAATTCATTTTACCCCAAAGTACAATATGACTATCCTATTCACAAGTATAATATCTAGCATATTGTGAAGAAATTGTGACAAAAACGTGACAGAGGTGAAAATGAACGTTTTGACCACTGTGTTGCTGAAGGCTCTAAAATGCAACTTGATTTGCTTGAGACGAAGCTCACCACACACTGTATCGTTAAAATGACCAACAGAAAAGGCCACGGTGTGATTCGCACACTGTTATCTTCTTCTTCTTCTTCTTTGAGGTTTTATGGCGGTTGGCAACCAACTTAATTAGGAGCCGCACACTGTTATCCTGGCTTCGTGTTTACTTTATACTAAGTGAGCGCGCACGTGACGTTACGGCGCACCCGGCCCAACGAGATTGTGCACGCGCTCCCGAGGAGTCCCCAAACACAACACTACACGACGAAACTGGACGGAAGATGATCGATTCTGTCAAACAATGAGTGTTATATCGCCAAAAGAGTCATTTGAAGCTTACTGTTAATCAGGTATGTGTGCGATATGTTGGTCCTGATAGCGTCACTCGGTTGAAAATAAAGCGCAACAGGTTGTAATGTTATCATAATATTAGCCGTTAGCTGAGATTAGCTTGTTAGCGCTTGAATACACTGTTAAATAAATCATAACTAAACCACATCTGGAATTAAAACAAACCATAACGTTAAATAAAACACAAATTACAAGCTCTTGAAATACAACAAATGTGAGTTTAAGTCACTTCTGATAGAGACGGCAAGAAACTCTTGAGATGCGATTGTCTGACATCTATTGTTGTAATGTCAGAAAGGCGTACATTTACCCTCCATATTAACAGTACACATGCCTATTGTACATATACACAGAGACATTTATTGTAGGCTACACTTTACAATTAGATACATTAACGCTTAATATACGCCCACACTTAACACGACACATTTTTAAGCAGTTCATCATCACTTAACAGGGTTTTGGCTCATCTTTACTGTATGTCTGTGAGGGAGTGAACATTACAGTAAGACTTAAGTACACATTCTATGTTTCCACATATGCATACAAACAGCAAACTATGAAAATTGTTAACTTTTTCTCTCTTGTGGACCCTGGACCACAAAATAAGTATAAATCATAAATACCGCAGGTAACGTATTTGTAGCAATAGCCAACCATACATTGTATGGGTCAAAACTACCCCTCTTCTTTTACTTCAAAAATCATTAGAATTTTAAGTAAAGACCATGTTTTATGAAGATTTTTTGTAAAATTCCTACAGTAAATACTACAACTTCTGACTAGTAATATACATTGCTAAGGACTTTATTTTGGCAACTTTAAAGGCAATTTTTTAAGTATTTGATTTTTTTTTGTGTCCTCGCATTCCAGATATTCAAATAATTTTATCTTGGCCAAATATTGTCCTATTCTAACAAACCATACATCATTGAAGGCTTATTTATTAAGATTTCAGGTTTTCAAATACCCTTGAGTGGTTCTGTGGTCCAGGGTCATATTTTACTGCTTGTCTAAAAATAAAATTTTATGTCCATTTTCCCATAATTTTTTCAGTTTTTCCTGCCTTCAGCCATGTCTTGTCGTGACATTCATGCTACCAATGCTTTTGCCTTCATCATTGCGATTCTGTCGGTGGCCGGTCTGACCGTCGCCACACTCATTCCCCAGTGGAGAACCACCCGGCTGATCACCTTCAACCGCAATGCCAAAAACGTCACCGTATATGACGGTCTCTGGACCAAGTGTGTGCTGCGTGATGGTTCTTCGGGTTGCTATTACTTCGATTCAGACTGGTACGCAAAAGTAGACCAGCTGGACCTCAGACTGCTGCAGTTCTGTTTACCTACTGGTAGGTGTTCATGATGGGTTCACTGACCTCATTCAGTCCCTATAAAAGCTCTATTCTTTTCCCCCAATTTATTTTCCTCCCAAATTTCATATTACTTGTGTTTGTGTTATTTTAAAGAGTCCATGCCTAAAATACATTTTTTGTCAAGATATTACTTATGCAAACGTCTACTTTCACAGTTAGAAATAAACCAGTTAGTAGTAGACCATACTGTGCTGCTCATTCACTCATATATTTCATATTAAATAGCAATCTTTTTGTGAATCATTTCCACTGACAATGACTTACTGTACAAAACTACCTTTGATTTATTCATCCAGTTTGTGCCAAATTCCAAAGTCATCCATTCGAAAATTGGATATTTATGACTTTTTCTGGTGATTCTTTCCTCATTCACCACACTCTTTTCTCCACAGGTCTGCTGTTTTCCAGCTTGGCTCTTCTGCTCTGTCTCTGTGGCATGTGTAAAACCGCTTGCTGCTCCAAAACACCTGACGACATAAAGAACTCCCGCTGCTTGGTCAATAGCTCAGGCTGCCATCTAGTAGCTGGGACGCTTCTGTTTCTAGGCGGGGCCATCGCCATGCCGCCCTCTGTCTGGTTCCTGTTCCACACGCGTAACCTGAACGAGCGCTATGATAATCTGTTTGCTGTAGAGTTTGGGGTGTATGTGGCCATCGGCAGTGCTGGTGGTCTGATCTTAGCTGCTCTGCTGATGTTCATGTGGTATTGCATGTGTAAAAAACTGCCCTCACCCTTCTGGCTACCTCTGCCTGAAGAGCCTACGATGACCAACAGCCTCTCTGCGCAGCCCCTTATGACCAACGGCTTGCCTTCTCCTGTAACGTACGCACCCCAGGCCTTCCCTCCGGCTGTTCTGGACGCCCCCGTTTTCGTCCCAGCACAGGGTTACCCTCAACCTGTGCCCACACATCCTATGCCGCCCCATGTCTACATGCCACAAATGTCCATACCTGACGGTTACGGCTCAGAAGTGGGAGCCTCACAGGCATATAGTTACGCCCCCTCTCAAAGCTATGCACCTTCTCAGGGATACGCCCCATCTCAAAGCTACGCCCCCTCACAGAGGTATGCTGGACACCGTTATTCCACACGCTCACGTATGTCCGGAATTGAGATTGACATTCCTGTCCTTGCTGACTGACACTGAGTTGGAGGTTTCAAATCAAACTGGTATTCTATTTCTGTTACTTAGAAATGATAAATTAGCTGTGGTAGTGAATTTGAAGTTAACAAAATAGTGAAAATAAATGCCTTTAATTAATTAGTGTAGCAGATATCTCTTAGTTACAACACTGAATATGGCCAAAAAGGTCATCAAAGCAACACAAGCAGAATACATTTCTGTGTAAACTGTTCATAATTTCACAAAGTATGTTGCATTAAATTCAGTGACAAGTTTACGTATTATGTACACAGAAATACTTTTTGCTAATTTTCATGACCCTAATGTCTTTATTGTGCTTTTTAAACTTTGATAGTAACACTGAACTAACACTGTTTTAACCTGCCAGTGAATTTGCATGCTAATATCTTAATGTGATGCTAGAAAGCATTGCAACCTGTTTTATGATTGCTTATACTTTTATTACTGTTAAGCCATGAAGTTTCATATTTGCCTTTTACGTTGCCTTATTGTTGTAGTACCTAAACGCCGTCTTTTTTTTACTTTGTTATGTGAAGGAGAATTCATTTTTATGTTATTATTATTATTTTTGCAATGAAAAGAAATTTCTATTTAATGTCAGTTTAAAAACTGTCAAGATGAACACTTACAGTACATAACAGAATCCTTTTTTATACTTTGAAGGGTTTGCTGGGTTTTGAAAACCTCATTGTTTAACTCTAGTTGTTGTCTCTGCCTGATGCCTTTGAGCAGCTGAACTACTCTTATCAAAACTGTACTTCCACGTATTGACTTACTTGAGCAACAAACCATTAATGAAACACTGCACTGCATTCCACTGTATTATTTTAGTGCAAATGTATTGCATTTTAAAGGTGTCACAAAAAAGAAGTCATTGCATTGTAACTCGAGCATTGGAATATTACATGCTGTAGTAGCTTATTAGTTTACTGTTAAATAGTCACTTAATTTATTGCTAAAATGAGAGAAAACACTAATGTCTTAAAAACCAACCGTTCCTATTATATTACCTATAACATTTTTGCACAAATCAATTTCATCTGGCCTGTTTTTACAGAGCTTTATTGAAAAATGTTAATGTTTTTAACATAATTGGTGTATAGACTACTAATGTCTTGAGTGCTCTCTTTATTAAAGTGCAGTTTATTAAATATCACTTGGTGTCTGAGTTGCTTTTTTTTTTTACCTCTAGAGTTTTTCCTTTAATTACAGGGCTTAAATGTTGTATCAAACTAAAATGGAAAACATTTAGCTAATAATTATACTGGAAGCAAAGCAAGATAAATTGATTGTAAATATAATTTGATTCACATGTGAAAAACTACATAAAAAAATCCAATATAATACAAAATCTGTAATATTTATTAATAAAGTAAAATGCTTATTATATTGAACAATATTTTTATTTTTAACTATAATTTTACTATTTGGGTAACCAATATTTTATTAACATTTTACCTAATATTTGTTGGAGTACAATGTTGACAGCTCAAAAACATGCAACATCAAGAAAATATAATGAAATCGAAGGAGAGCCTTGTCTGTTGAGTGCTTTTCACATGAAACAATGAGCGTTTCAAATCAGTCACTCAGGCTGTTTCATTTTATTTCGGATGGCAGCTTACTAGTTTTTGGAATGAAGCCAGTCAGTCTCAAGATGTTTAACTCCAATATTCAACAATTACATCACTGCTTCTGGTGAAATTCTCTTACAGTGAATTTGAGATGCGTATTATCATACATGTGTTCCCTGGGAAATGACCTTGCCGTTGCTAGTGCCATGCTCTACCAGCTGCGCTACGGGAACACTACTCATCCTGCGAGCACACTCCTGCACGCTTGCATTCACTGCCAGGGGAGAATATCAGTGCGCTAGATAAGAAAGACGAGGGAGACACAGACCTCCTTTCTATGAAGGCTGTTCCACTACACCCCCATATACTCACTTTGTGAAGGATTAGACGTATAACACAGATGGCCTCTCAGATGAATTGGCTTAAAATAAGATGGGGTTTTCTGTATTGGAGCAGAGGAGGGTGTGTGTGTGTGTTCCCTTGGGGACTAGATCATGAATAGAAAGCAGGTTGGGGCATGGCACACTTTCATTTTTTTGGAAAGTGTGTTAAGGATGTTGAGGGGGTAGGGTGCCTGCCGCTCCGTTCCAGAGACGATCACCCACCCCCAACACTATTAGCCCACCGACTGTCCACTGAGCGAAAGACAGAGGGAATGAGAGACATGGAGACAACACACACATTCACATATAATCAAATGCAGAAATTGTTGTACAAAATATTCAATTCCTAATGAAACTATGACTGGCAACTGATTCAAAATGAAGCATAAAACTAATTACATTAAGCATTATTTAATTAATTACATATATTAATATTTGATATTTGTTTATGGTTACCATTTAAAATTAAAGTTGTCATCTCATAAAATACATTTAGGATGTGAAGTTGAAAAGTTGAGAATGGTAATATTGTGAATTATTATACAATTTAAAATAATGTTACATTTTTAAATATATTTCAATATGTGTTTAATTCCTATGTGGGAAAAGCAGAAATTTCAGCATCCATAACTGTATTCAGCAAGTATTCAGTGTCACATGATCCTTCAGAAATAATTTCAAATCTGATTTGCTCCTAAAGAAACATTTGTTATTATCAGTGTTGGAAACAGTTGTGCTGCTTACACCTATTTTAAAGGTGGTTGAATGTTTATTTTTCTAGGCTTGATTGTTTTTAAGGGGTGTAGTCTATAATGTGTTAAAGCTTTGTTTATTGCTCTAAACACAGATAATTTCCTGTTTTTATGCAACCTCCCTCAGAAATATGCGATGGGCTGATTGGTTAGCTAGTCCAGTGTGTCGTGATTGGCTAAACTGCCTCTAGTGTGTGTCTAACCATCCTGCCCCTAAGCTCAACAGCATGTGCTCCGGTTGTATTGTAACAACAGTGATGTTTTTAGATATACTCATACTCATACTCATACTTTAAGATAGGCTGTTATTTGTAAATGCTACAGCTTCTCTAAGCTTTATCATGGTTAAAGCTTTAACACAGTAAGGCAACAGCAATACTATGTGAAAATAATAAGTGTATAAATGGAACAGTTCATTTGAGATATGCTGATCTGAATGAGAGTGAGAGAGAGATGCAGAGCAAGATGATGTAAGGAACAGGATGAGAACGACTGCTTTGAAACGTTGATTTTGAATCTATTAGAATCGTTAGAAAACAGAATCACGATTCAAGTATGAATAGATTTTCTTGTGCATTCCTAGATTTCTCTTTTTCTTCTCTAAAGCAGCACAACATGGCCTCAACTGTTATGTTGCATGTTCTTAGATGCGGGGTTCCTGGATTCTTGACTTAACGGACTTAACTCGTTGTATTTCCTTACCAGTCATTTTTGTAGCCATTAAAGTCTAAATATTACTGTTCATAAAAAAAAAAGATATAGATGCAAATTGAAAAGCTACACTGTATGTAATAGTAGCTATATACTTATCTATTTGATCTAAGTGCTAAAATTTTTTTCGTTATGCTTACTGATAAATTCCTTGCAAAAATTCAGGACCTTGATTTAAGAAACCAAAGAGGGTCCACTTTGATTTCATAATGACTTCAGGTTGGTTGCGAGGCAGAGACCCTGCATGTACTGTGAGCTTTGTACAGCATCCAACAGTGAGAGACACTACAGAGGCCAAAGAGGGACACGTTTTTATGTCCCCCGCTGCAGTGTGAGGCGGATGACAGATGCATGTGCCATATGGTGAACAGGACGATACTGTCCCTCTGGTTTGTGACTGTGTCTGTATGAATCAGATCAGAGGACTGCCC
Organism: Enteromius viviparus; assembly: GCA_032353835.1. Classification (NCBI taxonomy): domain Eukaryota; kingdom Metazoa; phylum Chordata; class Actinopteri; order Cypriniformes; family Cyprinidae; genus Enteromius; species Enteromius viviparus. The sequence goes on from JAUCNO010000236.1 coordinate 4,237,294, forward strand.
TGTTAAAGAGGTCACCAACATGCAAGGTCACGGGGTTGATATGAAACATGACAAAACCGTTAGCATAAAGACAAAACCGAGTCATTTCTCAGTGAGCAAACTGACGAAGCATTGCACAACAAAAGGGGGAGGAAGTTGAGCATTCCACACATTACCAAAGAAGTACACACACACACGGAGTACAGAATACAGTGTATACAGTAGTCAACATTTGAAGTGGATAAAAAAAGTTAAAGTTGTCCTAAGACAAGAATTCTTTTAGGTTTAAGGACAACTGTGATGAAAGTTTTCAATCTACTTCAAATGTTGACTAGTGTATTCTGTATAGCCACACTGTTTAAAAAATATATATATATGTGCTTATAATATCTAGGTATAATTACAAATATGAATATTTACTATACATTTACATTTATGAGGATATACATATGCGTGAATTATTTTTAATTTAATTGATTTTATCATTTCTGAGTGTGTGACTGAACAGATAAAACAAAGCTGAGAGAACTGTGAATGGCCCTCTTGTGTCACTGAACAGGTTTCATTCTCCCATTAATGAAAGAACTTCAACTTCTCAGCCTTTCACCGCTGCTCTAAATGACACAAATCTCTTCATTAGCATGTTCCTCTGTGAATCATTTAATGAATCAGATCATCGTTCTGTGACTGAGAAATGATAAAACCTCAGTGTCTCAGTGACACAGCTTTAGCTCGTCTTTCACAGATACACCTTCCTCGTTCTCTGCCAGTGTCCATGTGGGATTCTGCCATTAGAAGATAATAGCTGTGCTTTTGCAGAGTCAGGTATCTATCGACTGTGTGATGGGTTTATCAGTCAACGTATGACCTGTCTGCACACCCTGTTAAACTGCTCTGGGTTGTTTCCTTGCCTGAAACAATCACTATCAAGCATACAGTTTCATCTACAGACACCTTAAAACCAAGATGCAGCAAGTATGCTATAGAAACGGACTATACAAAAATTATTTTACTTTACAGCTAACAAACAATGTGATGACAGATACTTATAGTATCTGTATCTGTATTTACAATATCGATATAGGCAATATTTGCTTTGTTTAATGTGGTGATCCAATAAACTTACACTTGTAGTATTCTCTCCTCCTGGTTCGATCATGTATGTGTGGTTCCCATCAAAGAACATCCCACTAGAGAGAAAAAGAGAGAGAAAAGAGACTTGGTGATGCATAATTAGTACATTATACAGTTTAGTAGTTTTGCTATGATTTTTTAATCCTAAATAAATTTATAAGTAGACTAAGATTTAAAGAATGTAATATAACAATCATTTTAACTAGAAAAAAGCATTTAAGTTTAAAAAGCATTAAAGTTTGTAGGATTATATGGCTAATGGACAGATACTATGATAAATTAAAAGTTCTTAAAAATCTTGCTCGATTTTGCACAGTATATACTGTAAACTGTCTAGTAATACAGAAATACCGTACAATAAACCATTGCATGCTACATTGTTGCACTTAAACCTCATCATGTTGCATGATTAATTTAGTGTGAAGCATCCCGTTATCATTCGAAAAGCGCTAACTATGCAATATTCATGCAATTTACTGCACAAATGTTTAGCATAGAGTAATGAGATTCATCCATCTAAAGGTGTCAGTGCTGACTCTGTGAATGTAGGTAATTCTTACACTTATAATAATGAGGCATAGTGGAAACCGCGTATGTGTGTGTGTTTATGTGTGTCCAGATGTCTCTTTTAGCCTTGAAACGTGCAGAGAGGATATCATTCTCTGCCCTGATAGAATTTATCTTTCGGATCAATCAGTCGGTGACTCTCCGAGAGCCTCCAGACAGTGCCGAGACACTCAAGGTGACTTCTGAAAGCATTAGGAGGATGCTACAATGCCCTTTACCCTGTCTACATTCATAAACACATAGCGTCTTCTCACACATGAATGAATCGTGTAAGATTTTCAATGGGTGATCAAAATGGACTACACTGATTTTTAAATCATTTAGGGAACATGGACAAACAGACACAGACAGACAGACAGACAGACAGACAGACAGACAGACAGACAGACAGACAGACAGACAGACAGACAGACAGACAGA
>JAUCNO010000236.1:4244038-4258483 GCA_032353835.1 Enteromius viviparus
GGCCAAGTGATTAGCACACCTGATTCTGATCATTTGAATGGGTGAGCGAAAACTTTTGGTAATATAGTGTATGTCAGAGCAAGATATTTTCATCTAAACAGCTCAAACATGCAATTTAGTCTTGGACTAGCTTAAGCCTTGTCTGTGAAACTGGGGGTTAATATAATTGAGGCCTATAAAATCACAATTTTAAAATGCTTAGTGTTTTTTTATTTGATTATGATACCCAGAAACAATGCCAGTGAAGCTGAAAAGAAAAAAAGCATACTGACTAACCATATCTGTGACTCCCTGAGAACTCCCCCTGTGCCCATGACTTTCCCTTCTGCTGCTGGGATGAGGAGAGCTGACGCCTGAATCTGGACTGGGAGCAGGAGAGTCCGGCAAGAGACGCTGGGCATAACGAGCCTCGGGCTTATTGGACACAAGATACTTGATCTCCTTACTGAAGAACTTTTCCACAGTCTGATGAACAGAACATCCAGGAGGTTACTACATCTGTGCATGTGAATTAACTCACCCTTTAGGCCTTCCACAATATAATTTCGTCATCAAAATACATATGGAGAAATTTGAAATCTGCCGTTTAAAACAAGTCAATCTGATGGCACCCATCAGGATCCATTGCTGGGCAAAGTGTTGTAATAAATATGTTCTGATTAGGAAACAAACTCATTTACATCCTGGATGTCCTAAAGCTAGGTACATTTTCTTTCCTTTTTTGAAGTTCTGTATTGTTAGAACTCTTACAGAGAAACCGATATAAATCATCTAATACAATGTTTAAATAAAACTGAAACTTCAGTGTTGTTTACATTAAAAGAAATTAACACAAGTACATTGTATATAACATGAAGCTTATTAAACTAGCAGTTTTTTGCTAAAAAACTTATTTTAAGTTTCTAAAGCAAAGACAGCTTTACTAAATTAAATGGCCTTCTCTTTCTGCATTTTAAAAGATTTACATTTTGCATTCAACAGTCTCAACGATGATATACAGTATTATATTTTAGAGCCTAAAATATCATAATAAATCACCATTGTGCAAAATGTAAATATTTTAAAATGCAATTAGTAACATTAAGTAAAATTAGTACTTAATTTTAAAACTACACCGCTGTCTTTCTCTGCTTTAATCTTTGTTACATTCAAAGTAAGACAATAAACACTGACTACTTACACCACCAAGTATTTTGATGTCATTTTCCAGGAGTTGCGTTTTCATATTCCATGGCAGATCCAAATAAAATATTCTCCCTTTAAAAGGTTTGTTCTGAAGAGTATCACATGTGGGTTTAACTTTGCTTTTAGATGTTGCACCATTATGTCCGTCCAGTTTTGAATCTGTAAAGATTAATATCTCGCAATTAGACGGTTATAAACCATATAATGTTAACGTTACATAACTGTTAGTTACATTCAGACACACGTTAGCATTTAAGTTACGAAATAGCAAAAGCATAGACATTTCCTAAAGTATTGTTATTCTCACTTTTAACCAGACAAAAGCCAATTAAAAGTGTTAATTAAAAGAGGCAAACAGCACAGCACCTCTGTCCTTAAAGTTACACCTGGAGAAAGATCCGTGCTTCATCATGGAGATTTTATTACTACTAACGGTTACAGCCCTAAACCCGGCTAAACCAGCTAGTTATACCGCTAACATATAGCAGCATTACTCGCAAAGATTCTATGATTAAAACACTAAACTAAAAACACAACACTGCGTTAAATGCCTCTACTGTTTTGTAAATATCTTCATAACAAACACTCGACGCAACCCGTTTCCATTTTCCCGCTCGAGACTCTCTCCACTCCCACAAAACCAGCTGTAATCTTGGAGTTCATAAAGGGAGATTCGACGTTTATTTTTTGACATTTCAAAGACGACGCCACAAATCAATGTTTTTTGAACGTAAATTGCACCAATTTAAACAACCATCATTTTATGTAGACTAAACATAGGAATAAGACTGCTAATAATATAAAATATGATTTCGCTACATTGTCACGTCCACGAGTGCTCTGTTGTGTCCAACGGCGAAATTTAAATAGCCGGAAGTTACGAATCTGCTGGGGCGAAACACACCGATACAAAAACACATGTCAAGTTTGGTAAGCGCAATGGCGCACACTAGTGCAGTAGCGTGAAACTCCTAATGAATCATGTGAATTTATGAATATCTTTGGACTGCGTTGATGACATTGCTTTTTTTCTTTCGGGGTTAAATAGTCTTTGCTGTTTGTGTCATTTGCAAATTCAGTTGTAATGATAATCGATAAAGGTCAATGAAATAAACCCGGTTTATATGTTCGGATCTATTAGGAACAAGGTACAGTAGGTGGGAGCTTTTTCACCAAGTTTCATTTTTGGCACATGGCAGTCATCCAGTAAAGAGTGAGATTAACGGAGTTCATACATCCAGATTCATCGGAACTTTCTCTACATCGCAGGCTTGGAGATGAGCTCTCAGAAAAGTTCTTCATTCCCCACAAGTCACATTACACCCGTCCAGCAGATGATTGCATCTTGCTCTGGGGCAATTATTACGTCACTGTTTGGTAAGATAGTATGGATTTAATACACGATTCTCAGAATTACGGGAAAATATATTATACACAAAATACAGAAACTATATATTAAAATATATTCACTATATATTTTGTGAATGGACTACAAATTTAGATTCAATGACAATAAATATGTAATTTAGATTTACTTTGTTAAAAGTACAGTACTGTAAATTGAATTGTATAGAAACTTGGTAAGTGACAACTTAAATGTAATTACACACACACACACACATACATATGTATATGAAATAAAAAATATAATCCATGTGTTTGGATTACAATGGGCTAGTTGTGGTGAAATACACATATTTTTGTTTATATTGCTATTAAACGGCATGTCAGGTTGAAAGAGAATATTAGTCTAATATAGTCTGGAGTCTTTATTAACTGTCTGTATCATGTCTAACATTCTTTGACACATTTCTTAAAAGTACACAGTGTTCATCACAGGAATACATTATATTTTAAAATATATTCATATAGAAAACAGTTGTTGTAAATTGTAATTACATTTTAAAGTAGTACTGATACCTGTATTTTTTAAATAAATGCAGCCGTAATAAAATCTTACAGACTCCAAACTTTTAAATGCAAGTTAGCAGACAGGACAAGTACCCTTATTATTTAAAATCTAAATATATAAAAATAATAATTCTGTTTTCTTCGCGTTCACAGTAACACCTCTGGATGTGGTGAAGATCAGACTGCAGGCACAAAAGAATCCTTTTCCCAAAGGTATGCTTGATTTTTTTTTTCTGTTCAAATGAAGTCAAACCTCACTCGCTCATATTTCGATGATTTGCAGGAAAATGTTTTGTGTATTGTAATGGCCTGATGGATCATATATGCGTCTGTGAGAATGGCAATTCAAAGGCATGGTACAAAGCACCTGGTCGTTTCTCCAGCACTTTGGTAAGATAAACCGTATCGTCATGTGAATACAGTTTGTCTTTACCTGTGATGTTTTTTAAATATATAAATATCACTGATAGTTTCAACTCATTAAAAAACACTTTGCTCTTCTGTTCCAGGATGCGTTTATTAAAATTATACGTATAGAAGGGATCAGGTCTCTATGGAGCGGTCTTCCTCCAACGCTGTGAGTGTTCAGTTACATATCTGCTGTCCGAACTCAACTGACCTTTGCTGGAACACAATAAAATACTTTTCCCTTTGTAGAGTGATGGCAGTGCCTGCAACAGTCATCTATTTCACATGTTACGATCAGCTATATGCAGTTCTCAAGCTCAGAATGGGAGACCGGTCAGATTATGCACCCTTGTTGGCCGGCGCTATTGCCAGAGGTAACATTGAACCCTGTTGATGAAGTGTTTGACCTTTTCTCCACATGCTGACCTCCTTTATCAAAGTGTGTCTGGCTTCACATGAGTTTTCTGCATGTGTCAGTGGGGTCCGGTACAGTAATCAGCCCCCTGGAGCTGATCCGCACTAAAATGCAGTCTGAGAAGCAGTCATACCGGGAGCTGAGCGCCGTGATCCGGTCAGCGCTGCACAGCGAGGGCTGGCGGTCTCTGTGGAGAGGCTGGGGACCCACGATGCTCAGAGATGTCCCTTTCTCAGGTTTTTCTAAAGCTCAAAGTTTTTGAAATGCCAGTGCTATCTACTTACAAATTATATAGTTGATATTATAGAAACTTATTGCATTCTTTAATTTATTTATAGAAACTTAACTTTATAATAAGGTCTTCTACCTGCAAAATGTTTAGCTCTATATTTTTACTGTGTATTGCTTTTGATTGTGTTTGCTTTTATATATACTTTTATTCATTGAGAATGCATTAAAATGAATAAAAAAGGGCAAGTATACAAAGATATTTGTTAAAATTTGTTATTCAGCATTCGGTATAATTTTTCATTTTAGTTTATTTTCTATTAAATAAATACAGCGTTTGTAAAGTTATTTTAGTCATTGAGATAATATTTTAATTTTTATTAATATTTTAAATGTTTAATTTTTAGATTTCAGGTTTTAGTATTAATTGAAGTGTTATTTTTGTTGTGCGTTTTAATATTTTAGGTTTTCTAAGCATTGTAAAAAAAAAAAAATTAAGTTTTAATTATTTTAGACTTTAAACTAAATGATCATGATAAATGTTGCCTTGGAAACTAGCTGAAATAATTTTTAAAATATCTGTTTTAGTTAAAGTTTTTAATAAAACTATTTTACTATATATTACTTACATATAAAAATAAATATATACATGTTTTGCGTTAGGCTAACTGAGACTTGTCATAGTGCTTGCTTGCTGTTGCTCTTTTGTTGGATTTGATTGCTTCTATTGTCTTTATTTGTAAGTCACTTTGGATAAAAGCATCTGCTAAATGACTAAAATGTCATGTAAAATGTATAATGATCACAAAAATGGTAAAAAAGAGATGGGTATAGTTATTGAGCATAAAATGTATTTACAAAAATGTTTTAAAAAAGTACACTAAACCCAAAGTACACCACGAAATAGCATGTTTCACATTTAACCATATTTAAGGGGACTTCATATCACTGTTTTAATGTGTGTTGTTGGCTGCTGTTTCCTAATTATTTTTTCATCTGACTTTCTGTTTCTCTTCAGCTATGTACTGGTTTAACTATGAGAAGGGTAAAACCTGGCTCTGTCAGTACTACAACTCTACAGATCCAACTTTTGCCATCACATTCACAGCTGGAGCACTGTCTGGATCGGTGAGTTTGTGATTTACATAAAAGCTCTCATGGGCCTCATTTACTGGTATTTAATACATGCATATGTATGGTCCGACATGATCCCATCACTTTAAGCATATTCTGAAATATCCAGGAAGTTTGGCCGCATTGCATTTGTATTGCAAACAGACTTTTTTCAGACTTTTTTTTAATCAGCTGAACCCCCTTTACCTAAATTATGTACTTGAAGCACCCCCTTGAGGTCTTAAAAGTAAATTAAATAAATAATTTAATGGCAAATTTGAATGTTTAACTTTAAAAACATGTATCAGTTTTAGTAGTATTTACATAGCTCTTATTATTATTACGCATTATTACACAATTTGATTTCCAAAAATATAATTATTTTTTACTCATTTAAGATTTTACATCACATTTGTATAAAACTGTAACTTTTCTTTGCAAAAAGAGAAATTCCCTCGTAAACCACCAGGGGTTCGCATAAACTACATGACTAAAAGTCAAATACCTGTAAAAGCGCCTGTATTTTCTTGTTTTAGTTTGCATCTGTCGTCACACTGCCGTTTGATGTGGTCAAGACAAAACGACAGGTAGAACTGGGTGAACTGCCAACAATGAAATGTGAGTATTCAGGTGATATTATGTAAATATGTTTCTATAAATGGCATTCAGAGCTTTAGTTTGACTTGTATAGACAAATCAGAATAAGTCATTAATGTACAGTATTATCTGTGTAGTGTCCACACAAGTCTCATCCAGCACATATTATGTGATGAAAAGGATAGTTGCTGAAAATGGAGTATCAGGACTATTTGCAGGTAAATATAAATGTTCATATAGAACAAACACTACCCTTATTATTATATTATTGCAATTTAAAATAAATGTTTTTTATTTTAATGTAATCTAAAATGTAATTTTAGATAGTGTCACATGATCCTTCAGAAATCATTCTAATATGCTGATTTGCTCCTCAAGAAACAATTTTTTTATGGAAATTGTGACACTTTTTTTTTTTTTTCACAAATAGAAAATTGCAAATAACTTGTATTTGAAAATTAAATTGATTTGTAATTATTTTATAGAAATAGAGTATAGTATTATGTATTTTTAAGTATATTTGGAGCCCTGATTTTCAAATCACCACTAGATGTCTCAGAAGTACTGCTCAGATTTCTCTCCGTCTCTTATCCTCAGGTTTTCTGCCAAGGCTGATTAAAGTGGCTCCGGCTTGTGCTATTATGATCAGCACATATGAGTTCGGAAAATCTTTTTTCCGTAGATACAACCAGAAGAAACAAAGGGTGACACAACTACAGCCCAGCATGTGATCTCACACACAAACCAGGAGAACTCTTAATTACAGACCATTAAGATTCGGTAAATTATCCACAGATTATTCTGTAAATTTTCCCAACATGCTGGCTGTCTAAAAGAGAGATTAGCTCATAGTTAAATAAATAAATCAGTATTTACTTTTTCTAGCAAATATTTTAAACATTTTCCACTTAGGTTAAATTATTTAAAAATAATAATAGTATGGTTTAATATTTGTTTTAAATGTATTAATTAAAAATGTGAAGAAACACGTTTAATTTACACGTTAAATTAACACTAAATGTATTCCCATCAGACATGATTATTATTTTTGTAATTTGTTTTCTACCTGTTCAGACTTGACTTTTAATTGTTAGTTAAATGTCTTAGTAGTGTTTCAGTCATGTGTTTTCGAGGCTTGTGTGAAATGAAGACAGTGTGTGCAAATGGTGCCAAAAATAAAACTGATCAGGGGATTGAAATTTTTCTGTACTTTAATAATTGATTTTTAATTGTTGATTAACATATTTCTTCACCCACCGCCTAACAATCAAGTGTGAATATTCACAGCTAAATTGCACCATATGTACTGTACTTTGCTTTTTAAGCGCTTCAATAATGAAGAATGATTTAAAAATTGACTTGACTTCTTTATCGTCTGTTGTTATTTCAATTAGATTTATGTTGCTTGAATCAGAAGCGCTTAGAAGAACTTATGAAATGTACAAAATTGTAATCTATCTACCTTTCATTTCCAGTGTGAGGAAAGAATCAGAATTTCTTTCAGCAATCCGTTTACAATCGCACACACAACTAATGAGACAGACCTGTATTTACATTTGAATTTATTGAAAAAACAATCATAGATGAGGACATAAAGTTAAATTTGACTAAACATATTGAGGCTAAATTATAATTAGCTGAATATACGATATTCATCTCAGTGCACACTCATTATCCTCACCCCATTTATTTCTGTCACAGTCACAAAAACAATTCAAAGCATCAAGAAAGAAAATACATTCAATAATGTCTGTAAAGTTGACAGCTCTGCAGAGTTTTAAACTAGTGTTCACTATTCTCAGATTTAAAGGCTTGTAAGTGAAAAGTATTACTGAAATCCTTCATTCCACGGTACACGTTTAATTTCAGATCAAAACAGTGCTGTACGAATCTCAAAAAAACCTTGAGATGCACATTTAGATGTACTGGCTTCTGAGAAGATGAGCTCTGAACAATGTAAAACATGCATTTCACATGTATTTCTGCGGTACAGACACACAGGCAGACGAGACGTTCTTCAACACTAAGAACATGGATATCCAGCAAGGCAATGTACGAGCTGACAAGACTATTTCTAATGAGCGGCAACAAAGGGAATCCTGCATACGTTTCCCTGGGATTTCTGTTATGACTGCACTGATGCTTACAAGTAATCGTACACATTTCTTATCACTTTTAATTATTTTTATATATAACCCATGGCTTGGCATGCCACTTAAACTGATTTCATAAACAGGTCTGTTTTATGATCAAATCACAGTAGTAATATTTAATGGAATCTTTTTATAATTCATCATGTATTGTGAGTATTCAACTTGAACTTTAAAAACAACTTTACAAATGAATTCTAAAATGAATCCTTCCATTTAAATAAAAGGGTTCAGGCTAGGGCAGTCATTGGATTAAAAATTAATTGGATGCTGCACATTAATTGTACATTTTGATTTTATAATCAAGTAACCACAAAAAAAGCCCTCTAATGAAGAGAATTGTGGCAGGTGAAAAAACATGGAATAGACATTAAAAAAGTGGCTTTGAAGTCAATAAATGATGTCCATGCCACTGAACATCACTGGCCTATAATCTACAGCCTCATTATACAGTCAAACATAACGTGAATTGCTCTGGAGGTAGGAAATTATACCATTTACATACAACTTTTTCAGTCATTTCTATAACTAATCCCATTTTTACGTTAAAGATCTTTGATTCTGAATACATTCTTGTTCCAGTCCATATGCACCATATTTATCATCCATATTATTCTTTTTTATTTATTAAAAATGCAAGGCAATGCTTTACACCAGTGTGCATTAGCCACTATCTGAGAGTGACGGTGGGGAAAAAATGCAAAACCAGCCTGAGTGCTGTATGATTATGTAAATTACAGAACTGATGAATATGTAAGACCTTTCCATGTAAGAGGACAGCTTGAATCTCAAACACTTCAGTTTAAAGCCAGAGACAAGAAATACTTGTTTCAGCATCCACATCCAGCAGAGAAAATCTGAAATCATATTTCTCATACTCCCTAAAAAGAAAAATGATGGCAAGTGAACAAAGCAGTATTGTTGTTAACATTTCTGTCATAATCCGATTGGATTTAATATTATTAGGGCTCCAGTTTTCCATTCTGAAATGGGACAGCCACTTCTTAATGAAACAATTCCTGATGAATTCAATTAGGTCCTAAATATTTTTCTTACTGTATTTTCACCGCTATATGTGTGTTCATATTTTGAAAGCTGTAAAATTGTTTAAAATGTATTTTACTTGGCATTTCGATTTTAAGTTTTTTTAAAGGGACCAAAATGGGTAGCGAGGGTCTGGATTAATTACAGTAACTGATTTAAAAGTGTTTTAATAGGAGAAAAAAAATTAGGAAAATTGAACTAAATTAAATCATTTACAATAAAATAATTAAAGTTAAATCAAATTTAAAATACAATAAAATAAAATAAAAATCAATTCAACAGTAAATCTAATCAAATAGACATTACGTTGAATCAAATTTCAAAGTGATAAAGCAATTCAGGATACTTCCAAACAGGACAAATTTTATGAACAGGAGCAAAAATAAAACACCATGAAAACCTTTTATCTGTAGACTTTCCAAAAACAACAGACATTTGAACTCAATTTTCACAAACAGCTGAAATCCACTGATGTCCTGAGTCAAGATTGTCATTCATCATGATACATCACGCTCAATATTCACTATGCTAATGCTAATGCTTACACTAGCTATGGACTTCAGCGACCAAATGAAATTGCACTTAAAATTAAACTAAAACCAGTCAGGACAATGCTGGGGTTTCATCTTGTCTAGCTGAAATGTCTCATAGAAGCTCTGAGGACGGTGCAGATAGGTAGCTTTCGTTTCTTCACTTCAATTCGAAGCCCACACCATCTGAAGCAGGTTAGTGTGTTTGTGTATGTGTTTATATGTCTATACTTGTCTCTCAGGATGGGGTCAGACCTGGGCTGGTCATGTCTGTTGTTGGACTGGCCAGATACTCGCTGGACTTCAGACTGGCCAGAGATTTGTAACTGGCCATTGAGGTCAAGGAACCACACAAACCCCTCAGAGACGGAGTATCTTCTTTTCCTGTGAAAGCACAAGCACACAGTAGTCTCACTGATAGCATTTCACACATGAGCGAAGATGATATTACTAAAGGAGACACAACATCTGAACAACAGATGTAGCAATAGTTATTTTTAATTCAAAATTAAACTATTAAAAATTGAGTTGAGTAATTAAAGCTTCAATGTAAGTGTTTGATGAAAACGAATAGGTACCATGGCAATGTTACGTTTTTAAAATACTAAAATAAAACTGCATTAAAGCTGAATAAAATACAGGGAAAATAAAACACACACACACTTAAACCTTAACTAAAATTATACTGAACATTTAAATATATAAACTAATTCAAAATATTAACAAATACTATCATAGAATATAAATAATACTAAAATAACCCTAAAGGTAATTTAGCCATTTAAAATATCATTAGAAAAAAAATGTATACAAGATTTAAGTGTTTTATCCATTAGTTTATTGTCAGTTGTACTGCCTTTGTGCTAATGTTTAACTATGCTAATCATTACAGAAACTGAAATTAAGGTGCATTTTCTAAACGCCAAAATGCATAAAATATGTCTTTTTATCTGAAAAATACGTCTTTTTGTTGCGGTGGCTTTCATATGATTTATTCATTGAGGAATGGATGCTGTTTTTTTCCTCAGGTGGAATAAGCACCATTGTGAAATGACATCATCTAAAAGAACTGGTTATCAGAGAATGACATCACCAAAGCTGACTCACACACACACATGCATCACAAACCTTCTCTGTGCCAGTGTGTAAGTCCTGCCTTGCTGTCCAGACTGTGTGTGTTCAGTTGTGGTGGCTCCAGAGACATCTGAGAGAGACTCATATCTGCAGAAAGCTGCTCCAAACTCTGGAAGCTTTTGCTGTGCTCACAAACATGTGAAGAACATGTACAAGTCACAAAAAAAACAAACAAAAAAAATCAATTTGGGGAGAAATTGTGCTTAATTGTCATGAAAACAATGTAATAAAGTAGTAGAAAATAACATGTGTTTTCATCACAAACACCATTGAAGTTTGGGTTACAATTAGATCAGCCCATTTAATAACCTCTGTGGGTTATCGATAGATGAGAGCGATTGCTGTAGGAAGCATGCCAATACTGTAATGTGATTTGAGAGCTGCAGACGTGAGCTAAAACTAGAGCCTGAGAGCCTTTGCTTCCTGGATCATTCGCTGAGCCCCAGCAACTCGACTGGAATCCAATATGAGATGAGTTGTGGTGTGAAGCTGCATGTATTTCATAAAGATGTGCGTAATCTGAGAGGATTCGTTCAAAAAGTAGAAAAACAGAGAGTGCATACTCTTCCCATGGTCCTGTGGGTTTCCTGTACAGAAGCGTATCCAAGGCAACTGCATTGGTATCCAAGGCACCAGGTGAGGGCCATTGGTTTGTCAGGTGCGAGGTAAGCTCCTGTCTGGAGCGAAGGTCATGGTTCTTCATCACCGTCCTGGAAAAACAAACATTATCATTTAAAGAGACAGTGCTAAAAAGCTGAAAAAGCAGTATACTGTATGTGCTAGGGCTGCAAGTTCGGTTTTTTATTCACAATCACGATTTTTCAAAATAATTGTCACCATACTGCTATTAGCTTTCATACACTGGGTTGCCAGATTTCACGAGCTTAAATCCCCCCAAATCAGAGCGTTTCTCCATAAACTGATAAAAAAAAGACATTATTATATTGGATGACATGAGGGAGAAATGATCAAGAAATGTTTATTCTGGAAGTGAACTAATCTTTAAAAAAAATTCTAACCAATGATTTCTTTTTACAACCTGGCAACCATATGCACAAGTGTCATCCAGCCAGCAGTCTGCTAATGCTGTTTTCTGCTACTAAATCTGTCAGAAAAAAAATCTCACCGACAGCTGTAATAAGTCAAAACATAAATCCTAACAATATTTTTTGTAATTAAAGTCTGAATAAATGCACTTACACAAACCCCTACCAAATTTCCAAAGGTTGGAACTATCTTAATTAATATTAGGAATTTAACTGTTAATCTTTGAAATAGGCCTCTCGAAGTTTAAGATTTTAACTATTTTCATTACGCAAGTCAGCTAAAACTACATAGACACTTTTGTTTTCAATATTTAGATATTCCAAGTATGAAAGTGGCTAAAAGAAAAAAAGACAAGCATAGTTTGTTGCAGTCCATGTGTATGAATTTATTTGTGAAGCAATCTGGACACGTTTTTTTAATCATGATTATCAATTTAACCATAGTGCAGTCCTCATTTATAGAGCAGGAAATCAACCAGGCATGTCTAAAAATTGTACTTCCTGTCACACAAACACCTGCCCAAACCTTCTCAGAAATCCATCTAGTCACTGATGAAAGCTTAAAATCTCAAACATGGCATTTAGTGTCAAATGTTCTCATCCATAAACAGTCTTTAACCTCAGCTATTGGATTTCTAAACTGACTACTCAGCTGAAAAATCTCTAATAGTGGTCTGCGAACACTCACGGACATCTGTATTGATTCACACAGATGGTCCACAGCAGCTGATACAGAGAAATAAACAGCTGCGAATGGACACAGGCGGACTTCTATCTACTTAGATAAACAACATATAAACAAGTCAGCTTAAAAAGTTTATCTTTCATAACCGGATCCAAGCAGCTCTTGCCAGACACAGATGCAAGACCCTGTTCTATTTCTGCAATGCAGTGAATTACCTTCATGATCCAATTAAACACCTGACCATGAGCAATGTCTTTCCAGATCAAACTAGAGGTCCAGAGTGAAAAACTAACTAGCGTTCTGCACACTACATAGTATAGACTACTGTACAACAGTTTAAGGTCGGCAATGTATGTTTTTGGAAAAAAATCCCTCATGCTCAGCAAGGCTACAAATATTTGATCAAACATACAGTAATATTGTTTAATTTTAAATATAATTGTTATCATTTGAAAAATTATTACAACTGTTTTATATGTAAATATATATTAAAATTGAATGCATTTTTGCCACAGCAAAGCTGAATTTTCAGCATCATTACTACACTCTTCAGTGTCCCATGATCCTTCAGAAATCATTCTACCGTCTATCTTTTGGGGTCAAAAAGTTTTTTTAATGGAATTATATTTTTTGCTGCAAAGATGCATTAAATTGATTTAGAAATACAATTAAAATGCTAAAAATAAAATATATAAGAAAACTAATACTAGAAACTAATAAATCCTGTCTTTTGAGTTTTCTATTCATTCTGATTTCTGAAATATGTAGAATAGTTTCCACAAAAATGGATGGATGGATGGATAGATAGATAGTTTGTAAACAAACACATTAGTCTCTCCTCTAGTCTTTCATTCATTCCTCCGTCCATCGATCAAATCCTCTCTCTCCCCTTCCATGCTGCAATCATCTATTAACTTATTTGCGTCTGTCTCCATAGCAACCCTGGTCGAGCTGCTCCTCGAGCACTCGGATCTCCAGAGCTCAGTTGAACCGTGAACTCCAGCTGTCATACAGGATGAGAGGAGAAACGAATCGGAGGACTCGGAGGGAGGAAACATTCAGACATCATTCGTACTGACACTCTGCAGCCACGGAAAACACTAGAGATTAACCGTTCTTCTGCTACACAGAAACAGAGCATAATATCAGATGATAAATGAGATCATACCGCAAAGATAATTAACCTTTCCCCTCCCGCAACTGCACATTTCCATGAGCATTAATCATACTTACACAGGCAAGTTTTAAACAGTTGTGCCAGTGGTGTGTGCAGCATTTCAGCATAAAATACAGTGTCATGTTCACTAACTAATCACATTTCTGTTTGATCAGGTTCAAAATTTGCATTCACCTGCTGTTGTTATTGGTAACCAAACATTTGCTGCTACCAGAGCATGGAAAACAATTTATCAGTGGGAACCATAAACTGGTAACTCACATCCTGCAAAATGTGTGTGTGTCTGTTTAGCATAACAAAAAAATCATACAGGTTTGGAACAACTTGAGTTGTGAGTATACAACATAATTTTTATTTTTGGATGAACTATCCCTTTAATCCATTGGGTTTCTTTCTGCTTTTTAAAAAAGATACAATGATAATAATAATTAATTAAATGATGATGAAATGATAGAGATGAACATTATTACAAAATTTTGCAGTGCTGTTATTGTTAATTAAAACAAAATGGTTTTTTCAAATATAAATATGAAAATGTAATGTAATGTATCAAAATGTAAATATTAGATAAAAAAAACCTTTAATTTAAAAACACAACTTAACAAAATATCCTGAACTTGAAAATCATCTGAAAAAAAGAATTAATCAGAATTAAAATCAGTAAAATTAAAAAAAAAAAAAAAATGTAACTGTAAAATTTAAACTTACAATATAAAAATATATAAAATACTATAGAAGAGCATGAATACACATACATATATTTGTACACACACACACACACACACACACATATATATATATAATATATATACATATATTTAT
>JAUCNO010000236.1:4273154-4333944 GCA_032353835.1 Enteromius viviparus
AATGTTTAATGTTTATTTAACTTTGAACAAACTGTTGCCAGTAAATAACATAAATTTAAATCTACAGTAAGTTACTGACAAACAGCTGCATAACTACAGCAAATTTTTTACAGTGTAGGTTTAGGGGAGAGGTTAGGTCAGGGGGGTAATTTTGACTGCATGATTGAGAAACACTCAGCAGTTTGAAAGCTCTACAGAGACCTTAATCTCAACATGAATAGATCGACAAGTGGGTGGGCAATATTCTGCTAATATTCGGCAGCATTCTTTGACATCAAAATGAAAAGGTTTGGGACTCGTTTAAAAAACGACTCATTTCAATGATTCAGAGTCGATTCTTTCTTTTGATGGACAAAAACTTTACACTTTCGTCTTTCATCTGTAATTTAAAAAAAAAAAACATAACCATCCATAGGGGCACCTCAATTTTCAACTTTGTACAACTCTAATTTTTAAAGGGTAATTTAAGTTGAAATGACTTAAACAGCTTGTTGATTGTACTTAAAAAATATAAGGCAGCAACTTTTTACAGTGGATAAGTAACTGAAACAGGAATATTGTACTCTAAACAATCTCAACTGACCCCCATCAAAATGATCAAGAGTATACAAAATTCTAGACGTATAAATAATATAAAATCTCTCATCTGGGTCAAAAAAATAAATAAACAGACTTGGCTTATCAAAACTACTTTTTTTAATGAAATTATTTTATACCAGGATGACAATGGAGGAAGCCTCACCTTACAGAAGCGCTGGACATCCTTTGCTAAGTCTCAGCTGGTCTGCCAACAAAGCAATGGGCTCCAGTTCAACAAGCTGCAGGATATTGTCAAGATGTCCCCAATGGATGAAGAGTCTCCCGACGAAACCCTTTTCTACGGAGTCTTTACCTCACAATGGTGCTGATTATTTAAATCAAACCCGCCTTCATGACATATGCTCACTGTTCTGTGTAATCATTTACTCCCCATCTCTCTTTTAGGGCAACTTCATCTGGGCTGTCAGCAGTCTGTGCTTTTAGTCTAACCGATATTAAAGCAGCTTTTTCAGGCGATTAAAAGACATTTGATTGGAAAGGAAACTACTGGGCAAATCAACCAAATGTAAACCGTAAACTTGGAAAGGTAACAGACTAGGAGAGACAATCGTATATATATTATGTATATATTTGTGTGTCACATTTTCAATTATTTTCATTATATTAAAATATTTTATTTATTTAAAATTTTTATAATAATATTAAACTTATTTTTGCAATTCCATTTGGTGCATTTACACCACATCAAAAATCCACATCTAACATCTTTATTAACAAAGAAAGTTCTAAAGCACACAGAGCAATGTTTGCAAAGTGACACAGTGTTTACACTTCTCATGAAACCCAATTGTTCAATTATAGTAACAAATTAAACCGGGTCCAGAAAATATTTTTGTGCTGCAGCTTTAACCACTGTGTCACCAGATTTATCTTATATCTTTACAGTGTGGATTATTCAATGACAGCGACCATGTGTTAAACATTGTAAAAAAGAGCTTCCTGACTAAAAAAGTTGTGCATCCTGTGGACAAGAAACTGATTTTCTCCTCGACAGAAGAGCGGTATAGCCGTCTAGCTGTTCAGAGAACTCAAGCTGCAAATGGACGCAGCTACACCACGCTTTACCTGCTCACCGGTATGCACACAGATCATACAGATTTCATTGATCATGTTTATTTGTGTACGGCCTGATGTCCTCTTTTGTTTTCTTCAGAATCTGGTTTTCTTCATAAAGTTGTTCTGCTGGCTAAAGGTCCTCATATCATTGAAGAAATTCAGATTTTCAAGAATCCACAGACTGTGAAAAACATCCTTCTTTCAACCAGCAAGGTTTTTTTTCTCTTATATCTTATTGTGAATGATTTGCATTTCATTATTGAGACTAGTTTTTTGTTCTAACTCGACCCTCCTACAACACCAGACTTAGTCTTGCAACAGAGCCAGAGTTTATTAGATGTATAATGAGTTCATGTAATGGTTTTTGTAAATTATAGGGTGTGTTGTTCATGGGTTCATCTGAGGGTGTCATCAGAGTGCCTGTATCCAACTGCTCAGCTTATCCAAACTGTGCAGAGTGTGTGTTGGCACGTGACCCGTTCTGTGGATGGGACTCAGAGACCAGAGCCTGTGCAACTGTGTCCAGAATGGGGTCTAACCTGTGAGTTTTCTATTCTCCACCAATATCTGAAATTAAAGCTAAGATCTTGGACAGTCATAAGTGGGCCACTTAAGTAACAGGTGTTATTTTTGTATTATTTTAGTAATTTGAATTAGCTTTTATTTATTTACATTTTAAATTAAGCTTAAGTATTAAGATTTTCTTGAAATTAGTTTACTTGAAAAAAGTTTATTTTATCAGTATTATATTTAATTCAGGTTTAGTTATTTTAGCCACATTTTAGTGGCAGAGCAACATTTATATTTTTCATTTTCATGGAATTTTATAATTTTTATTATTTTAAATGTTTTCAGTTTAATTTGAATTAACAAGAAAACATAAAAATTGAAATAGTTAGACTTTAGATATTTAATTGTTTTAGCATTAGCTATAGTAACAGTGGTCTGAATGAGAATAAAACTGGTAGGGGTGCTTTGATGTGAAATGGCATTACCTTATTACAGTTCATATTTTTTCTCACACACAGACGGCAGGATGTGGAAAGTGGAGATGTCAGTAAACAGTGCACAGAGTTTAAAAATACTGCTCCTACAGGTGAACTCATAAGACTTTGTCATAACCCCCCCCCCCCTTAGAGCGTTATTTGCAACTACGTGGTGTTTATTAGTGAAGATGCCAGCTTTTCATTTCATAATCACCGATAGCTTAATGCAAAATTCTAGTATGAAATGTTTTTGTTTACAAAAAAAGAGTAATTTTTGCTAAGAACTGCAGAGAATTTATTGGTTCCATCTGTTCAGATGCAAATACTCATCAACATCTCAGATGAGTACATTTTTGTGTGAACTATTCCTTTAAGAGTTCAGTTGCTCTGAATGTGTAACTGTAATATTTGATTACTAATGATTTTGTCTTTCTCCAGTGACACAGACTGCACAGTTAAATGAGGTTGTGGTTCTACCATGTCAGTCGAGGTCTAGATTGGCAGAAGTGACTTGGAGGTTTTCAAACGACAGCATTGTTCCTCAGTTTCCGTTCATGCATTGGGCAGACGGCAGACTTGTTTTCACTGTCACTCCAAAGACTGTGAATACCTACCACTGCGTATCTGAGGAACTGGGCTTCAAGCAAACCATTGCCTCCTTCGCTGTAATTCTTCCTATCACCCCTCGTTCTTTCCCTTCTCCATCACATCAGCAACCACATGTCACCTCAGACTCTGACAAGAGTACAAAACCAGAGCCTTTCCCTGATTACTACCCAACAACTAAGTTTGATGAATCTGAACCTGCGGAAGTGGAGAAAACTGCTAGGAATAATTATCAGTCTACTATAAACATAAACACTCCAGGAAAAGACATTGTTTGCATTGCACAGAAGACTTACTATACCGAAATGGTTGCTTTTTGCTTATTGTTTGTCATTTGTCTCTCTGTATTCCTTGCTTTTGTGGTCCTTTGGAGGCGCAGCATGAGGTGCAACAAAACCACCCCAAAGGAACAACCTAAAGATCCAGAATCAGACAATATCTGGCAAACAGAACTGGAAGAGCAGAAAAACTGAGCCCAAAAACTAGCAGCAGGCTGGAAGATTACACAAACTAAGGAATCATGGTTGAACCTTATTTAGTTTGGAAAATCACTAGAATGTTACCAATATTTTTCGTAATATTTATAATCATTTAATTTTATTTATGTTGTATAATTTTAGGAAATCATGCATTTTGTCAAAACCACTGTTCAGTTAACAGCAATGCTAATTTATTGTAATTTTTTATTGTTTTAAAAAAAAAAAGTTTTTAGGATATTCAGGTAAGACAGCTAAGACTGCATCGTGGAAAAATGACTTCTTTACAAAAAAAGGCATAAAAAAGCCCCAAAAATAATAAGAAAAAATCCATCACTTACAGTTTTTTTTTTTTTTTTTTTTTTTACAATGTATTAATAAAAGAAGAAAGACGTCATATGTGTTAAAATACATAAGAGAATAAATACTTTCATTTGACTGGCAGAAATTGTCTGAAGGGGTTAAATTGAATCAGTGGGAGGAGAAGGAAGTTTTCTATTTCCCGTTAGGGCTTTTCTGTTGTTCTGTCGGTAAATGAGTTGGCTCGTTAACTGATCAGTCTGAAGAATAGGTAAGTAAACAGGTAAAAAAGACGTTATTTTGTTTATATAGGCTACAAACCTTTTTCAGCGTGTTGAAGTCCTAAAAGAAAACCACTGTAAATCGCTGTCATGGTGCCTGTTGCTCAAAATCGGGGAATCTGCCAACCTGCGCAACGATCGTCGTCTTCAAATCTAACGTTGGCAAGCTATCTGCTAATGCAGGGTTTTTGGATACTATATCGCAACAATAAACAATATCAGTGGCGTTTGAGATAGGCCTAGCATTAACCGACGCTGCTGTTTATATCTTCATGTTTATGTTTACTGTAGCCTATGAAGTTACGACATTAAGTTTGTGAAGAATGGTATATGTTTGTCCAGTTTGATATAGCCTTTATGATCATGGACTCATAAATGAATAGGCCTATAACCTGAACCAGGACAGTAATGAAGGTGCGTGATAAAACACACCTATTGTGTATAGCATAAATACATTTGAAATGGTATCACAAACTGTATATACAGTGAACGATCTGAAACAAACCAACACTGACTTGAGTTTTGCAACTTTAATCAAAAATAAGAAACAGGTTTGACCAGTTTGAGTTCATATGGCCCATGTATCCTTTTTCTCCCTTGTTGTTGCAGAATCAAGGTGAGCCTCATATTTCTGTGAGATATGGCCTCTTCAATGACTACTGAGGCGAATGGAGTGAGGGTAGTGACTCATGTTATCCCACTGGAGGAAAAAATACAGTCTCCAGACCTAAAGACAAGCTTGCCTGAACTAGAAAAGTCCAAGCTGTCACCAAAAACCAAGATGTTCCTGAAGGGGAAGCCTCTGTCACTGGGGGTGAGATCTGGACACGCTGTTTCACAGCAGTATTAAATATGAGCTAAGCTTTGTTGACGGCACGGCATGCAGGACTTGGACTTGTTTTTAGCCTGCAAGAGCCTTGTAATAGATGCTGTTCATCATTTCTATTAATTTTGAATAGCTTTTGGCTTAATTGTCTACTGTTTAGAAGAATGTGATTCAGGACCGTTATTTTACTGTAGTGTTTGTGTGTGTTTGTGCAGTTGGTGCAGGTGTTTATCGGTGTGGTGGTCATGACTCTGTGCACCATCATTGTACTTGTGGACATGCTGAGTATTGACACTGTAATGTCCCTCGGACTTCCTGTGAGTAAACATTTCGAGTCCTAGCATTTTTTCACAATATATAAATATGCAATAAATGTCACTAAAATAACAATGAATAAATATGATCATTTATTTGTTTTTGCATTAACTTTTTTTATTTAAAAAAATACATTTTCAAAAAGATTTTTCATTGGACGATTACATTTTTTTGTCATGCATTAAGCTGAAAGGCTAATATAATACAGTATATGCTTATTTATAATTATTCTTATTACTTTTGTTTGTGTTGTGTATTTTTATTATATTATTTTTTGTATATTTGTACTTATTTATGGATTTATTTATATAATTTTCAAACTAAATTGTTATGAAATTATATATACAAATGAGTTGTGAAATATTTCCTCTTTTCATGAATTTAGCCACTGTTACTGAGTAAATGTATTTTTGCTTTTAATAAAATTTTAATTAAATTAGCATTAAAATGTAAAATAAAATGCTTTTTTTATTACAATATGTTTTTATAGTTGAATATAATACCGGATATAATCACAGTCCTCAGACAAGTTTGATTTTTCACCCTTGGCAAAGGTAAAGAGTTTGGGCACCTCTGATATGGAGCCTCTGTAGTTTGGTTCAGCTTAATAAAACAAATATAATACACAATTAAAATTAATATTTTTCATATTTTTGTTTTTTCAGTTCGTGGTCTCTGGGTCCGTGGCAATTGCTGCACACAAGAGATCCAGTTCTTCTCTGGTGAGCGGATTCTTATATTTACAGCATATTTTTTGTTCAGATTCCTACAGCGTCCTGCACCCTTTCTGGAGTCTGAATAATGTTTAGGATTTCTTCTAGTTTTCAGATGTTTCCTGAAAGCCTTAAAATGCCTCATTCTTTAAGAAATATACATTCTTATTCTTTGTGTTTGTGCAGATCAAAGCCACGCTGGCCATGAGTGTGATCTGTGCTCTGCTGGCTGCTGCAGGAACCGGCTACTTCAGTTGGGAGCTCAGCAACAGACCAGGAGAGGATCCTTGCAGCGGTGGAGATTACTGGTCCTGTTCGAGCATGATATGGAGATTTCGTGTACGTCTGTGGCTAGTGGTGTTCTCAAGTTTACATGAAATGAATGCAGATGTATTTGCAAATTCACATGACATGTGTGATATTTTTTATTTAGAGTTTGATGGATGGTTTGAGGGGTCTCCTGCTGGTGCTTTGTTTTCTTGAACTGTGCGTGTGCATCTCTCTGTCCATCTTTTCTGCCCGGGCCATCCAACAGGTGAGATCAAACCTTATTGGAGATTTGTGTTTATGTCATTTCGTAACGACACGTAAATGATGATCTGTTGAAAATGTAAACTCATAAATTTCAGTTCTCAATGTAGCCTTGATTGTGAAATAAAGATGTGATCGTGGGAAATCTTCTCTCTTTATTTCAGGGTGAAACTGATGCCGACGCTTACGGCAGTGAATCCAGTCTCCTGAAGGTCGGGGTGGATTGTGTCTCCAACCCCTGAATGGCCAAACAGTTCTGGCTGAGGTTTCTATAATCAAAAGTTTAATCATCATATAGGCTAAATGTGATACCGTAGAGTTCTTTCTTTTTGATGGGACTGTTTGATTTAATACAAGATTTTCAACAAGATGATTTGTAATTTCTGCATGATAATGCACAGTGCTTGCTCTTTTATAATTAAAATACACTATGTTTCATTATTTCTCTTGCACTTTATTGAAGACAATTAATTGTGACCGTTGTTCTGAAAGTGATTCCAGTAGTACCTTCCCAATACTTTCCTAATTCTGAGGGAAATAAATTGCAAAACTATAAAAATTACTTAAATGTCCTAACTGAACTATGGACTAATCCTGGTTTAGGCTAACTGGGCCTAAATCATATAAGATTGATAAAAAGTTAAAATTATGACATATCAATTAAAAGTCGGAACTATGAGGATGAGCAGAATATTTTTTTTTATGCCATAATTAGTTTTTAAACAGAGAATAAGATGTAAACATCATTTATGTACCAATTGAGTATCCTTGTTCTTGACAGTTGCAGGTACTTTGGCTTACAATGTAATAATTTCAACTTTTTTTAAAATCCAATAATAATAATGACTTTCTATTTTATTACTTCATCTCATAATTATGACTGATGTCATAGCTTTGCCTTTTATGTAATAATTCTTTACCCCAGTGTCCTTTTTTTACAAAGCCCCTTGTCCCTTTTGGTTATTTATGTAAATTAGTAACTAAAATAATTACATTCTTGAAATCCATACCTTTGGTGGTGAATTAAAATAAGAAATATCTTGATGTTTAGTTGTTTTAGCTTATCTTTACGTTTTTTTTCTAAAGTTTTTACTATAAATCATCTTGAGACCCCTTGGAAGTTTGCTTAAGGCCGTGGACCCCTGGTTGAGGGTCAGTTCTTCACTCTAGTCTTTACTATAGACATATACACCCATAGCCCTCATATGCAAGACATCATTTAGGGAGAAGAACATAAACAGCTGTTTCGCGAATTTACAAACCCTGCAGTTTCTCTGAGCACACTCTTGACTCAGCGCTTATCTTCTTCATAATTCATAACCGGTTTAAAAATACCCCGCTCTCGAGCGCTTGCAAGGGTGTTTTCTGGAATAAGGGCCGGTGGGATGAGTGAGTTCTGCTCGGGACCGAGCCAACCTGGTTTTCTCATTGTTTAGCCGCCGCCTCCCCTCATGACATCAACACTGCGGAGAGCCGTCGCGCGCTCAGACTCTGCTGCAGAACGCCAGTGCGCAAAGGTAAGCGAGCGCTCCTCAGCATGCACCAGCACGTTAGTGCACTTAAAAGAGTGAGTGCATGGAAAAATACCCTTCTCAGTGTGCTGGAACAAAGCGTTAGCTCATTGTATCCGCGCCGTTTTGTTGTTGTAAGCTGTTGTGATTGTGTTTGCAGCGGATCGTGTAGTATATTTGGTGAGTGATTGGCGATCTATCAGCATGTCGCTGTACGCGTCTCAGATTAAAGCGTTTAAGAGCGCAGAGCCCAGGACACTTGGCGTGAGTTTCACTACAGCACACTATCACATTATTAAATCGACAATTTGTCGCTGGATGGCAGATGTTTTATCAACTAGCCTGTATCATTACGCTTGATTTTATAGTCTGAGCACATTGTTTACATATTGATGGCATGTTGCATATGAGTTTTTAGTAATTCAATCAGTGCTGTCCTATATAAGATCCTATTTAGGCTCTAGTTTATTACAAATGCACACGTATTATATTTAATAAATGACATTTGGCCAACATCGAAGGACACACCCATATCTGAGATGCAACACACACACACACACACACACACACACACACACACACTGACAGACTGAAATCAGTGATCTCAAGATATAAGAATTACATTTCAATTCAACTTCATTGGCATGCAAAATAAAGTATTTCACCTTGATGTATTTGCCTTTTATCAGATATTGGTAGACTCAACATATGTGGTTTAATTTTAGGTACATAGATAGAATTTACATGCAAAAAAAATAGCATGTAAAACTGCAGTTAGTAACATTTTGTGTGCTTTGGTTTAGGCTATCGAGATCGTAATTGGAGTGTTTACTGTCATTTTGAGCTCAATTGTGTATAAGCTGCACTACCATATTCAGCGTGAAATCATCATACTCATCGTCAACGGTGCTCAGGTACAAATACACACACACATAATTGAATACATTTCAGATGTTTAAACTCATGTGGCATATGTCTCTATTTCTTACAGCTTGTTATAACTGGTGTTCTCCTGGTGCACACTGGGAGGAAGCCATCTAAATGTCTGGTACAGTATGAATATACATATGTGAAAATCTTCTGAAAATGAGAAAGAATCATGTCAGCCTTGCTTTCTTCATTGAAATCCCTTTAATGTCCCGCTGTCAGAAAGGACCTTGCACCTCCTCATCCTTTATTGATCACGTGAAGTGCAGCCTCAGCAACAGTAGTCTTGAGTAATCAAACTTTTGACAGCAAAGGTCCTCTTTGCATAATTATTTTTGCCAAAAACAACAAACTTAGATCGCAAGACATTACTTGACTTTGTTTGTTTTGATTTATGGGATAGTTCGGAAAGTGTTATTATAGTATAACTGAGACAACTTTTTTTACTTAAGATTAATTTTTGGCATTTTGCCTTTGATTGTGATAGGATAGTTGCTTTAAAAGCTGTCAGGAAGCAAATTGCGAGAGAGAGAGAGAGAGAGAGAGAGAGAGAGAGAGTTAGTTTAAGTTTTATGTCAGGTTAAACTAAATTAAAAAATAATATTTTTTTATTATATTATAACTTTTTTTATATTTTAGTTTTTATTTCAATTTATGTTTTTTTAAGGTTTTAGTTTTATTGTCAGATTTATTCAACTTTAATAACCACCAATATTTCCATTAATATATTTTTGACCATTCAATATTGGAAGATTGGAAATGGGATTTATATTTCCTGTTGAAATACACGTCTGTTCATTCGTCACAGGTGCTGACAACAATTGTTCTGCAATTACTAACAGCAGCATTTGATATTGTTGGATTTGGGCTCATGGCCAGACACATCCCATTCAGAGGAGAGTCGTACTACTACAGGGACACAGAGGTAAACAAACAGAGACGCCCCACCCTGCTCATCCTCAAGCCAAGACACCTTCATTTCCACAAGAGACTCAATATTTTAAATAATATAAACAAAACTGATCATATACTCGGTTATTGAAATAACACAAGAATGTTAAAAAAAGGGAAAATGTTATACTTCAACCGGCCCGCATCCTTTGGTTTTATGCCGTTTTATTTCTGTCTGTCCTGTACGTGGAACAGAAAAACAGATGATATTGAGAGTAGGAATCGAGAGGCTGTACATCGATCTGAACGTCGGTCTCTGTCAGACGGCAGACTGTGGTTGAGTGTGTGTGAGTAGAAAGAGAGATGTGACTCCAGGCTCTGTCCTGCTTGTTTCAGTGGTGTTGTGACCCACTTCACTCTCTTTGGAATTGCTGCGGAGAAGGAGAGAAAGGGGGACATAAAGAGGTGAGTCGCATTACAAGCTTTACGATGCAGTGGGAAAACCATAAACACATCCTGAGACTCTGAGCTGGATTCAAACTGTAATTCGGTTCAAGATGAAGTTTTAGACTGGTGTAATGCACAATTATTAGTGTTTTATGTAAGAACTCACTAGTGTTTATTAATTTAGAATAACTTTGCTTTTAGACTTCTGTATTTGATGTATACTATTGGCTGACTGATGCATGTTTTTCATTAGCGGGTTATTATACCAATAACTAAAGAGCAGCATGGCCATTTAATGTTAATGTATCAGTATTGTTATCGTTAACTAAAACATTAAAACGTTTATTATTATTATTATTATTATTTATATTTAACTACATATTTACAATAATTAAATAAAAATGGTGCAATTGCAAATTACTTAAATATACTTAGGAATTATGTATAAGCTAAACTACAAAAATTACTATTAAATTAATATTAAATATAAATAGTATAATAACTAAAATGACAAAATTGCGCAAGTAAATGAGTAAAATGTAAACTAAAAAAGTATACAAATAAAAGCTAAAATATTATAATAGTGTCTAAATAATGCTAAAATAACAATGTAATGAATATAGACTAATGCAATGTAATTCTAACAAATGAAATATATACATATACTCTATATTTACTTTACAAAAAATGTGTAGAAGTTGTGCATAATGCAGACGGCAAAATTTCGAAGTCTATCACTAAATTAGAGTTTTGAAACATGACTGATTAATTGAAGTATAACATTTTCCATTTTCCCTCTCTCTCATTTTTTGTATTATTTGCATATGATTGAGGTTTGCTATGCAAATACTGTTTGCATATGTAGTTGTATCATAGAACAGTGCTGCTGTAATGTACTATTGCATTTGTTGTTTGTATTACAGTTCTTAGTGAATGGGATCTTGGTGACACTGATCTGCTTCCTGGTGCTAGCATGCATCATTGGTTTGGTTGTGTCTCTTTTTGGAGTCTACGCCCTTTCTGTGAGTGCCATAAAGGTTTGTACTTCAGGACTGCTCTTAACATCTGAGAATTATGTTCTGTTTTTAGGTATCTATTTATGTTTATAGGCAAATTTGACTGTCCAATTAACTTTTTTTACCTCAGGAGCTGACGCCCATCCCTCACTCTACAGCAAACCAACATTATGGTGTTGGGGTCCAGACCCAAAACATGATCCGTGCCGGAAACTGACAAAATAAGAGTCGTTCAGAGCAGAAAGGCACAGTTTTAGCACAGTTTTACACCAACTGCAAACGGACTGTTTCACCTACAAACCACTCACAGGTAAACAACCACAACTACAGAAAAAAAAACCTCTTTGTGAAGTTGTAAATAATTTTTTGAGAATAAAATGGATAAAATCTCGTTTTTTGCTTGGCTGTTGCTCTCACAGGCTGTAGGACTGCTGTAATATTGAATGCTCAACTGAATAGTTATCCGTACCTCGTTAATTTTCGCTCTTACAAACTGAAGCTTCTTAGCATGAACTGTCTACCCAGAAATCTAGACCAGAATCCAGTGTTATTGATGTATGTTAGAGGGGTAAGTGTGTTTATCATTCTTAGGATGTGTGAAATTAGGGCACATAGCAGAAACAGAAATGGAATTGTGGTGAATGTGGACGGTAAGAAGGTTCTGTGATTCCGTCTTGTTTCACAGCATTTTGTACCACCTTTTGCATGGATCTTTATATTAGTCAACATGTTTGTTTCAGCCACATGAGGACATATGGGGCTACATTTATCAAGTTGATATTTGCTAATTGCAATTTGAAAATAAAAGCTCTTGAAACTCTTAAAATGTAACAACACTGTAAGCAAGCCAAATGATTTTATATATATGCTTACAAAAAAAATCTTTCAAAATAAAAGCGTTGATCAATGTGGCCCATGTTTAGTGAAACTTCTCTAAAGCAGAGTAATGTGAATTTGAACACCAGTGAATAACTAAATAGCATCGCTTGGCTTTTTTGTCATCTCGTTTTATCCGTACTGATTCTTCAGGAAAGCTATGATGACTGCCAACTCTGTAAGTGCCACCACTTGTGACCAAAATCATGGACACCCTAATGACTAAAGGTCAGAGGTTGAACCCTCAGTCAAGGGCTCGACTTTGGTGATGTAAAATCCTCTTGTGGAAGCATGTGTCGTCCGTTCTGTGTCTGTAGATCTTTGTCTTTATGACAGCATGTGAGATTTACATTGTGCCTGTTCTCAGTGAACTCTTGATGTGTAGTAAAATGAAAACGTAGTATGTAGTAATATGGCTGTGTTTGTATTTGACTGAATGATATTTCAAATAAACCTGATTTACTACACAACCTGATGCTGTCTCGTTAGAATTTTTCTTCACAGTGCACAAAAACAGTTAAATCAGTAGATATGAGTAACTCTTAGCAAATCATCAGAGTAGGCTAATGTTCAGTCCAGAAAATAAATCTAAATGTATTTAAAAGGATTTTATTGTAACTTCCATCTCTTGACGGCTTGAAATGAGTTTGATCATTTTGAAATATAAATTATTTATATTTAAATAAAAAAAAATCAAGGTTATATAAACAGACTTTTATTTTAAAACATCAAAAGAAGCTCATGCATATGTATTACGTAGCATTACGTCACACCCGTATGTTTTCCTGATTTGCGGAAATAGACGAGCCTCACAGGAGCGTAAATGGACTTTTATTTTGAAACATCGGAATCCATTTTCCGGAGTATTGGTTTGGATGGTGTTTGTTATGGTGTGGGGTTTGGGTTCAGAGTCTGGACACTCATTCATCCGCTCAGACGATTTCCTGGATGTTTAAGTGGTTTTTCCTGATGAGTACTATATGTAATTGAATATAAATATTTTGATATACAGTATAATATATCATATAACGATAGGAAAAATTAATGATCATATTCTATGATGATGTCATGCATACAGTATGGAGAAAGTCCGAAAGATTCTAGTTCATCTGTCGAGGGAAAATGCCGCTCCGCAACGCGCACGATTCGTGCAGGTCAGCTGTATAATACGTGTATAAAAATTAATATCTATTTATCTATCTGTCATTTTATTTATTAATAAAATTATAATAATAAAGTGCTATAGTAGATACAACGATATTTAATATAAAAACATTTATATCTACTACAAATAAATAAGTTAGCTATACAAACACACACTATAGCTTAATATTCTACTGTACTACGTATGTATAGTATGTATATGTATAGTATGTATATAGTTATCATCATACATTCACACTGTCTCTCTCTCTCTCACACACACACACACACACACACACACACACATATACAGTAGTGGCAAAAGTGATTAGAACACTAGTATTTTCAGCAGCTTAACAAATGGTTTAAAGTAAGTTATTTAAAGTGTATATCTTTTGCTGTGGTATGTCAGTTGTAAATATCAATTTACATTCCCAAACATTAATTTTGCCATTGTAATAATCCAGTAAGATTTTTGTCTGACAGCAGCCAGTGCTCCACACAGAGATCTGATCATTATTAGTCTGTCTGGAATTACATGAAGAAACAGAACAAACTGAGACATACTCAATCCAGAAGAACTGTGGCAACGTCTCCAGGATGAAGAAAAATACTTACCTGCAAAGCTACAGCACTGTTCAAAGTTTTAGGCTCTTGTGTAAAAATGAGGATGCTTTCAAAAATAATGCCATAAATAGATAACTTCTTTTAACTGAATTAAATCAGCATTTGTTGAACTTGCACATAGTTTTTCAGAGAGGTTTCTTGAAGCATCTTGGGTACGTTGCCAGAGTTCTTCTTGATTTAGCCTGTATCAATTTGTTCTGTTTATTATATTACTGTATATTATAATAATATTATTATGTTTTATAGTATATTAATTTGCATGATTTATTTAATGTGATTTAAAATTGAATAATTACATTAGTCATGATATGTTTTGAATGATCATATATATGTAAATATAAGTCTAACATCAAAGCAATAATAATTTTTTAATATATAAACATATGCACGTGTCATTTATCCAGAGCATAACTGGACACTTTGTCGGGAGTGTTGAGGATCAGGCAACTGTAAGCTGTTCTTTGGAGAATAACAGATTTATTTTATATGACAGGCTGTGTGATGGAGGCGTTCCTCTGAAGGTGAGATCACATTAAAATAGTTTTACAGACATTTGTTCATTAAATCCCTTTAATCAAGGAGTTTTTAATTTGTGGATCAAACTCATTGTTTAACCCTAGAGGGCGTCATTTTGCCCCATCAAATACCTGTCTCACTCAGAGGCAGACTCCCTGCCCACAGATACCCTAAACCGTGGGGTAGACGTGGGCGTGGCTGTGCTGCTGCAGTCTGCCAATCAGAGACTGTTGCTAACGCGTCGGGCCTCCAGCCTCCGGATCTTCCCCAATGTTTGGGTTCCTCCCGGTGAGTGTCATTCCACAGCAACCCAAATGATTTCTCAGATCCACACTCACATTTGTATGCTCATGTGTTTATGATTTACAGACGAGTGGGGTTGTTTTGGTCAGTTTTGTCTGGTTCTGAGGACAACCATTTGAAACGGTTATTTTAAATAGGTTTTAAATCTGTTCAATCTTAAATCGTACTTTCCATCAGAGACTGCGATGTTATCTGGTAAAGTTAAACAGCCACAGAAATGTGGCCCACATGTGTGTGAGAATCCTGTGGGGTTCAAGACTAATGGATGTAGTTTGTTTGTTCAGGTGGCCACGTGGAGCTGGATGAAAAGGTGCGTTATGCTGTGTTACATAAATAGTACGCTGTCAATTAATCAGTCAGTCAATAACAGATATTGTCAAGTAATGACAATAAAAATCTGTAAAAATGGGAAAAATGTTAACAAAAAAAGAGATTATACAAAATGCCTCAAAAGTTTAGGAACCCTTGGTTTTTTAATTCTTTGTGCGGTTACCTGGATGAACTACGACTGTTTTTTTGTTTTGTGACAGTTGTTTATGAGTCCCTTGCTTGTTCTGAATCTGCTCCTGCAGATTCTTTAGTTTTCCAGCATTTTGCATATTTGAAAACCCTTTCCAACAGTGACTGTATGATTTTGTGATCCATCTTTTCACAATGAGGACAGTTTAGGGACTCAAACACAACTATTAAAAAACTATCAAACATTCACAGATGCTCCAGAAGGAAACAAGATGCATTAAGAGCCGGGGGGTGAAAACTTTTGAAGTTTTCTTATTTTGTTGAAATTGATTTTTTTCCCCATGTAGCACTGCTTTTTGGAAGCAGAGGAAGATATTTTTACAATTTACCTAGATCTTCAAATTTAAAAAGTTTTCATTCCCTATTGCTATTAATGCATCGTCTTTCCTTCTGGAGCATTTGTGAATGTTTGATAGTTGGAACATCACAGTTGGAAAGGGTTGGGATATGCAAAAGATGCTGAAAACTGAAGAATCTGCAGGACCTGGAGGATTTCTCTGAGGAGCAGTGCTCAGTTCAACTGTTCAGAACATACAAGGGACTCATAAACAACTGTCACAAAAAAAAAATCATCCAAGTAATCGCACACAATATTAAGAACCAAGGGTTCCCAAACTTTTGAGGGGGGTTATTTTAATAATTTTCCTATTCTTCTTTAATATATACGTAAACATCTTTTGTGTAAATATCTTACTCAGGACATAATAAACAGAAAAATAGCAAACATTTTGTATAATCTCTCTTATTTTAACATTTTTCACAGATTCTGCAAGGGGTGCCCAAACTTTTGCATAAATCTGTACAATGGAGTCTAATGTCTGAGACTACTTATATAATATAATTTGTTATATTTTGCATTCTAATTCAATACATTTTTTCTTATATATACACACGTACATTTGGGACGAAATTTGTGCATTATATATACATGCATATATATAATGATTAAAAAATGTACATGAGCTGCATGAACTGCACAAATTCTGTCACAAATGTACTTTTGTAGCATTTATCCCATTTGTATTTGTTTAAAATCCTGAAGCTAGATATCTTTTAGAAGTCTTATGTTCATCAATGTTCCATTTATTGTATTAAAAAAACATTAAAAACAGTAATATCGTAAAATATTATTTAAAATGTAATATAACTGTTTTCTGTTTTTTTTTAAAATGTAATTTATTTATTTGACAATCCATTTGAAATCCTTCTAATGTGCTGATTTGCTGCTCAAGAAACCTGTATTTTTATAATCAATATTGAAAACATACATTTTTATCAGGACTAAAATAGAACAGCATTTATATTGCTTAGAAATTTAATTTGTTGCTTTATATGAATTTACTGTCACTGTCAATCAATTAATCCTTGCTGAATAAATGCATGGCTACCATGGCTCATTGATTCCTGTGTGTGTCTAAAACTAGCTGTTGGATGCAGGACTCAGGGAGCTGAAGGAAGAGACCGGTCTGAAACTGAGCCCTGATGAGATCTCCTCTCAGCTGCTTGGCCTGTGGGAGGTGATTGTGTATAGCACAGTGTTTTTGTGAGGCCTGCAGCCAAAGTCCAGAGGGGCCACCAACTGCATGCTAAATTTGACAGATCGTGACCGATTGTTTGCAAACTGTATTTGTGTAACAGTGGAACACTTGGACGCTGCACACATCTGTTTTCAATTTCAGTTTTAATCACTGACATTAGGCTGCTGGCTCAAGATGTAAATTTTTTACTTTAATTTTCATGAAACAAACGTATTGCAGAATGGAATGGTTTGTCCACTGATGTTGTGATGTCCTCATAGCCATGTTGTTCCATCGCTGTATTATTTACATTTTTTCCATGAGTGCAATAGATGTAGGCAGAATATCCAGACTGCTCTTTTCCATAGCTTGAAAGTGAATGAAAAAGGACATTAAAAGGACCATAAATGTTTTATAGAAGTTGGGTACTTTACTAAGTCTTTTGAAGCCAAACACTAAATACATGTGTAGCTGACTGAAACACTAAACAGTCAACCTCTGCCACAGCTCTTAAATGTCATCAGTTGCAGTTACACATAATCAAACTTTTTGGCAGTAAAATTCACCATTTATTGAATTAAAAAAGGAGCAGTTTTAACAAAACTATAAGTTGGAATGATGTGAGGATGAGTAAATGACACACACACGCACAAAAAAAAATAGTAACATAATGTCTTTTTAGAATATCACTTTCTTTTCTTTTTACTTATTAAATGGTATCACATTTATCCAGTATATAAATGGTTTTGCATATATACAATATATCCAATATTAATGTTTTTTTTTAACTTTTTGAATGGTATTGCATTTCATGTATCATATTTGCATTCTCTGTCCAGTCAGTGTATCCACCCATGTTGTCCATAGGACTGCCTAAGAGACATCACGTTGTGACGTACATACTTGTAAAGAGCTCTCAATCACACCTGCAGCTTCAGGTACAACATTAGCTCATTCAAATATAAAAACGACAAAAAAATGCATATTAGAAATGCATATTATTTGAAGTCGATGTATGCCATAAGACCTCTTTCCTGTTTGCTTAGGCCTGTTTGCGTCCTGATCCTGCTGAAGTCAGTGCGTGTGTGTGGGTCGATGCAGGTCTGGTGAAAGTAGTAGTATCTGCAGTAGATGGTGAGAAGGATTCTGTTCAAATACCAGCTGACCTGCCTCAGAGCATCAGGTATGGTATTGCTTCATGCTGGGAAAAAGTACATCCCCTGTTTTCACATCAAAATTAACAACTGTTTTGCTTATAAACAGTGCTTAATCTGCACATATTTTTTCTCATGATTTAGATAAGATTATTTTTTTCACTGGAAAGGGGCAACATTATGGATAGAGGGTTACTCCACCCCAAATTAAAAATATTCACTTACCCCCATGCATTTTAGATGTAAACCAAGAAGCTTGTGACTTTACCAATGACTGCCAAACAATTACCACTGTCACTGTCACTGTCACTGAAAAGTATGAAAGGCTTCGTCTGAACGCTCCATCTACCATCAGTGGTTCAACCGTAATGTTATGAAGTCGAGAATACTTTTTGTATGGAAAGAAAACAAAGATAACAATTTTATTCTACAATTCAGCACATAACATCACCGTAGCACCATTTTGGGCAGCATCTGGTAAACACACATGGTGTACACAGTTCTATGTTAGACGCAATGGAAAGCCCCCAGCTTTTCATACAAAATATCTTAAAAAGTGTTCCGAAGACGAATGATGGTTTACAGGTTTGGAACGGCATGGGGGTAAGTGCTTATTGACAAAATTTTCATTTTGGGGTGGAGTAACCCTTTAATGAGGTGTGTTTCTTACAATCATACAGCTTTTTGATTTAAAAAACATTAAATCGTCTGGATTATTGTGATGTTTTTATCAGCTGTTTAGGCTCTAATTCTAATGGCACCCATTCACTGCTGCATGTAATGTAATTAATTAATTTCTTCAAATCTGTTCAGATGAAGAAACAAACTCAGGCCATGTCCACACTAATACATTTTCGTTTGAAAACGCATCTTTTTCTCTCCATTTTGGCCTTCTGTCCACACTGAGACAGCATTTTTGTCAAGAAAAACAGCTTTTTGAAAACGCTCTCCAAAATTTGAAAATGCCGTTTTCGCGTCACAGTGTGGACTGTGAAAGTGGAGGCTTTCCAAATTGATGACGCATTTTAGTCATATGATGCAGTCATGTGACCAATTCAACTGATGGCGGATTGCATTGTACAGCAGTTGTTTTGTTTGCTCTCAATTTTGACAGCCCTATTAAAGATTAATTTAGTTTTTAGACGAAAATGCCTTTTTCTAATTTATCTGGATTAGTGTTGACGTACCCAGTACCTGGGTAAACTTAAACAAAATATAATTTTTGGATAAATTTAGTATTAACTCCATAGTTTTGAGTGCCTGTTTTTTCTACTTCATGTCATCAGTGTGACAGAGATGTCTCCACGCGGAGAGCTAATCGAGACCACGCTGCCTGTTTCTGTGCTCTGTAACCGGGCCCCGGATCATGGCGAGGACATTGAACGAGTCAGCACTGGAACCAAATTTGCTTTAGAACTGTGGTTGAAAACACTGGAGTCTCACACTGAGATGGGCTGAGTTGCCGGCTTCTGTTTATGTATGTTACCTTTTAACCAGTGCCTTGATGAAGACAGCACCACCTGCTGGAATGGAGCACTTTCAACATTCAAATCAAAATGTTGTCAAAACAGTCTTGAAAAAAGAGTTTTGATTGGAATATGATTTTGTCAGAATGTTTATCCAACATTGTATTAATTATAACTGAAACACGCACTATAATAGGGTATTAAAAACTTCCTCCCTCTGCTTAATTAAAAACACAATTAAAGTTGATTTCATGCAGTACAGTGGTCAATCTTTAGAACTGTACCACACACAACTGCAAATGCTTTATTTCAAAGGAAAAACATTTTTTTCTGTTTTCTGTGTGTGTCACACACACAGAAAACAGGTCAGGTTCAGTTTGAACAGCCGAAAATATGAGAAAAATTAAATTTCATCACAGTTTACATTTGACCGCTGAGATAATCTGCCAATTTCTTTTGCCTCACCCTTCCTCTGACACATTTATGTTCCTGTTGTTCAAATACTCTGTATCTTGATTTCTCAATCAACTAAATGCCTGGCACATTTTTATCCACTTTGCTTTCAAAAAGAATTTGACCTAAAGTGACACAGAGTTGTCTAATTCTGTTGGTTTTATTCCATACTAGGTTTGTCACCCAATGCACAAACTAGTTAAAACTCCTGCTTTTGATCTGTAGTAGAACCAGACAGTGTCACAATTATAATTCAGATTTATTCTCTATGAAACTTTATTTTTCATTAAATTTAAGATTTAAAAATCTAGTCACCCCACTGGCATTTTCAGAAAATCTTTTTAATTTCGCTAAATCACTGTTAATACATCACATTACTGTCATCATTCAATCAGTTTTTAAAAGTTATAAATGACTTTGTGCAAAGGTATATAGTAGGAAAATAAATTCTAAATCAATGTAATGGCATGTAAAATAATTTCCCTGTTCGTTAGCATCCTGCAGGAGAGTGCCGGATATATGATGTTTTTTCATGCAACAAGGGTTTCCTCAGGCCTTTTTCTTCATACATGGAAGGAAGGACAGTGTTGGGGTCAGAAAACCTGAATGATTGAGTGGGAGGTTGAGCTATGTTATTTACAGAAGTGTGTTGTGCTCACTGCTGTATATGTGTTTTACTATACCTGTGTTCTTCATTGGTTCACCACGTACATTCCTGTCCGGTTTTTTGGAGGTTTTTCTCTGACATCCTGTTAAAACAAGAGTCAATTAACATCAGATGACAATGAATGGCATGTATAAACTATAACATCCATGAGCATTAGAAATAACCTTTTATGTCAAATGTTAATATGTTAAGTTTTGACTTTAATTTAAAATTATAACAATTTTTTTTATTTATATTTTTTATCTTGATCATTTTGTGTAACTGTTAGATATATTTAAAATGATTTTATATATTTTCTTTTATTTAGTGTATTTATGATTTACTTAGATTTTTACTAATATTATGTTTTTTTTCAGCTAGTTATTAATTTTTTTTATTATTTACTTTATTGTATTTACTGAAAATACAATATAATTTTGTCATTATATTATTATTATATTACACACACACACACACACACACACACACATACACATATCCTATATACAGTACAGTGGGTACGGAGAGTATTCAGACCCCCTTACATTTTTAATCTTTGTTATATTGTAGCCATTTTTTTCCCTCATTGATGTGCACTAAACACCCCATATTGACAGAAAAACTAAGAATTGTTGACATTTTTGCAAATGTATTAAGAAATAAAAGCTGAAATAAGAGAGAAATAAGATTCTCTGGTCTCATGAGACCAAGATTGAACTTTTTGGCCTTAATTCTAAGCAGTATGTGTGGAGAAAAATAGGCACTGCTCATCACCTGTCCAATACAGTCCCAACAGTAAAGCATGGTGGTGGCAGCCTCATGCCGTGGGGGTGTTTTTCAGCTGCAGGGACAGGACGACTGGTTGCAATCGAAGGAAAGATGAATGCGGCCAAGTACAGGGATATTCTGGACCAAAACCTTCTCCAGAGTGCTCAGGACCTCAGACTGGGCCGAAGGTTTACCTTACAACAAGACAATGACCCTAAGCACACAGCAAAAATAAAGAAGAAATGGCTTCACAACAACTCCATGACTCTTCTTGAATGGCTCAGCCAGAGCCCTGACTTAAACCCAATTGAGCATCTCTGGAGAGACGTAAAAATGACTGTCCATCAACTTTTACCATCCAACCTGACAGAACTGGAGTGGATCTGCAAGGAGGAATGGCAGAGGATTCCCGAATCCAAGTGTGAAAAACTTGTTGCATCTTTCCCAAAAAGACTCATGTCTGTATTCGATCAAAAGGGTGCTTCTACTAAATACTCAGCTAAGGGTCTGAATACTTATGACCATGTGATATTTCAGTTTTTCTTTTTTAAGAAATCTGCAAAAATGTCAATAATTCTGTGTTTTTCTGTCAATATGGGGTGCCGTCTGTACATTAATGAGAAAAGAAAACTGAAATTATTTTAGCAATTGGCTGCAATATAACAAAGAGTGAAAAATTTAAAGGGGTTTGTATATATATATATATATATATACAGTAGTCAACATTTGAAGTGGATCAAAATCTTTCATCAAATTTGTACTAAAACCAAAACAATACTTGTCTTAGGACAACTTTGATGAAAATTTTTGATCCTCTTCAAATGTTGATACAGTAATCAACATTTGAAGTGGATAAATAATGTTCATCAAAATTGTCATAAGACAAGAACATATTTTGGTTTTAAGTTTTAGAATAACTTTAAAGAAAGGTTTAGATTCACTTCAAATGTTTAATAGTGTGTATCTATATATATCTATATATCTGTATATATAGGGAGAGAGAGAGAATATAAATAAAATTAAAAAAAAATAAAAAATCAAAATAGAAAAAATTATAAATTAAAAAAAAAAGTAAAAACAATAGTTACACCTCTTTATTTTTGTGTGTGTGTGTATGTGTCTGGAGCCATATGGGTTGGGCTGTTTCGGGTGATTTAGATAATTCTGTTTATATCATTACTGTGAATCATCCAGCTTGTTATTAATATAAATGCCAATGTCCTAACAAACGCCTCCGTTCAGCTCCATTCAGTTAATCACTCTCTGCTCTGATCAGCTGTCCACCAAAACCTGCTGCTCGGATGCATTCAGCCCTGGAGGCCTGAATGAGGGATTCAGAGCTTAAGTCTTTCTCTCCTGGCTCCTGTTATTGTTTGAATGTAGGCAGGGCATTGTGAGCGGTGACGCCGGGGCTACTGGACGATGGAGGAGACGCAGATGGAGGCCTCACAGTCTCTGAACGAGAGTCGAGTTTCCCACGCTTCAGGTTTCTTAGTCAGAACCGCACAAAGAGGGGCCTGTGAAGGCGACGGGGACACTGGAACGCCAGGTAACAGTAGCCAATTTTCCCTAGTTCTGATCTGTGATTGTGGGGTCAGTGTTTTACATGGACAGAGATACTGATGGAGAACCCTTCTGAAAACCCATTAGGGGTTTTTCTGTCTACATTTTGTACAGTTTTAATCATTTTAACACCCTAACTTGTCAGTAAAACGAATTTTTTTAAGTTTAACACAGGTTTAAGTTATCTATTGTATTAAATTATCTAATAATTATATTTTGTGAGCTTTACTGTAATTAACAATTTTAAATAGGTTTAGATTTAGCAACTGCAAATAATAAGCATCAAAGCACAGTTTGTCAATTCTGTTGTTAAAGTTCAGCACATATGCTTTCAAAATTTGGTTGTGTGTTTTGAAAATTTAAGGGAGTCACTTTTGTTAGAATCTAGTTTCAAAACGCAAGCTAAGTTTCATCAGAATGAGTTATGAAAGGTTTTGCACCGCTTGTTTGCCGTTGGATGTATCAAATGTGCTTTGTGTTGAATACATAGGGATGTCTGGATTGAAGTACATGGGAGGATTCATCTCTTCAGCTTCGTTCACGAAAACTCTTCGTTTCGGACAACAGCACCAGATCACCACCTGAGAGGAGGAACACCGATGTCCTTTAACAGTAAACTGTTAACACTGACAAAAACACCCCCAAAATGTTTTCACTTGGCTTTGATTATTTTGCCATGAAAATCTTGCTTTATATACAAATATGATAATACGGTGGCCCAGTAGTGCACCATTTTGTTGTGTGCTAATCTGATAGTGTTGTGCCTTGTTTACATTGCGTTGTGCTAATTTAATTGTGTTACTATTTGTTTCCATTGCATTGTGCTAATATCGTTGTGTCGTGGTGCACTACTGGGCTACTGTACTGTAGACAGTAGCCCATCAAAGGTTAATTTGCATATAATCTGATACCAAAATATAATCTGTGCCAATGACAACGTGTTGACTCTATACTTAGGGATAGTAGTACAAAAGTTGGTCAGTTTTATTATTTATTCAAATGAAACAATCAAATTTGACACATTTCAAAAATATTACAAATACCATATTTTAAAATTGCTATCATGTTCTTCTATAAAACCAAAGGTTTATATTACATTGATCCTAAACCCTCGATCACTCACCAGAATGATGAGGATGATGAGGAGGAAGAGGCTGACAGCCGCCAGCGCTAAGAGGGCTACCGCCCATCCAGGGACCAAATCAGTGACCTTTGTAGCAGGAGAATGGTTAATGGTCGTGGTCTTCGAGGGCTGTGCTGTTGTAAACTTGGTGGAGCTGATTGTGGGTTTCCCAGCAGTGCTGTGGGTGGTGGTAAAGGCACTTTGGGAAGCTACCGTGGTGGTGTTATTGGGGGATGTGGTGGTGGTGCCATTTAGGGTTGGAGTGATGGTGTCACTGGTGGTGGTGCCACTGGAAGCTGTAGCAATGGTATCAATGGGTGCTGCTGTGGTGGTCCCATTGGGAACTTCTGTGTTTGTCCCATTGATTACTCCATTGGTGGTGCTGTTGGGTGCTGCAGAAATACTTGTGTTGTCCATCGGTGAGCTGGTTGTGGTGTTTAGGTGCATTGTAGTGGCGTTAAAGGGTATGGAGGTGGTGAAGTGGAGGGAGTTTGTGATGTTTTCTACAACAGTACTGGAGCCCAGTGGGTTGGAGGTTGACATGTTGGGCGATCGTGTCGATGGAAGACGGCTGGTGAAGGGTTCAGTGTCCATTATGATGTCAGGAGTGGAAGTGAGGTGCGTGGTCCCAGAGGATATGGTAGTAAAGGTTGTTTCTTTATGTGTTGTTGTTGGTGGTCTGCTGGAGGTCTTCTCTTCCTCAAGAGTTTCCTCAGGTGGTAGTTCATCTGTGGGTGAGAGTGAATCTGTTGGGTAACAGGTAACAGGTATTGGGTAATGATGTTTTTATCAGTTTAATATGGAACTTATTTCTGCCATATAATATGAAAAATACATATTTTAATTAATAATAATAATAACAATTGTTACTTTTTATGTTACAATTATTTTGTTGTTGGTTTTTTTTCACAATTTAGATTTTCTTTTTAGGTATTTGGTACAATTGTGAGTTGTTTACCTAGCCTGGGCCTGCCCATACTTCCTTTGATGCTACATTCATGCTACATGAAAAAGCTTCTGTTTTAGAGCATATCCATTCCCTAAAAAGTAGGAACCAATGAGAAATGAGCTCCCCGCTCCACCACGACTGAGGCGGGTGAAATACGATGGCCAAGCAGTTCTGCAACCGTAAACCATACGGGCTTTCAAACATGGCATGTGACAATCGTTGGACTCTGCTGTTGCAGCTGTTTTGAGAAATTTTCATGACAGGTTTTCTTTGAAAACGGAGCAGTAGTAATTAAAGTAAGCAAAGACATTTTCTTACTGCTTTTATGAGGCTAGCTACAATTGGTTACGGTGTCTTCAGGTTCTGTCGCTACGCAAACGTCATCGGCATGAGTGGTCTAATTGGTTGTAGATTCATCCATTAGTATACAGAGGCATCTGATGGACGCAGGTTAAGCCCGCCTCCCAGAAGGCGGGTAGTAAGGTAACTTGGCCAGACTAAGCTCCTATGAGATTTAAAGTCGCGGAAGCCAGGCTACTGTTTATCCACAATTCTGAGAAAATACATTTGTATTATGAGTTCTTATTTGTATTACTGTTCTTATTTTTTTCT
Organism: Enteromius viviparus; assembly: GCA_032353835.1. Lineage (NCBI taxonomy): Eukaryota > Metazoa > Chordata > Actinopteri > Cypriniformes > Cyprinidae > Enteromius > Enteromius viviparus. The sequence goes on from JAUCNO010000236.1 coordinate 4,298,872, forward strand.
CAGAATTCTGCATGTGTATGCGGTCAGTTTGGGTTTCTAAACAATTAAAAATAAAGAAATCAAGGATTGCGAGATGTAAACTTAGAATTCAGGGAAAAGTCAGAATTGCAAGATGCAAACTCTGTGGAACACTTTGTGGATTTCTGTGGAAAACTAAAAAAACGTAACATCAACTTGTAATTGTGGGATAAAATGTATTGTGGGATAAATGCTCCCATAGGTTTAGATGGTCAGTATTTAATGTTAAATCCTCCATGTCAAACCCCCATTAATGAACAATGTGAAAACAATGTTAAATCAACAATTGTTGACTGTTATTTTACTTTCAATGTGGCTGAGGTCGATCTCTAGTGCCGGCGATGGCATTTGTTTGTACGCAGGAAAAAAGATTCCTCTCACAAGCTCTGGATTGACTTGAGTCGGCCCAAACAGCAGCCGAGAAGTGACGATGACAGACCCATTACTGTAAGAGAAACATTTTAAGATCAGACCGTTTTTGTCACACACTGTTATATTGGATGCCAATCTAAGGTTATGAGTTAATCAAACCTGAATATCATCTCATCTGTCCCCAAGTATATCAGATGAGTGGTGCCATATGATCGTTCATAAATATCTGCAAACTGCAAAAGTACAACAGGGAAAAATCTATATTACTCAAAATAAGATCAATTTACTCATCTTAACTGATAGCACAATTTATCACTTTAATAATACTGGAATGCTATAAAGTAGATTCATTTATTAGCATAGCTGATGTTGTTCATAGTACCATGGTAACACCATGGTTTCTTAGACGTACAGCATACATTTGTAATATCTTTTAATTACTATAGTAAATAAATCTGGTACCCTTACAAATATCACTTTGGGAGTACTTTAGGGAATACCAAGGTATTAACACGGTATTCAAATGGTACATTTCTGTGAGTGCAATTATTCAGAAGCATATATTAAAGTATGCTGGTATAATTTCTGAAGGAGTTCTAGTAAAACACTAGTCATTAACCTGATTATTCCAATCATCTATAGTATACTGTATGTCTGTCGGTGGATGTAATATATCCTAGTATACTGTAAATATCCCATGAGTGCTTTACATACACAAGCATGATTAAGAAGAGACCCTCACCAGTTGTTCCACCTCTTGCTTCAGTGTTGTATACTCTGCTGATTGCTGGTCAGACAGTGAGTCATTATAAACACGGTTCGTGATTCTGAGATCCATGATAACTGAAGTCAAAGAGTGTGGAGTCCAGACATCTGTGCTTTCAGTTGGGGAATCCATCGCAGATATATTGACAGAGTTTACACCTGAATCAGACATCAATAGAAGTTTTTATTTCTCCCAAAAATGAAAATGTTGCCAACCTCATGATTAAAGAAGATATTTTAAGGAGTATGTTTTTGTCTGTACACTGAAAGACACTTACACTATTAAAAATAGAGGTGCAGCAAAGCCATAAAAGAACCATGTTTGGTTCCACAAAGAATCATTCAGTCAAAAGTTTTTATAAAAAAAAATCTTCTTTCGCCACAAAGAACCTTTTGCGAAACAGAAAGGCTCGTCAGATGTTAAAGGTTCTTCATGAAACCGTTTAGACAAAAAGATTCTTCTGTGGCATTGTGAAGCATCTTTATTTCTAAGAGTGTATGTGCAAAACAAAAAATGCAGTGACTTTTTATCCCCTGAAAAATATTTTCTTTTGTGCTCAAAGGAAGAAAGAAAGTCATACAAGTTCAGAATGACATGATTCATTGATGCAGGATATTAATTTCTGGACTAACTATCCCCTAAAACTGTTTCAACAATAAAAGTTAACTGCCAGTTTTTCATATTTCATAAACATTTTTCATAAATCACATTTTTAAAATAAAAACGCTACTCACCCATAAAAAGTACAATCCAACCAATAAACAAGGTGGTGGAGACTCTTGGGATAATCTTCATCATCTTTAAAGACGAGTAATCCTTCAGTGTGTGATGTCTGCCAGCAAGTTGAGTCAACATCCACTAATGTCCTGGACTCTGGAGAAAGTGGCTCTTTATCAGAGCGAACAGTCTTTTTTTTGTTTGAGCACCTGAGCAGGTACCGCATACAGGTGGGTGGAGCTCCTAAAATTCATTGTCTCTGAGGAGTGAAAAGGTGATGTATTTTCTTAAAACCGCTGTTAAAGTGAAAAAATCCACAAATCAGGTCTCAGTCATTTCTCTTTGACAGCTATTAGATTAAAATTAGACTTTCGCTCATCTCTCCTGCTTTTCAGATTTTCCCCCTGAAACAAAACCCCCAGTAATCCCACATCAATAGAGTTTCAGAAGAGCTCTCAACAGTGTCTCACATTGTTCTCAGATTTGCCTAGAAATCTTTGAAGTCTATTAATATCAGTCTTCCCAAGATCATAATCTAAAGTATGCTGTCCACATATGTTTAGCTCTATGCACCTAATTTATGTCAATATTTGATTTGTGTTTTTAAATTGACGCAAGGTAATACTTAAAGGGATAGCTCAAATTCTGTCGATGCTTACTCACCCTCGTGCCGTTCCAAACCCATAAGAAACATTATTTCATGTTTGATACACAAATTCAGATATGTGTAAGGAAATACAAGAGCTTTCTGACCTTTCATAGACAGCAATGCAACTGATAGTTTAAGGCCCGTAAAGATCATAGTTAAAATAGTGCATGTTTATTTTTTTTTTCGTCTAGTTTTTTTGAATGTTCTTTTTATTGGAAAGCACTTTAGCCAAGCCGTTATAATCTGCTATGCAAATAAGCAAAAGAAAAGAAATAAAAGAATGTGACATCATCGGTCAGATTCAGAAAGCTCTCAAATTTCATCAAAAATATCTTAATTTGTTTTCAAAAGAAGAACATATCTTACAGGTTTGGAATGAAAACGAGGGTGAGTAATTAATAAAACAGGTTTGACGACATTAAAATTCTGGGAGAATATAAAAAATGAATATATATGTATATTCACATAAGGTTTAGTGGCACCCCTAACTCAATATATATATATATATATATATATATATATATAGTTTTATTATCATTAATAATAATAAAGTTTAATTTCTCTGTTGTGAAACAGTTAGACTTTGTAGTTAAAAATAGTAAGTAATTATGTTGACTCACTATGTTTTTTTACATTTTTATTATTATTTATTTATTGTCATAACTTCCTCTCTATAAATAACACATCTCACCTCTGCTGAAATGAATCCATGTGATGACATCACCTGTGACATCAGCAGTGACATTATCCAGCAGAAGTGTGTGTGTGTGTGTGTGTTTCATCTGGCAGTGGTCACTCTCCTCAAGACATTTGCAGCCATGACCACGTCTGTCAGCCTTTTTCAAGTATTCCATTAGATAAATAAAATAATATGTTTTTCATTGTGTTTCCAGTTTGCATTAGATTTAAAACACTATTATGTTTCTGTCAGATAATTCAACAAAATCCTCTGCGTTCTCATACATATTTAAAATCCCTTGATGTTTTTTCCTTCAGGTCAGAGACACTGTGGTCAGAACTCTTCCTCTGGGATCAGTGATATTTTATTCAATTGAGGTTTGAGTGTTTGTCTGTGTCTGAAATTCAAGTTGTTAAACGGGTCATTTGGTTTTTCCACAGGTCTTCAGTGAAGTGCTTTAAGCCACCCTGATGTTTGCTTTTGGATGGAAAGACATCATCTTACCACACACAGTCTGAAATGTTTACGGACACCCTGGACTGAGTTCATAGCTTCTTTAATTATTTTACAACGAGTAATAATTATTAGTACAGTTTTTCCAATCCTTGAAATATTATTGCATGTTCCTTTAAATATTAAAACCATGCACTAAGTGTTATACAATGTGCAAGGTTCCTTTGGCCTGTTCTTGGAACAGTTTCAGAGAGTTCTGGAATGTCCCAATGATGCCCAAAGCCCTTTTCCAGAGATTTTCTCAATATGTTGAACTTTCCTTGTCTTTACCCTCGATGAAACTCAATTATCTAAATGGGAACACATAGTTACATTAAGTGGTTACATATGTGTTTTCCAGGCCATAGATTGAGTAAAAGTACTCTTAAAAAAGAATTACAGTTTACAGTTCACACAAACGGATGGGATGGGTGCTCGTGTCCTGAACTGGAATGCACTGGACTCTATCAGTCCCTTGAGTTTCTGGAGATGATGTCATCATGTGTGCATGTAGTTTTGGCTCATGAATTCTTGGCAGCTGTTTGGAATGGAGAGTTGCAACATGTGCGGTTGATTGTCCACTTGGCCAAGATATGGCATCTCTGCTCTCTCCGACTTATACTGTATAACATAAAGACATGCAATTCAGTTCAATTACCTTAGTGCCATGGTAACCAAACCTCTTGCACAAAACACTGCTATAAAAAAGTGTTAAATGACAGCAGGATTATACACTGTTAGCCATAAAAAAACAATAAAAACAATTTGTATGTAATTTGGTTGTTGTTGTCTCTTTGTTATAAAATAAATACAGTAAAATTGTGTTATTGTAATTTAAAATGCAATTTCTTTAAAATGCAAAAACAAAACTTTATTGTTTTAAAATATTAATTATTGTTGATGACGGATGAAAAAAGTAAATGACAAACTAGTATTTTCTTGTAAAACGTAGCAAAGTCGTCCAGTAGGCTAGTCTTAGTTTTATTAACAAACATTTACATACTGCTGTATGAACATATAACATAATATTTTACACTCCCACAGACTTGCGTTACAACTTGTTTTAAACCAATATATTACTCCAGCCACGCGTTATCACCTCTGAGTGAAACGCAGCCAAAGATTTTTCTTGTTTGGGGCTTTTATTTGTCAAAGCATAGCATCAGCTCCGGGTCAAAGGTGTTTGGATTCTAAAGATGGCGGCGCAAAGTGAGCTGTTCTGCTGGAAGGCTGGTTTAGGTTTACCGTCTGTAAATACGGACTGTCTCATCGTGCTGGTGAGTTTTCAGCACTGGCTCATGTAGTATAGAAGTTTATACGGGGTGGGTTCTGTTTAAGTTTCCGTAGTTGTGGACATTCGCCTCGGTACCGATCACTTACTAAAGTACAGTGGCGTTGCGATACAGTGATATCAGTTTTTAACGTTACCTATTTTTAATAATAGTATTTATTCATACCGGGTATTTTTATCTTATTTTTATCAGAATTCTTTGCGCGATGTACTTGCATAGTTTCAGCTGTATTTTTATTACGTATGATACAATTGCGTGTGTGTGTGTGTTCAAATATAATATGCGAATAGTGGTTACAGTTTGTGTTTATTGTTATTTTTATTTATTATTAAATTATTTATTATTTTAATTATAATTATTTATTATTTTAATTATAATTATTTATTATTTTTTATTATTTATCATTATAATTTTAAATTATTATAATTACAATAATAACTGTCAATTTTCCAGAATGAAAGTCTGGAGATTTCTGGCCCCAGCAAGTTTATCTTTTTCCCCCCCTTGTCAAATGTGGGTTGCAGGACTATGATCTTCCGCTGTCTAAATACCAGTCAGGTCACGCTTCCCTCTGAACTGGGAATATCTCTACAGTTTGATGTGTTTTAATATCTCAGTTAATCCCATAGCCACAGTGCTTATCTATTTTTGCTGCATGCATCATCTTGTGGGATGCATTTCTTCCACGTTTCTTGTTTTTCCACTTCAGTTTGGTCACACCAGGGCGCCACCTGTCTGTGCTACTGTAAACCACAAACCCTCCACTGTCATCTGAAGTGAACATCAATCTCATCTCCCGTCGGCATTCAGTGGTCACAGCATTCAGATCCATTTTATTTCTAATCAACCCAGGTTGTATGTGGGCACAGAACCAGGTCACTGTTGCTGAAATCACATGTTAGAGTGATTAGGTTACATCAGGGCTGTGTGTTTTTGGAGTCTTTTAAGAGTGTGGTGGGATTTTTCCAGCTCGCCAGCGGTCGGGATGATGTCTGTGCGTTACAGTCTGTCTGCACCTTCTCTGGGCGCTTTGAAAACCGCAGGCATGTTTTGCTCCCCGTGTCTGATGGTTTTGTAATATAAAGTTCATTCAGAATTTTCCAGATTGTCTCATTGCACCAGAAAGGGTATAGTTGCAGTAAATTGTAACTGCATGTGGAGGCCTGAGGATGTGTGGAGATTTGCCTGGTAGCTGCCAGTTTGAAGTTGTCATAATCATAAACATTTTGACCGGGATTTATTCTGGATTATAATTAATGATCATCAGTAATTTTTATAAATATGCCTTTGAGAAATGTGTCATTCATTCATTCAAAAAATATTACCGGTGAATCTTAAGACAAAACAAAGGCACTTACATGTTTTAAGAACAGAAAGTACAAAATTCTTTCAGTTGAAACAACATTATTTCATTGTATCGTTTTATTGTAATGCATCTTGCATTTGCTTAACTTCTTTTTATATTGATAAATTAAACGTAATTTTAAATTACAAATAATATGTGACCCTGGACCACAAAACTAGTCATAAGTTACAGTCATATTTGCAGCAGTAGCTAACAATACATTGCATGGGTCAAAATCAACGATTTATTATTTTATGCCAAAATCATAAGGATATTATCATGTGTCATAAAGATATTTTGTACATTTCCTACTGTAAATATATTAAAACTTAATTTTGTAATTAGCAGGACTATTTTAAATCCGGTTTTCTCTCTGTTGGTGTGTTTTGCACCCTCAGATTCCACATTTTTAATTAATCTTAAATATTGTCCTATATCATAACAAGCCATACGTCAAAAGCTCATTTATTCAGCTTTCATGTGATGTATAAATCTCAATTTAAAAAAGGACCTGTAGTACTATTTATTATTATTATTATTATTATTCCTGTATTATTCTGACCCGACATTTCTGTAATTTGCAATTCTGTATTTATGACTGGCATATTTAGGACATCTCTTGTGATGTTTTGTGCTTGCTTTATTTTAAGTTTAAGTTTGCTTTGCTTTAAGTTTCTTCCTTGATTTAAAAAAATATGCTTATTTGATGTTTATGAAGTCTATTTTTTCTTTATACATTGGTTGATGTTTTGCAGTGGTCTTGCAATTTCTACTAACACCTAATGGGGATACAGTGTAATCTTGTAAAAAAAAAAAAGGGACCCTTTCTTTTCACGTTAAGCTTCGTTGTTTGGTGTATTTTTTATTAATTAAAAAAGGGCTTGGATGAGAAAAACTATAAAATGGTACCATTCAGCAAAAGCTATTTACTCTAGCGCTCATTGATGAATTAACTCCTTGCTGGCTGCTTTAGTTTGGGTGTATTAGAATGCTGTTCCTTAACGACAGAGCACTGATTGGATGTTCAGCAGAGCAAGGGTGGGGCTTAAAAGAGGGACAGTCCAATCATCATCTGCGGCACTCTATTTAGGGATCTGATGAGCAGCTCAAACTAATTATTACCAGCTGCACTTTCAAAAGAAGCTGTTCTGTCAGCCGTGGCCTGATTTCAGTGTGTTTATGTGTACAGCAGGAGTCTGATATACTGCTTTTACTGTGGGCAAAGTGGATTTCAGCCAGCTGTAGTTTTCCTCTTCATGTTTGCGTTGGACAGTACCGGTTGTTCACATAGGAGTGATTTATTTCCAAACTTGATCCCCTCTACTTTACAAGCCGCAGTTTAGGATTGTGTAGGAATCAATCTAGTAATAAATCTGAGGTTATGATGTCAGCCTTTGATGGAGTATACGGCGCTTTTCCAGCTCACCGCTCAACTGCAACCGGGAAAAGGAGAAAATCTCAAAACTCAATACTCAGCTTTTTCCAGAAGCCCCTCTCTTTTTTTTTTTTTTTTTTACAGTCAAAGAGTTTTTTGAGTGCTGGTGGTGGCCTAATGCTGAAGTAATCACCCAGAAGTGGTTCTGCTGCTGTTTTTGCAATGAAAGACAAACTATCTCAATCTTTGTTCTGCTATTTCCTATTAACTTTATCTGTAATAACTGCGTTATTTGAAGTATCTTCAGTCAAGGTCAGTTTTTCAAGAGCTGCCTGAAGAGTCTTCAAAAACAATCGCAAAAAATCTGATAGCCGTCATATAGTGCTGTTGTGCTTCAGGCATCCCGAGTTCGAGTCCCGACTCGCAAGCATTTCCCAATTTTCCCCATCCCCCCTCTGTGGTACCACTTCCTGTCTAGATGCTGTCCTATCAAAATAAAAGCATAAAAAAAACGCAAAATAATCCGTAAAGATTGTTTTTTGGCGAGGTGAACTATTCCTTTAAGAATCAAGATTATTCGGAGTCATTCTTGGCTTTAGTCTAAAGTATAAAGAAGCGCTCCAGGGAATTGAACCTCCTTGATCAGCAGTATAAGATGCTTTCAATGGAAAGAATCTGCTAAACGACGGTCTGAGCCAGGTGTGAAGTGCTCAATCTGTCAGCTCTCAGCTGCATGTACAGGAATGTGAAATTACGTCCCGCTTTATCGGATGTCGTCGTAAAACAAGGCACCCCATCCCGAACCCTTAACACTGCCCAAGTGCTAAATGGAGCTGTTTGTTGAAGTTAGCTAACAGTTGTTGTTTATTTGTGCTTTTATTGCAACTGCATATTATGTTTTGTTGCCTGTTGGAATTTAGTGGAGCTTGCTAAGGAAAACAACACAGTTCATACTTAGTTTGGTTTGTATATAAGTGGTACCTGCTTTTCTCGTTTCTTAGATTTATCATTTTGGCCTAGCAGATGGTAAACATTAAATAAAATCCTGTAAACTTGCAGGGGGTGACGCATCTAGAGACCATAATGCCACATATAGACACGAGGCTAGCAACACACTAATAACCAGATTCTGACTAAACCTGGAAGTTTAAATCTAGTTAAGCAAAAAGTGAAATTACATAATAATAATGTCTTTCATATAATTTTCCAGGCATACGCTCGCTTTGCAGGAGCACCGCTCAAAATTCACAGGATTTCTAACCCCTGGAGAAGCCCCACAGGTAAGCAGGCAGAGTTTAACAATCTGTTTCTTGGCAAACACTCTGCATTCATTAAGACGAACATTTAGCGTGCGCTTTAACTGAAGCACACAGGCCTCTTCCTCTTTCCTGCCGAGTCACTGATAACTTGCATCTGTATGTTTTCTCTTTCCACGTTCTTGTCTATTATTTTCCTTGGCTCCTGAATTCTTCCAAAGTTCAATATTATTCCATATTGAAGACCAATGTTCCTTCAGCAGTTTTATTTTACGTAGACCTTTTGACTATGCGGGAACAGCTTATGCACTACATCCACTTCATTATTCTTTGCAAAGAAATAAGCCTAAATAAAAACGATATAAAGTATAACCGTTATTTAGCCCGTGTATCACTCCTCTTTGAATATGTACGATTGATGCATTTTACAGCTTTAAAAGCTTAATGAATAAATGAATCACTTTATTATTTATTTAAAAAGCTTATTTAAGTTTTTTTTTTTTTTGGAAAAACAAATACTTATTCAGCAATTATGAATCAAATTGACAAAAAGTTACAATAAAGAATTGGTATAAAAATTATAATATTGCACTATAATATATTTATCAAAGAATCTTGTAAACAAACATAAAAAATTAATCAGACTTTATGGACTTTATAGGCCTATAGAAAATTAATTTAAATATATTTTACCGATGCTTATGTTTTCCATGAAGGTTCACTTCCTGCTCTCAGGACCAAAGACGAAGGCAGCTGCTCCCAACCCAATCAGATCATCATTCAGTTGAGAAAACAGGTGATTATTTCGTACCTTGCTACTGTCATGGTCACGTTTAACTTTTTTCATCAAGCATTGCACAAGTGGCCCTGTATATTCCGCTCTTTATTTTGGGTTTATTCATTTGAGAACCACAACCTTTCCAGTGAAGCCTGCTGCCGTTATAGAGTCTCTCTCAATTTTCTCATTAATCATGTTTGATTGCACACTAAAGGTGCCCATTAAATTTGAATGGAACGAGACACAATAAATATGTGTTTTTAGGAAAGGTTTTAATTAGGTGCATAATTAAAACCCTTCTTTCAAACACGTTTATAGTTTCTTATTTTAGCAGTAGTAGTGCTGTTCTACCCAGAGCTGTTATTCAGGAGCATACACAGATCAGATGCTTGCAGATTTCCTCCTCCTGTAGAGTGCTGCAACCTGGAAATAAGTGCTTGTTTTTTTAACTTGAACTGGTTTCTTAGTCCCGAAGTCAGTGTTTTTGATTAAATGCCTGAAATAATGTCGAACGAGCTCAAGATACTTTCACTTTGTGACGATTTATGCTTTTACATGTCTTGGAAAAAGGCTGTTGCTGACAAGTGGCTAAATGGCAATACAGAGGTTTTCAGAAACAGGAAAGCTTGCAAACTTGGACTTTCCAAGTTGAAGATTTTAATTAAAGATTAAAATATTTGTTAAAGGCGATCGTGGTGTAGTTTCTTTATAACCGGCTTCTTACATTCAGGCTTCAAGATTATCTAGATGAACAAAATTAGCAATATTCTCAAACATTTGCTGGTCACGGAGCATATTTTCTGCAATGGCAAGAAAGCCAGTAGAAAAATCTTAATGGCTTTTTGACTGATGACAAAGTCTGGACTCCATAGCGGTTTTCGTTGGTCAAGGACCGCCCAAGAGGCCAACTAACAGACATGAAAAGCAACCAGTCACAGTTTGATTGGTTCAGTGTCGTATAGTAATGCTGGGAATTTGTGTTTCAGAAATATAATGCAGACTATGATCTCTCGGCCAAAGAGGGTGCAGACACTCTGGCCTTCATCTCGCTGCTGGAGGAGAGACTGTTACCTGCACTGGTGGGATTCAAACACTGGACTTGAAGTGGAAATTTTAGTGGGTATATGCTCAAACTCATCTCTTTACAGATCTACGCTTTATGGATCGAACCTAAAAACTATGGGGAGGTGACGCGGCGCTGGCACGGAGAGAATATGTCCTTCCCGCTCAACTTCTTCCTGCCAGGCCGTATGCAGAACAGGCAGCTTGAGCGACTCCGTCTGATCCGGGGAAACAGTTCGCTGGAGGCGGGAGAAGAGGCAGAGAAGGAGGTTGGTGTGATTCTGGATATTGGGTTTGTTTTAGCTGTGCGATATGAATCAGATGGTGGGTGGGCTGTGTGGGTTGTGACACTAACACCTCCCTGAGACACCAGGGCGGCTGTTAGACTCCAGCCAGAGGCAACAGTGTTCTGGTCCCTGAAGAGGACACTGATAAAGCAGCAGATGTGTGGAATCTGGACTCAGACGGAGCAGAAGTTCCGTTCTGGCAGAGAATTCTATTTTAGATAGTTGCTAGTCTGATGTTGGGAAACAAATCTGCTTGTTTATGACTCTGTGCATGCTTGTGGACTTTGCAATATATTAAATGTCACATTTGCGATGCATGAATTTCTTTGTTCTGCTGAACACAAAGGGAGATATTTTGAAAAAAGCTTAACCAGGTTGATTTGGGTTACCATTGGCTTTCATAGTATTTTTTTTTACTGCCAGGGAAGTCAATGAATGTTGGTTCCCATTGACCTAGTATTTTAGTTCTTAAGTCTATGGGAACCAAGCTGTTTACCAGCATCCTTCAAAATATCTGCTCTGCAGAAGAAAGCGATGATGACATTTTTATTTTGGGTGGTACACTTGGATTATATAGTCTACTGCTTTAAATGCTCATGCTCTTTCAAGTTGAGTCCTGTTTGGCTCTTCAGAGGTAGATTCTGGTTTTATCATTCATCAAAAAAATAATTTCAATTATGGTCCTTTGTGTCAAGTTTGAATAACTATGGAGTGGGTTTAAAAAATGTTTTAGAAGACATAAATGTTTGTAAATATACTATTATATAAATGATGGTAATACTACTGTATTCTAAGTACTGTTTATGTACTATTCTATGTGTATACTGTATAAAATTTATTGGTATATTGATACATGTGAATCAAAATGATTAAATATGTTTCTTGTTCATGGTAATTTGGTAATAAACAACTGCATTTATACATTTATACATTTTATTAGTAATATTAATCAATTACATGTCTTTATTATATGGTTAGGATTGGGGTTTGGCTTACGGTTACTTGCATGTAATTATGCATAATTTATTGTTATTATAATAATAGTACATGTAACTTGTGTAACAAGGCCACCTTTAAATAGAAACTAACTTAATCTATGATCTAGTTGTTTCTTCCACATCTTCTCAGTTGTTCAACTCTGTGAATCACTCCATCTTTTTTCCAGCTTTACCACGATGCTCTGGAGTGCCTCAATCTTCTCTCTCAGCGTCTGGGATCGAACAAATTTTTCTTTGGGGATTCGTAAGTGTTTTACACATTGAGGTTGACCTTTTACTCTGTTGTTTATGGGTTAGGTTTAATGTAACTTTTGATGTTTCTGTGTGTGTTTGTGTTTATTTAAGGCCTTCTTCTCTAGATGCATATGTCTTTGGTCATCTAGCTCCACTTATTAAGATCCGGCTCCCTAACTGCCGACTGCAGCAGAACTTAAAGAATATGGACAACTTGAACACATTTTGCTGTAATATCCTGAGCTTGTACTTTCCCAGCGAGAGTAAAGGTGGGAGACCAGCAACTACAATAAAATGCTTACAAAGAACAAAACGTCCATTGTTCTATCCGTAGTCATCGAGTTCTCATGTTCGTGCCTGCTCTGTTTGCAGAGGGCGTCAATCGTCCGATGTCCAGCACACAGCAGGGGAGCGACTTTGACAACGAGCCATACAAGAGACGCAAGCAGCTGCTGTCGGTGCTGGTCGCAGTGGCAGCGATGCTGAGCTACGCTCTCCTCACTGGCATAGTCGCTATTGAGCATGTGCAGGGGGAGGAGCCTGTAGGACCCGCCTTACTCAGAGGCCCCTCCCATGAGGAAGAGGAGGAGTGAATGAGGATGAATGAAAGTAGGACTTTTTAGTTGCACCAGGATAGTCATGCCTGAATGGTAGAGGAAAACACAGGAACAACAATTTTTGGGGGATTTATTGATTATTTGTTCTTTGAGCTTTAATTGCATGATAATATATATATCTCATTTTTTTTCCATAGAGATGCACTCATTGTTTAATCCCTTTACTGGGTATATTTTAACTAAAAAAATAAAAAGCAGAACTGTTTATAGCTACAAACGTTAAGCTAAGCTTAGCTGAGAAAGCACTTAAAAGCATCGTCACCAACCTCAACGTTCATCGTGGACCAAAACTTATGTCATTTGCCTTATTTGAAGCTGTGTGTTTTTCTTTTAACATGCATTTTATTTGCTTACCTCCATTTTTCTGCTCTGCTCTCAGTACTCCATTTTATTGTGATGATTGTATTGGATGAAATAGGAAATATTTAATGATGTTAAAGATATAAATCACCAAAAACATAGTTTATTCTACTTCTTGTCTCATTCTAAACATGTGCCACTTGTGTCTCATGTAGAATTCGAAAGGACATATTAAGTTAATGTGAATATTGATTTCCTCTCGATTAAAGTGCAAATTTGCGCTCCCAAGGGAGAAAAAGTAGTTCAAACAACTAAAATTCTACAGCCATACTTTATGTAATTATTCACTAAAACATATCCCTTTTGGCTATAGGAACTTATTTGTGCTATATATTCTTATTCAAATATGCATTTGCATGCTTGATCACATAACATGTGCGTTTGGTATCCTGAATTTGTGCGTTGCACCTTTGAATATTGTGCCACATTATGGCACATTGTATAAAATACACTGACTTAAAACTTGATTCAAAATATGTTTTGTGACAATCGTACAGGTTTGCAACAACTCAAGGGTGAATAATTACAAAATTGTACAGAGAAACTGTTGTACATTATTGAGCATTAGAAATGGCACTTGCATATTTTGTAGGCCAGATGTTACTGTCCAAAGAAATCTTACTGGCAGGCCACAAAACTGGCCTAGATGTTTCAGTTCTTGTAACTTTCCATGAGTTCCATGGCAGTTATGCAGTGGATATTCCATCTAGTTAAAACAGTTTGAAAGAGAAACGATGGATTAATGAAGATGGCTGATTTGGGTATTATTACTTGTTGTTAATTTTCATTTTTTTCCTCTAAGCATCTTTTGTGTGTATGATATCTTATATGCGTTTATTCATTCAAACTAGGTTCTACAGAGATGGAAAGGAAACTACAGATTGAACAGTCATTTAATCCAATTTCACAAAGTGTTAGGGCTGTAAATATATATATTGCTTATGGATTTCTATTTTCATAATTTAATTTAATGGGCAAATAAATGGACTTGAATAATCCTTGTTCTGCAGTGTGTTTCATCATTTTCTCTTGTTGCAGTGCTGCATAGACACAGAGGGAGTTGCTGATTTTATCTGTTACATTGTTGTAAGAAGTGACCCTGGGGACCCTGTATGTTAATTTTATGGTTGTAAGAGAGAAAGATATTTATTTCAAGCTACATTTTACCTGCCGGCAGTGTTTCCGAACATCAGAGCTGACTGAGCGAGGGCTCTGTGAATTGGTGCCCTGGGGAGACACAGCTGTGTTACAGCACCAGACTGGAATCTCTCTCTGGCTCCTGTTCGTTTCCTTGTATTTGTGTGTGGAAACATAGTGAACCCCCTCCCCAGCAGTTGATCCAGAGCAATCAGGAGCTCCCTGAAGCCGCACGACATCGTTTAATGACCTCAGAAGAATCATCTGGGAAAGAATTCCTGTTCAAGAAGGATAAATGCCTTTGGATTGTGCTCATTTTCCACACAGGGATTGAGACGGGGAAGCAGTGGGTGGGGTTTTGCTCTGAACTATGTGTCATAGACCGAACTGGTTCTGGTTTTGTTCAGGGTGTAAAACTTTGATTCATGACTCCATTGTGAAGATTTTACTCAAAACTCATATTTTCCCTTCTGGGAAGAGGCCTGGTTAACAAGCTCCTTATTTAAAGTGCTTTCTGATGGTGCTTAGTGCAAAAAGCTGAATTTATTTATTTTTTTCTGCTTGCAGGGTCCAGTAAAGCTCAAGTATGACAGAACTGTTCCCCCGACACCTGCTGTTAAAAGCTGTTTCTAGGGAAACTCAGAGGTAATGAAAAATAAACATCACCCCAGGACAGACTGTCGGGGCTGGACGCTGAAACTGAACAGCCCTCATACTGCTCTGCTTTAAAATGTCAACAGCCTTTTCTTTCTTTATGCCAGAATTGTGTTTGCTAGTAGACTGACACTAAGTCAAGAGCTGACACTGGAATTATAAATTTGAGCAAGAATAGACATCAAAGCCAGTGTTTGCGTCTGTTCTTTTCTCAATATGAAATATGAAATATTTTATGTATTTCACCATGCAATAAGTACAAGGTCTTTAAAAACACAAAAAATGGCATTAATTAAATGTGAAATTAAGTGTTTTCTTGCAAAACATGCTTCAATAGTCTTTTTATTTACAGTGTATGTTTTACAGGTTTTTACAATGTTTCAAAATCAAAGGAAGGCATTGGTATCTCAGGGTTTAAAATATAAAATAAAAATTACATGTTTAAAAAAAGTGCCTTCACAAATTCTGCGAATCTTCTACCATAGACCTACATATTAAGTAGGGTATATGAAAGAAAAATCCATAAGATAATTTGCCTTGATACAGTATTTTTTAATTTTCGCGAGGACGACACTTAATTTGAATAATTTAAATTTGCATAATGTTAGCTGCTTTTAATATATATATTTTTTTCTTTACAATAGCCTTATGTTTTTTTTTCCAAGAGTCAAACATACGTTTATTGCCTGTTGCACTGGGATTTGAAGACGGCTTGTAAAAGTTAAACTTATAAAAAAGATTTCCGGTTTATTTTGTAACGTTGAACGCGTTTTTCGTGAACAGCCCCTTGAATCGTACGCGTGCTAACAATCTTGCGCGCGTTGTGCGCGAGATGAATGTGTTGCATGATGATGATGATGATGAGGGCGGATTCAGTTCTCAGATCAGCTCTCTCTCTCCTGCACAGCGCAGGTTTTTTCCAGTGGAAGTATTTCGTGTTTCAATGCATCGCTGACGAATCTGTTCTGGATATTTTCTGCATCATTTTTGCGTGAATTATTTAAAAACATGAAAGTTTGGGTCAGTTTCTTCGTCCTTATGTTCGTCTGGTTTGCAGAGAGCGCACAGAAACAAGACGTACCGGGTAATTATTCAGATTTTTAAAAATAATAATGACTATCATACTAAGTTGACCTTTCTCAGGTAGTAATCAATTAATATTCTTATCTTTCTTATTTACCGACCTTTATATTTTAAACTCATTTCTTAATCCGCATTCATCCTTATTGCTGTCTTTAATTTGTATTCACTCTGTTTTGAGGAAGTTTGAGAAACATCCTAACGTGCCTCATCCGTTTTCATTAAAGCTCTTATAGAAGAAGAGTCAGGGGACATGATTAGATTCGTTTATTCGAGGAGACTGTAGTAATCTATAGTGAATTCCTCATTTACTCGCTCTCATTTATTTAGTTATTTTTTCCTCAATAAATCATTTGACCCATTTTAACCTAAAAATCACCAAATGTGATCAGTTCTCCAGTTCAACTCACTGAATCAATTTAGTTTAACCAAGCAAGGGACTTAGGAACAAGACAAACTGGGAAGGGAATTCATACTTTTAAGAGTAATTAAAAATAAATGCATGAATTACATCCAAATAATGATGCGTAGTAGACATGATGTATAAGAAAATAAATAAATAAATTCTACTTTAAAACAATGGAATTATTAGTCATTATTTAAAAAACAAAATTGTTGGACTTTACAGTCCAAGAGTAATATGGACTGATTTTATGGGTCTTTTATTGATTTAAATTGGTCATTTTGGTTCTTATTGCAGTTTGACAGCTTTGGTCACTGTAAACTGTTATTGTACATAAAAAATGAGTGAAATATTCTGCAGAAATTCTCCATTCTTGGAAAACATATATGCATTTGGAATAACATGGCATTATTTTTATTGTTCCTTTACTTCTGGCTGTCTCTGATTGGCTCTCTCAGTAATAGACGTGTTGAGTTTGGAGGATGTGAAGCAGACCGTGGCTGCGGTGGAGAAGATCTCTTTAGCTCTGAAGACTCTCAGTGATGTGTATGTGATGTCTTCCTTCCGTCTGCCTCCTAAACTGGGTGGAGTTCTGCTGGGCCTCTACAACAAGCAGGATAACAAGAAATACCTGGAGGTTGCCGTCATGAGCAAGATTAACAAAGGTAATAATCACCTTTTTTTGTAATCTATAATCAGAATCAACTTGCTTTTTCACTGTATAATGTTGAACAACAGCCAGTAGGATGTAGCTTGTTGTTTCAATATAATTCTATCCAGATTTGGCTCCATTTTGATAATGAATGCACACTTGTTAACCATTAAAAAAATCAAGTCTCGAAAGTTCTGTTTCTCTTGTAAATACATCAATGGGTTGCGGATTTGGTCTCTGCTCTGACAATGTTTGTTTTACTGTAGTTCTGGTCCGGTATGTTCGTGAAGATGGGAAGCTGCACACAGTAAACCTGCAGAGCCCAAATCTTGCAGATGGACGCTCTCAGTCTGTTATTCTCCGTGTCGGTGGCCTGCGCAGAGAGTACCTGAGCCTCGAGCTCTATGTGAACTGTCGTCTGGCTGACTCCGCCCAGCGGCTGCCTCTACTGGTCGCTCTGCCCAGAGATGCAGAACTGGTGGAGTTTCGTAATGGCCATAAGGCATACGCTCGGATGCAGGTGAGACCAACATGCCACCTTGATAATATGATGTATTGATTATATTTCACGTCACCTGCACTACCATTCAAACACCTGGGGTCTTTTGTGATGTTTTTATCAAGATTATTCTGCCAATGCTGACTTTAATTGATCAAAAATCGTGTAAAAGCAAAGTTTTAAATTCTGAAATGTGTATATATATATATATATATATATATAAAACTTTTTTTTCAGTTATAATTTGTAATTTAAAAGTTCTTTTTAATTCTATGATGACAATGTTACATTTTAACAGTTTAATTATTGCAGTCTTGATGTCACATTCTTTAGTAATCATTATAATTTGCTGATTTAGTGCTCAAAAAATATAATATCAGTATATCAGTAAATATATTAAGTTCAGAAGAACAGGATTTATTTGAAATAAAAAAATTGTGACAGTTTAGAAGTTTACTATTTTGATCACTTGCCTGCGTTCAAGCTAAATAAAAACATACATTTCTAAAAAATAAATAAATTTACTATCCCCAGATTTTTGGACAGTAGAGTGTATTATTATTCTTTTTTAAATGGAATGCAGAAATGTGAGCATGATATGAACTCTGCGTATTCTTCAGAAATTCTTTCTGAGTTTCGATGAAATAATAAAGAATTCATATTTTTACTGAGTAAACTACTCCTTTCATTTTTAATGAAGAAAGAGATTAGTTGTTGTGATTGGTTAAGAGTTGAAATCCAGATATGAAGATTCATATTAATTTTACATATTAAACCAAATATTATAATCAAATGTTTTTTCCTCCAGGGTTCAGTGGAGTATATTAAACTGGCACTAGGGGGCACTGTTGCCCAGGCTGGGGCCCTCACCGACTGTCCCTTTCAGGGGGATGCCTCTTCATATAACATAGGTTAGCCAACATCAACACAGGATTGTACATGGAGCATGAGTATGTGTTTTTTTTATTGTTTGCAAACTCTGTCTAAAATATATTTTGTTTAAACTTTTTGTTTTTCAGTGAACGGCGAGGTTAATTCTATTTTAGGTGAGTATAATTCAGTGAAGTCATGACATGCAATTTTTTTTTTTTTTTAATTTGTTTCATTTAAAAAAAATTAATATTTTTGCACAGGTGATCACACCAAAGCTCTGATTGGCCAGCTGATCATCTTTAATCAGATCTTGGGAGAGCTGAGAGAGGACATCAGAGAACAGGTGTGAGTGAGGTAATGTATATATGTGAGGCAATCTGTCCTGAACATGTTTGATTGATGTGTTTTTGCACTATTTAGGTGAAAGAAATGTCTCTCATCAGGAATGCTATTCTGGAGTGCCAGATGTGTGGTGAGTAGCAATGGAAAATCATCTAACATCCTGTCAAAGTTCATGAGCTGCAGTCAGACAGCAACAACAAAAAACATGGTTTTCAGTCCTATTTGTAGTGCCAAATATAAAATATATATTTTTAAAAAATAGATTTTGAATAGAAGTGTATAATTATTTTTGCCTGCATGTTGTTTAAGAGGATGGAAACATCAGCCGTGTCAAAAAATGGCAAACAGCCTTGGATAAATGTTTATTAAAATACTGCTATTTTTCAGGCAAATTGATAGCATCTCCTCAATCCTAATCCAATCCTATTTAATAAGGCAAACTCTATAGAATACATCCCATAATCTAATTCAATTGTCTTATTTCATATTTAACACATGTGGTCAAGACAGCTTTATATAGAACTGAATTAGGAAGTAAAAAATGTTTATCCCAGCATAATGCATAACTGCCTACTTTTTAATAGTAAGCAGTATACTATATATGCAGCAAGCAGTATGCTATTATCCATTACAAATATAACCTGGACTTTATATTCTTTTGTGTTGCATAATTCACATGGTATTAGATTTCTTGAGCTTATTGACTTATTATGTCTCTTTGGTTTAAAGGATTTCATGAGCCTCGTTCACGCTGTCAGCCCAACCCCTGCTTTAAGGGCGTAGGCTGCATGGAGACGTTTGAATTCCCAGGGTACCGCTGTGGCCCCTGTCCGGAGGGCATGACAGGGAACGGCACATACTGCCAGGATATAGATGAGGTGTGTGAGGGTATTTAGTCCTAGTTTTATCTTTGTATACTGATGAGTCTTGGTCCAGAAACCACTGCAACTGCTTATGTCCGTGTTTTTAAAGAGATTTGAATAAATATGTCTTTGTTCTTATTCATAAGTGTTGATTGGTTAAAGCATGTCTCTCTCCATCAGTGTGCTGAGGCTCAGCCGTGTTATACACCAGGCACGTGTGTCAACACAGCTAAAGGTTTCACCTGTGAGCCCTGCCCACCCGGACTGTGGGGTCCTCCTCTAACTGGATTCGGTGTGGAATATGCAAAAATTCATCGTCAGGTACCAGGCTTTTATTTGATCAAAGATACAGTAAAAACTGTAGTATTGTGAAATATTATTACAATTTATAAGAACTGTTTTTTATGTTAATAATAATTTTTAACGGTAATTTATTTCTTGTCAGGGCAAATATGAATTTTTAACACCACGTCTTCAGTCTCACAAGTAATTCACAATTAATTCTATCTGGCCGATTTGCTGCATTGAAACATAAGGGGCAGTTTCCCGAACAGGGTTTAAGACTAGTCCTAGATTAAAATAAATGTTAAGAGCTTTCTAAATTGAAAAAAGCTTGCACTGAGATATCTTAAAATACGTTATTGTCATTGTTTGGTCTTAAAATTCTCAATTCTCAAAATTTTTTGTAAGTCGTGCTTCTAAAAATTCTTAAATGTCCTAAATTAGCAAAGGTCCAGTCTAGTTAATCTAATCCCTATCCTACACTCGAGTTGCACTATATTTTTGTGGAAATGACTAAATATTTTTTTTCAGGATTCTCTGATCAATAGAAAATTCAAAAGAACTGCATTTGTTGTATATAAAATGTTGTAATATAAATGTTTTTACACATTTAATCAATTTAACGCAATTAGTTCTAAAATATCAAATAAACACAAATAAAAATTTGTTATATATTTAAGCAATTATTTGAGCAGAGGAAAGCTGCAAGACTATAAAAATGTCAAACTATTTAAAAATTACTCTTTTTTTATATTACTCTTAGTAATTTCTTGCTAAGAGTAACCTTTAGGTCCAACGGCTCCAAAACAAAAAAGCCTGAGTGCCATTCCATTATATAGTAAAACGAGCAGCA
The DNA here is from genome assembly GCA_032353835.1 of Enteromius viviparus. NCBI lineage: Eukaryota > Metazoa > Chordata > Actinopteri > Cypriniformes > Cyprinidae > Enteromius > Enteromius viviparus. The sequence continues at coordinate 4,319,807 of JAUCNO010000236.1, forward strand.
ACTAGTGTCATTTTCTGATGAATTTGTTTCAGGAATGCTCTGATATCGATGAATGTCTTGATTTGTCCAATGCCTGTACACCCAACTCCATCTGCATCAACACCATTGTAAGTATGAGTCACAAAGGCTCCAATACTTTTTCTCGGAAATCATACAAAGTGCATATGTCAATGTTTTTAACTTTTCCCTTCTCAGGGATCATATCGATGCGGTCAGTGCAAAGTTGGATATGTTGGGAATCAGACAGCTGGATGCTTCCCTCGGAAATCGTGTGCTTCGCTCAGTTTCAACCCCTGTGACACTAACGCTCACTGCGTCATGCAGCGGAGCGGCGATGTCACCTGCGCTGTATGTCTACACAACACACACGCATTGTGTATTAACTAGCTGTGCTGGTTAAAGAATTCAGAGAAAGATTGCAGTGTGTCACACAGTCGTATGCAATCAGTATGTATTAGATTCTTAAAGCGGTAGTTCAAATAAATATGAAAATTAGCAGTTGAGGAACATGTCTCAATTTTGATTATCTTGGACTTATACTGTATAGGCAAACAAACCTGGGTTTCTTCCAAATATTATATTGTGTTCCACTGCATTAAAAAGGTCATACAGGTTTAAGATAAGGGTGATGACATTTTGATATTTGGGTGAACTATCCCTTTAATGTACAATTTTGTGGAGCTGGATTTTAAACCAATGAAGTTTCACAGTGGACGGGGCTACTGATAGTAATGCAGTATAATATACACTTAACTTATCATGGCTTAGGACTAAAAAGAAATCAGATTTACTTGTACATGTTTGGTATATGGTTATTGCATTGTTCCCCAGTTTTCTGGTCAAAGTCTATATGATTCTTTCAGTGTAATGTTGGATGGGCCGGTAACGGTCACACCTGTGGGAAGGACACTGATATTGATGGTTATCCGGATCGCTCCTTGCCCTGCATGGACAATCACAAGCATTGCAAACAGGTTTGAAACTGATTTTACCCACAATCTTCTCCCTGCACACACAGGTGCTGTATAAACATTCACCAAATTGATGTCACTTTTTATAATTATTGGGAAGCCATATTGCTTTGTTTAGTCTGATGGTTTATAGACTTGATTCTTTCCAGTCCAAGAGCATTTGTTTGTACATGTTGTACCTTTCAGGGAAATTAAGCTGTTCATCCTAGATGAGGTAATGAGTTTACATAAACAGAGTTTGTTTTTGCGTTTGTGTTTGGACTTTCATATGATAGATTCACCGTAGCAGTCCCAGAACTTTTCCCATGTCTGAATGCAGGATTTTATGCTGCTCTTGCTTGAAGTGTTGCACGGGGGATGTTCATATTGTGTGTTTTTCAGGACAACTGCATCTTCACACCCAACTCCGGTCAGGAAGATGCAGATAATGATGGGATTGGAGACCAGTGTGATGAGGATGCAGATGGAGACGGAATAAAGAACGTAGAGGTGTGTTTGTGGAATATATGAACAGAGTTGTTATTGTTAACCATTAGCCAGAAAAAACATTAGCCAGATTTAAATCCAGACGCTTAGCTGTGCATTTATTGAATGAGCACTGTGCTAATAAATATCTATTTTAAACCATTTTTTTTTTATTTTAAAAATATTTCTTAATCATTTTAAAGTTTTTTAATTCTTTGTTTTATTTTTGTGATTTAAAAAAAAAATTATGATTATTTTATTTCCTTTTATGTATGAAATGTGCTATATATACAGTACATAAACTGGCCTTGACTTGCCTTGAAATCATGTACTAGAGTTAGTAAAATATAACTGAAACAAAAATAAATTAAAAAACTAATAAAATGACAAAGGCACATACCAAAACTACTAAAGCTAAAATGAAAATAAAATCTGAAAATATAAAAATAAAAGCTAATTCAAAATAATAAATACTAGAGATATTAAAATATAAAAATATCATAATATATATCTGCAATATGAAGTCCACAATACAATTTTCATAGCGATATTTAAATAGAAAAAAAAAGAAGAATAACATTTTGTACATTTTCAAATTAAATTATTCTATCTACAGCGTTTTGAGAGTTCAAAATAGTATACTAGATGACTTTTATTTTTATTTTTCAGGATAACTGTCGGTTGGTTTCCAATAGAGATCAGCAGAACTCTGACACTGATTCGTTCGGTGATGCATGTGATAACTGTCCCACCGTTCCCAACATCGACCAAAAAGACACTGACAATAACGGAGAGGGAGATGCTTGCGATGAAGACATCGATGGAGATGGTAAAAACTGTTCAGTTTGATTAAATGATCTTCCTTTGCATCCCTACAACATTACATTTGTGTATATGACGAGTGTGAATGTTTTGCAGGGATCCAGAATGTGCTGGATAACTGTCCCAAAGTGCCGAACCCAATGCAGACAGACCGGGACAGAGATGGAGTCGGGGACGCGTGTGACAGCTGTCCTGAGATCAGCAACCCCATGCAGGTACTGCAGTTCATCTGAGTTTATATAAAACTTTTAAATTTGCATTACATTGTAAAAGAAGTTAATCCAAAAATGTGTCATCATTTACACACCTCCATGTCCTTCCAAATCTGTGTGAATTGCTGGCTTTTGTAAAAAATAATAGGCTATATAGTATATTAAATATTGGATTACAGTACAAGGTTGTCATATATCTTCAGAAGACTTTAAATGTAATGTTTTATGAAAATTAATTGGGGAGGGTTGCCATTTTGAAACCTGTCCCCATGTGCTTTGCAGTACAATTCTTTATAATTCATCATTTTAATGATTTTTATAAACCAGTATAATATTTTTTCATAATTTCATCACAAAGAAAGGTCAGCTGTCACGTATAGAAGAGTTATTTCTGCTATGAAGTTCTCTTTGATTTCTGTAAGTAAGCTTTGGTGTAATTTAATAACCAGACATGCTCAGACACATATTATGACACAATTATTTGCACAATGGAAAGAAATCTAGCAGGATGGGGTAAAAACACATTGATTGGATGTATGTGATGGGAGTCAACATATAATTGGCTTTTATAGATAATATTTTAAAGGGAAATTTACAAAGGAGATCATATAAATTGATTATCTATTCTAACATTATTGGTTATAATTATTTTTGCATTAGTTTATTTATTTTGTGTGTTTATTTATTTGTCATATGTAAGTTTGTTTATTAATGTAAAATTTGTAAAACAAGCTACATATTAATAAGTAGTGCAGCACATTGACAACATCTTCAAACAAATGTCAAAGTTAACGCAGGTTATTTATAAGGCTGTTTTATTATCAGAAATTCTGTTACGTGATTTTTTATTTTTATTTTTTTTAAATATTTTTTGGTTTGCTTTATTGTTTATTTCAGTTTAATTTGTGGTTTTAGTACTTCTTAAACTTGTTTCAGTTAGTTGTCAAGGGAACATTTAAATTTTTTTTTGTTTAGTTATTAATTTATTGTTTTTATTTTATTGTATTTCAGCTACAATGATAATAATAATATTTGGAATGAAATTGAACTATTCCTCAGAGTCAGAGTAACTAAAAAAAACGCTACTTCTGGCTTCTGCAGACAATTACCTTTTCATATATTTTATAAAACTAATTGAATGCATATTGAATAATGAATCTCAATTATTACTATTGCAGACAGATGTAGACAATGACTTAGTCGGGGATGTTTGTGACACCAATCAAGACACGTGAGTGAACAACTCCAAACACATAAATCAGACAATTGCCAGCATATCCTTTCACTGCCATCTAGTGTCCAATAATTGTTCTTATAGTTAATTTTTTACCCGTAGTTCAGCTCATAGTGTTTAATGTTGTGTGTTTGCAGTGATGGAGACGGACACCAGGACACTCGAGATAACTGCCCTGACATCCCGAACAGCTCTCAGCTGGACTCGGACAATGACGGCATTGGAGATGACTGCGACGAGGACGATGATAATGACGGGGTCCCTGACAATTACGCCATCAACGGCATCGGACCCGATAACTGCAGACTCATTTCCAACCCCAACCAGAAAGACTCAGACAGTAACAACCTTCATATCTACCAGTAACGCCTAATAATCCTCCTCATTACTGACTTGCGTTAAATTTTTTTCTGTCTTGGCATTTAGGTAACGGAGTCGGTGATGTTTGTGAGAATGACTTTGACAATGATGCGGTGATGGATTTGGTCGATGTGTGTCCAGAAAGTGCTGAAGTCACACTAACTGATTTCAGAGCCTATCAGACAGTCATTCTGGACCCCGAGGGTGACGCTCAGATTGACCCGAACTGGGTGGTGCTCAATCAGGTAAAGCATCATGGGATTCCTTCTGCTCTCATTGACACAAGAGCATCATGTTGCATTACTTTTTTTTTCATAGATTAAATATTACTTTAAAAAAATAAACTGAGGTTTATTGGGTGCCTTCTGAATTCAGACATTTAAATGAAACATAGTTTGTAATGTTTGCACAGTTTATCACATCCAAAATAAGTTTTTAAAATATATTTTTATGTGTGTATATATATATATATATATATATATATAAATAATAAAAAAATATATATATTTAATCAATTAATTGATTGTCGGTCCGGCAGACAGTGGAAATAGAAATAGATGGGCAACAATGGAGATTAAAAAACAATTTGTTACTTTACTTAAATGCCTTAAAAAACAGAAATGGTTATCCATGATATAAGTGCGTATATTAATACAGATGAATGTGTGTTTCAGGGGATGGAGATTGTTCAAACCATGAACAGCGACCCGGGCTTGGCAGTGGGTATGTTTGGTTTCAGTATTCAGGAGCTAAAGACCCAGTGGACTTTCAAACTCTAACTGTTCTTTTCACCACAGGTTACACAGCGTTTAACGGTGTGGACTTCGAGGGAACATTTCATGTTAACACAGTGACTGACGATGACTACGCCGGCTTCATCTTTGGTTATCAGGATTCATCTAGTTTCTATGTGGTGATGTGGAAGCAGACCGAACAGACGTACTGGCAGTCGATCCCCTTCAGGGCCATGGCTGATCCTGGTCTGCAGCTCAAGGTGCAAATATTGCTCAAACCGCTCTGATTCATGGAAATATATTGGCTTGCTATGACCCGTTTGAGCTTTTAGGGAGCAAGTCTTTAAAACTCTGTGTTTGTGTAGGCAGTGAAGTCTCGTACAGGTCCAGGTGAGTTCCTTCGCAATGCTCTGTGGCACACGGGGGATACGGATGGAGAGGTGAAACTGCTCTGGAAAGACCCACGAAACATCGGCTGGCAAGACAAGACTTCGTACCGGTGGCAGCTCAGCCATCGGCCACAAGTCGGCTACATCAGGTAAGATCTCCTACAAATGGGACAATTGTGGAGCAACTCAATATATACTACTGTTCAAAAGTTTAGGGTCAGTTAGATTTGAAAATAACTTTTTTTCAGCAAGCATGCATTACAAATTGATCATATGTAACAGTAAATGTATGTTTAATGTACCAAATGATTTCTATTTCAAATGAATGCTGTTCTTTTGAACATCAACACAATGAGAAAATAATATATTTCTTATATGCTGCAAAAGATGAAGTGGTTTAATGAAATAAGCTATGAAAATGTGAAAATTTCCATTTCCACCATCAGGGAAATAAGAATTTCCAATCAACATCCAATGTTAGGAAACCTCCTGAAAGAGGGAATGTGTGTGTATCACCCTTATACAAGGCAAGGAATAGAGTTTAAGTGGCTAAAAACTTCACAGCTGGACAATTGCAGAAAAAAGATTGTCTCAGGGTCAGAAAACCTTTAAAACAAATAGTCAAACAGCCCCTACATCAGCACATGTTGTTCAGGAGGGTTTAAGAAAACATCTCCTCGCTTTGGCCATGACTGTCCCAGTCCTCTGACCTGAACCCTGAGTGAGGTGAACTAAAGAGGAGAACCAACATGGAGCTGGTAATCTAAAGGAATGGTCTCTTTTCTCTTATAAGGTGTTCTCCAAACACTTCAGGTGTTAGAGGAGAAAACTCAAAGCTGTTATTTTGGGAAAAGGACGTAGCAATAATTGCGGCCAACATGTATTGGAGAAAATCATTTATTAATCATGAGATTTTCTCCCCATTTTCAATTGTTTTACTCCAATGATAGATTAGAATTTTGTGAATGTTTTGAACAAAAGATCAAAAGCATAAACAATGCAGAATTATTTTCACAGCCACCTTTGCTCAGATTTACCAAGGGTGCCGATATTAGTGGAGGGCACAAAATAAAGCTTAAAATAATTCTATAAAATTAAAACAAAATATAAATATAAAACCCAACTCAAAAAATTTATAAAATATTACTATCTCTCTGATACTAAATTAAATATTACTGTTTTAACTGTATTTTCATTCTGATTAATGCAGCCCTGCTGAGCATAAGATGCATTTTTTTCAAAAACATAAAAATATTAAATGGTGGTAAATTATTGTAAACCATTTTTTTGTTTTTTTAAATAAATAATTTTATTAACAGCATGCCAAAAATGTTACTCTTATTTATTCTGGGTTATATTTTAAGTGCTGTATTTCTTTAGTAAGAGTGTTCGTCCAGCTGAAACAACTTTTCTGTCTGGCATATTGCCTTTGTCGTCACAAGAGGGCGCAATCCCAGCCTCTGTCATTGACTGCACTGGCAGCTGATGCAGGCTTGTACTGGTGTACTGGAGAGAGGGTGGTTGGGGGGGGGGGACTAGTTATCCTTAAAATTTCTTCTCAATCGCCCCCTCTTCTTTTGCCCCCTCACACCCCTGAGACTCTGCTGAGTGGTTGGGCCCCCTGGCTGCCCATTGTTGTGGTTGCCATGCCAATGAAATCCTTGGCAAGAATTTTCTTGGTGCCTGTTCATATGCAGATCCAACGGAAACTACTGTAGTGGACGGGCCGTTAAAGAAAGAGAGAGAACGGACCGCAGAGGACAGTTAAACATGTATTGTGTATGATTTCCTGTACTGCGTAATTTCTTGGCATTGTGTTGTAAATCAGATGCTTTTTTCCAAAGAAATGACGAATGAACTCTGACCAAGGCTAAAAAATGTGTTTTTTAATAATGTCACAATAGAAATTGATTTGGGGAACTACTCGTCAGTTGGTTAGGCAGTTCTGAAGCTTTCAAACTTTTAGTCTACATGATTAACTTTCCAAGTTTATAGTAGTTAGAAATACCTACAGGAAGAGAGAGAGAGCTCTGTGTGTATGTGTACACGTGTATGCACAGTTTTGTGAGACAATGTGTAGCCGAGGCTTTGTAAGGGCCCTTTCAAACACACACACATAAACACACCTGCTTTGTATTCAGTGAGAGGAGTGAATAGAGCACTGGACTTCAGTCCACGCACACACACTCACACTGGATTGTGCTGCAGACATGCTCCGCTCATACATAATGCAATTTAGGTCCAGCCTGCCGCTAAATCAAATCAGATCTCATTTATTATCAGGTAATTAGAGGGTGAGCAGGTGGAGTTTAGCAGCAGCCTGTAGCATAAAACAGCTCTCGGCTTCATTCAGACTGAATATTCTAGAACAACGGTTCTCAACCACTGGGTTGCAACCCAAAATTGGGACAGCAATGCTAAATGTGAATAATAAAATTCAACTAACCTTAAAAGCGTGCTTTTAGGATGGCAAAATAAAAAGGTTTTTAAGTGGGAGGAGAAAATCCCGTTTTGGTTGTGTGTCCAATAAAACTCTTTTATAACTTAGAAGATAAAGATTTATAGTAATATTTTCTACATCTTAGTTATTCCATTAATGCAATTTTTAGTATACACAAAGTCCAAAGGTTTGGAAACAAAATTAATTTTTTTTAATGTTTTTAAAAGAAGTTTCCTATGCTCATCAAACCTGAATTTCTGTTTTTTTTTTATAAATTACTATACACGTCTCATGTATTCCAGTGATGGTAAAGCTGAATATATATTTATTAAAATATTTTTGGAACACATTAAATTCTTTAAAAGTGTCAAAAAAGTTCTGTAAGTGTCTTTGGTTTAAAAAAAAAATTGTTCTTTTGAACTGTCTTTTCATCAAAAATCCTGAGGAGAAAAATCTGTTTCCACACAAAAGCTAAAACAAACTTTTCAACACTGATAATATCAAGAAATATTATTAGTAATTAATTAATAATTAACATCAATGATAATTAATAATAATAGAGCACCATATTAGACTATAATGATTTCTGAAGGATCATGTGATACTAAAAACTGGAGTAACTATGATAAAATTAGCTTGCATCGCAGGAGTAAATGACATTTTAAAATATTTAAATACTAAATGGTTATTTTTAAATGCAATATTTCAGAATTTTACTCTTTTAAACAATTTTTATTCACATAAATGTGGACATATATTTTAATTATTCAAAACACCATTGAAGTAGTTGGTAATATTTGTAATTTATTACTATTACCAATTATATTGTTATGAATTAAAACACACACACACACACACACACATCTGTAATGGCAAAATTCATTTTTCTATTTATGCTGTTTGTGCTACTATTAATAAATCTCATGCTTACTGTTGCATTGTTAACAATTTTGGTGTTGTTTACTTTATGTCCAACAGTAAAACTAGATCCAGTCCTGCATAGTAGTACTTTACAGTCACATATAAGAGGGCTCATGTTTCCTGTTGCAGGGTGAAGCTCTATGAAGGCACAGAGATGGTGGCTGACTCCAATGTCGTGATTGACACCAGCATGAGAGGGGGGCGCCTGGGAGTGTTCTGCTTCTCTCAAGAGAACATCATTTGGTCCAATCTGCGCTACCGCTGTAACGGTAAAGATTAATCCACTCTTTGATATTTAAATCATGATCCCCAGACCAAGAAATCTAAAATCTACGAATTCTGAATAAAATCTGTTTATTGACAAAAAACAGGATTACAGCAATAAAACAACACACTCACAAAGCAAATAAAATGCATCTTTTCTAGATACTGTTCCAGAGGACTTCAGTACACACCGCAAACAGGTTCTAATGCACATAAAGGTGTGAGGGGAGTGAGACGCCCTCCCTCTCTCTCTAGAGCCTCGGAAACCCAGTGTGGGGCCACTGAACTCTTGTGTGCGAGGGGCCGAACAACCAGGACAGATGAAAGATTTCCCCAGCGTCTGTATCACTCTGGATGAGGAGACTGAATGAAAGGAGAGAAAAGACTTTTATTTTATGTTTTGTGCGTTTATGTGTGTCATTGTGGAGCCGTATGAGTGTATGTTTGAGAGAGTCCATTAGCGTGTGTTTGCATTAACAACTGTCTTGAAATAAAGGGATGTGATGTATTTTCTAGAACACAACAAATACCAAAATGGTCCTATAATTGTTATTAATACATGATAAAAACAGAAATCAATTCTAAAAATACCACAAATTAGTTTAATATGGCAGTCCCAGAATTGTCCTGTTCTTAATGCGTAGCATCTTAATGCGTTCTTAACGCAAGCTAAGCTCAAGCCAATGTATAAAATAATTAAACATTATACTTGAATATATATATAAAAAAACTCTAGAAAATAAATGTTATATCAGTTCAAATGAGTAATCTATGCAATGTTTGGAATAGCATGCTTGTATACTTTTGTTTAGTATATATGCACATAATGTGAAATTTCTGTATGCATAAATGCATAAACACTTTAATTATCCTTTATATCTTATTTCAAACTGCACTATACATCAGTGCACACAGTAAGGAATGCTGTATGCAATGCAATGCAAAAAAAAAAGTACACGGTATATGATGCATACTGCACAATATTCATTAGGTACTGTAGTAAGCATTCATTAGGTACCTACAGTCTGGCGCCGCCCTAGTGGTCGCGCTCATCATAAGCGGCTGTTGTGGCGGGAGATTGCAGCGGGAGTCGCGTGTTCCTCGTGGTCAGGGAGGCCGGGACGAGTGCAATATTGGCGGGAGATTGAACAACAGTGCACAACATCCCACACCTGCCCGACCCCAGGACTACAAACACACCCTCTTAAAGACTTCAGAGTTCTCCTCAGAACTATAAAAAATTAGATCACAAATAATAATACGTTGTCACACATTAAGTTTGAAACATTTAAAAAGTTTATTAAATTAGAAGTTTAGCTTTATTTATTTATTTTTATAAATTTCTTTTGGATTTTAAAGTGAGGGCCAAGGTAGCACAGGTGGGAATTGGAACACATGAGGCCACTAAAGCCAAACGCTGTTTACATCTTGTAAAATTTTATGAATATTACGCATACTTAACTCACCAAAGTTTTGCAACATTTTTGTCTTAAAAAATGCAATCAGTCAGTAGCATAATGTACTTAATCAGCATGTAAAACCTTTTCCATAAACTATCACAAGATATATTGTATTACAACATTTAGTGTGTTGGAAAGGTTATTATATTATTTATTATTATTATACATTTGGAGTCAGTTCAATTTAATTTTTGTAGCCTAAATGTTGATGCATTTTGGTCATCAATGTCTTTGTTCACTTTTATTATACTCTACTGACGGATAAATATTTTAATGTTAACTTCTCTTTTGCTTTTCAAATTTAAAACAACGCGAAATCGTAATCGTTCCACGTATTCCTGACGAACGCCTACTGCTAGTTGAGAATCACTGTTCTAGACTACTGGTTGCTTAGTAACGGGGTAATCTGTTGACCAGCGAATAGTCCAGCACACAAAAATGCACAACACAAAAGATAACGCATGTCAATAAAGCAAATAAAGTTGTTTTGGCTAACAAGTAACTTATATAAATATCCTCAACAAATGATAATAATAATCATCATCATCGTCATATAATTGAAAGTTTTTCTCCTGGCCCAAAATGAGTTCATGACTCACCTACAATTCCCCAAACGCTGTGTTAAAATCATAACGTTGTATCGGACGTCGCTGATTGTGAAGTTTTTATTTTTGTATAGTCCGGTTTCATGCTTTTGGAGCGTCTGCAGCGCGGTGGTTCTGGTTTTGCCCAAAATGTGAGGGGCACAAAAGGACCTGCGGCCCCGCCTCCATCCAGCCAACAAAGAGCCTGAAACTCACTGATGCATGCATGCATACTGCAGACAACAGAGCAGATCACACTCTTAACACACACACAATTTCAAATCGCACTCTGGTGCATGACGCTGAGGATGCCAGCCAAACCAGTATGAATGCATAAGTAGGACATTAATGCATGCATTAGCCCGTGACGTATACACGAAACATCTTACTTTGAACATATGCATAAAAATAACTTTTAAGCGTTAAAAGTCTGGTGATCGCGACACACTTCAGTGTTTACAGTTACTCTGAAGCACAATTTCGTGCGACTTGCATCAAACTCGCTGGATTTGCGCACTTTCGTTCCACGCTGGTCAACAGCGCCACCTGCCGCACGCGCCCTGAACTGAAGCTCTGCGCTTTCGTTTCTGTTCATTTAACCACCAGCAAACATAACAAGTGCAAACTGAGTGGCCTCAGTTATTGAAAGAGGGGATCTTTACTTCCCGAAGGTAGGAATCCGTTAAATGAACCTAAAGATGGGTAAACACACGCATTTAACACCAAACATAGAAAAGAGACAGAGTAAACACAAACAGGTCCTTCGCTGCGCTAAGGTTTTTTAAAGCCTTTTAAAGTTTATGAGTTGTCTGTGAGGTGATTTAAGGACACACGTGAATATATCTGTCACAAGTTAACTTTTAAAACCTTTTATTCAAAGAGTTCATGATTCATGATATCCGCCTTATTTTGCAACACATAGCAAACTATTTTCTTTAAATGTGCGATAATCCCGCTTTATTAGCCGCTATAACTAAGAATAAACAAAAAGGACATTAAAAGGTAAAAATATTTGCGCTCTGGTATATTTATGATCAGGGTAACGGATTAAAATAATATGACGACAAAAAAAACAAGTTTTAATATAAGTGGAAGTGGAAATATGTCACCAGAAGCATATAGCATAGTCAGTACAGAAGGCTAAGATCGCTCTTGTAGGTCCCACGTTAAAAATAAGACGCATAACATCTTTAGAAATATACTTATTTGTGTTGACAAACAGCTCTCCAGCTCACAGGGAGCGATTGGCGCAGCTCTCCGTCAGCTGGTGCGCGTGTGGCAGGTGCGCGCGGCGACTGTGACGCGATGCGGGGGTCACGCAGCACATGAGCGCGTAGAAGAGACTGGGAAAGATCTCAGCGACGGGATACAGGAGAGAGTCCTCTGATTATGTGAGTTTCTATTTACAATAGAACTGTATAATGTAATGTCTGTGTTTAAAAATGTTTTTTTTTCACGCTTTATTTAATGTGTTACTTGTTTCTTTGTAAGCGTGAAATTTATTAACAATGTCTGAGAAATTTTCTGTGAAAATTGTTTTGATACCATTTACCATTTTTGTTTAACACTTGAGAATAGTTATGATTATGCATTTAAGCAAACATGATAAAAATCAGAATAAAAAGTAGGCAACTAAAGTTTTGGAGAACCATGTAAATTACTGTATATAGCTCATATTAAAATAGAATAGCATTTCTGATACATCACTGTACTGTACTGTATTACTGCAGTATTTTCTTTCTAAAGTACTGTGCAGTAGTATGGTACTGTGTGATACTATGTGGAAGTGAATTACTACTATATTCACGGTAAAAACAAAAAACATAATTCTATATATTTTTATACATTTTCGTTATTTTAGTGTATTGTGTGCACTTATTTCATTTAGCAACATTTTCTTATGTTGAAAAGGTAGTCTGGATTGGGTTTTGTTAATTTTGTAAAATAATGTGTGAAGTTTGACAAAGAAAAATTATGACTAACACTTTATATTCAAAGTTGTAAAAAAAATATTATTAGAATTGGTTTTTATAAGAAAATACTTTACTAGCGGTTTCTCAGTTTTTTTAATCAGTGTAAAAATGTGTTTACTTTCAAACAAACACACAGAGTAATGCACACGTGCACGCGGAAGGCAGGAGCTGATTCACAGGACTCCGTGTCCTGTGTGAGACTGAAACAGAAGCAGCTGTTTGTAGGAGGATCCCGTTTCCTGAAACGTTTCATACCCGATGAGCATTAAGACACGTTTGGAGTGGAAACGAGCGCTCTTTAAAAGTGCTGGCACACCAGATTCAGCCCGTTTCTACATGCAGTGCACTTCAGTGAATGATTCTGAAGCATTTGGACAAAATTAGACAGCAGAAGAAAACGGAGAGCTGTTGAGTTTCTGCGGTGTGTCTCGCACCTGCTTGTGTGCTGCAGAGCTTTCAGCCCTGTCTATTTCCATTGGGGCAGGTGCTGGAGGGGCAGGCCGGTGCGGTGTATATTTAGACCCCCTATTTCTGCCCTGCAACTCCCGTAACTGCTGGCCCATCAGCTAGAATAAATATCAGCTGTCAGTGTTGGAGCAGACAGGAAAAAAAACGTTTCTGCCATAAAGATGGAAATGCAATAGAACTACAATATGATTGAAAGGAGATTATTTCCAATGGGCTCCATCTTCACTCCATTTAAACTAAAGGATTTAAGTCTGTTTTGACAGATTGTTCATATTAGCTGTTGGTCAAGTGCAAACACACATCTAGGACTGGAGTTTACTCTCGCGTTCCACCACTGTTTGTTCTTCAGTCTTAGTAAATAACGCATCAGTGGTGAGAGTCCAAACTGCCAATTATTCCCCAGCATTGAGAGCACTGCTGGGAATACTCTTTGCATGAAAGATGATGGAAATAAATTACGTATAGTAGTTGCAGTATTCAGACTTTTGTGAATTTGTGGGTGTGTGTTTCAGTGGTTCACAACATACACACAACACTCGGAAAGCACTTACTGGCATTTATCAGATTCTTCTTTCTCTCCCCAGGCTGGTCAACATGAGATTCCCTGTTTTCTGATGGATCTCAGGAACTCAATCAGATGAGATCTTGAGGTAAAAAGTTTGCAGACACCATATAACTGTATGCTATCTTGTTTTATCACCATATATGGGTGGAGAACCCTGGTCCTCCAGGGCCGCAGTCCTCCAAGTTTTTCCATACAACTCTGCTTCACAACACCTGACTCAAATCAAATGGATCCAACAGCCAATGAAGTTCTGCACAATCACTAGTTAATTTGAAT
>JAUCNO010000236.1:4334044-4344270 GCA_032353835.1 Enteromius viviparus
CTGACTCAAATCAAATGGATCCAACAGCCAATGAAGTTCTGCACAATCACTAGTTAATTTGAATCAGGTGTGTTTGCACAGGGAAACATGGAAACCTTGCAGGATGAGGGCAATATATGATCCCTGTCAGATGAATGCTCTTCTACTTAATTAGAACTCAGGATTTGACAAGCATCTAAAAGTATAATCCGTATCATATAATATAATGCTTGTGGATCTGTTTGGGTTTGTCTCTCCCGTGTGTTTGTTTTCTATAGTGAGCACCTGTGAGCAGGCCATCCTGCCTGTGTCTGTATGGGTGGGCATGGCAGCATCAGCTGTCGTGAGGAACCACTTACGCATAACATGGAAACACATTGTGATCATTGTTACAACGCTCCTGCTCTTAAGTGCTCCTTCAGGTAGGCCAACTGTCCCTTTTTATCCTCACATAAAAGTGGGCTACAGTCCAGTGTAATTGTCAGGACCCGGGCTTGAACACGGGTCATTGGTGTGGTGGTTGAGAGTAGGGCTGGGTATAGATTCTTAGTTCTTACTTCGATTCCAATTCGTAATTTGAACCGGTTTTTTCTTGCGCAATGTAAAATGCTTTCATACTTCTGAATCCGCCATTTTATGAATGAAATGAATAACGGACTTTTTATTGTAACATAGCGCAAGGTAAATAAGGGGATGTGACCTAGTGGATTAGACTAGTAATAAGATTAGCGTAAATTTTACGTTTAATGTTTGTGTAAATATATTTAAAAAAAATTTTTTAAAAAAAAGTGTCAATTGCGAATCGATTTTGAATTGACTACATTTAAAAAAAAAAAAAACTATATATCGAAAAATCTATTTTTTTTCCGCCCAGCTCTAGTTGAGAGATCTACCACTGAGCCACAGACTTCAGGCAGAATTCCAGAAAAAATTGATTTAAAAAAAAAAAAGTCTTGAGTAATTCAACAGTTTTTCTGAGACTGGGGTACAAATCAAAACCAATCACAAGTGAAAAAAAAGCTCCACGAGGGGAGAAAACAACTAGAAAATACCAACAACCAAGAACAGGATACCTTACTTTTGGAAGCTTTAGAGAGACCAGGTAGGAGACACGGGGTAAAGAATCAAAAACTGAGTGAGAAACCAAGAGAAAAATACACCATTTAAATACACTGGGAGAAACAAGGAACAGGTGATCTGGATAATGCTAACAAGGCCACACAAGGACACGGGGGACCTCTAGAGGCTTGGAGAAAAACAACAGGAAGAAGGATGTTGACTGTAATTATACATTTAAATACTGAGTAATATGAGTAATAGGTAATCAACTACATGCACAACTATGGTTATTATTAGTGTTTGGCTTATGGTTACCAGCACGTAATTATGCATAATTAATTGTTATTATAATACTAAGTGCATGTAAGGTGTAACAAGGACACCATAAATGTATGAACTTATTTTAATTAATTTACATTAATAATACACGAAAAGTGTTTTAAATTGATGTTTTTCCACCTAATGTAAATATTTTATTTTATTTCAAGTTTATTTTAAAGGAATAACAAAAAATGAAAGATTGGAATAATAAGACTGTATTACATTTATTTACTTTGTCTCCCTGTTTAGCCTCACAAAAAAGTTCAGTAATGGTATCAGATATTATTGTGTAATATTGTAATACTATTACAGTAATATTGTGGTTCATTTTTTGCAGTTTTATTTTGGTATTGTTTATATACTTTATTGCAGTATTTATTATTATTTAAAATAATATTTTAATTGTAGTTTTGAAGTGTTTTGTTAAATGTCTTGTTTCTTCAAGTAATATTTTAATTTTATTTTAGTAAATAGTTAAAGTTTTAAGTTAGTTTTTCATAAAAAATATATTACAATATTTGTGTTTATGCATCACTAAGGACTACATTTGGTAGTAATTAGTAATTAATTTGTTTTCCTTTCCTGAAGTATGTGCACAGTGTCGAATATTGCGATGCAACTCTGATTTTGTGGCTGCGACACTTGAAATTGGTGTCATTGGAGGAGGGGGTAAAGAAGGAGGTAATGCTGTGTACTGCAGTGCCCTGCGGTCCTATGCGTTCTGCACCCAGCGGACAGCCCGAGCATGCCGTGGAGACCTGGCTTACCACTCTGCTGTGCAGGGGATCGAGGACCTGCTCATCCAACACCGCTGCCCCAAAACAGGCCCCACAGCTCAGCCGCGGCCTCTGCCCCCTCTCTCAGGGGACGGATGCTTCTATGAGAAGGGATTTACGCAGAGGGAGGGCCGGGCCCCAGAGTACCTGCACTGCGGGGTGTTTGGAGACCCTCATATCCGCACCTTTAATGAAGAGTTCCAGACCTGTGCTGTGCAGGGCGCCTGGCCTCTCATAGACAACCAGTACCTGTACATCCAGGCCACCAGCACACCCACTAGAGGGAGCTCTTACACCAGCATACTCACACAGGTGCGGAAAAATCACATGCACACCTTCATCCTCTTGTATAATTTTCTCATAATTAATATAACAGTCACCTTAGAGTTAGAGTATATGTATTTTTATAGTAATGATAATTACTATTTCTCAGAAATGAGTTGTATGATACTCATTTTAAATAGAAAAATAGGTGAATTTCATTGCTTCTAGTATTCAGAAAAACTCTGGACTAATCAGAATTTTTTTGGACCAAGAACTGTTTACGTAAAGGCTGAAAATATGGAAGCCTCTGCCATAAAATTAAAATCTAATAGGCAATAACAACAGTTTATCATGTTTTATCTTTTTTTTCTCCCCCTCACAGCAGCTAGTTTAGCCTATATCTTGTAAATTAGATTTAGTTTGTCAGAACTGTAAGTTTCCATTGCTGAAAGTTTAAATTCTGAGTTTCTAATGATTTTTGTTTTTCAGAATAGATGAATAGTGAGTTTATATTAATAATGTAATTAACAACTCGCAATTGTGAGATATACATTCAGAAATTAGGAAAAAGCTAACATATGAATACACAACTTTTGCCTCAATTTGCAGACTGGATGCATCAATGGTAGTTGCCAAAAGTCAGAGCCTGTCTGCCGATTTTTGGCATTTGGCATGTTTTTAGCTTTGGTCCATGGTTCCATCCAGTCAGAAGATATCATACATTTATTATATCTAGATCAAATATAGTTTTCATGATTTAAAAACTTTAAATCTCAGACGGTACTTCCAGTAAATAATGTACAGAGTTCAGCTGAAAAAAATGTAGTCTAAGTGGGTCATTCTTAGCTAGAAGAAGCTGGCTTTATGCTGGCATGGCTATACACTCTTAAAAATTCTAAAAGGTGGATTTTATGGAGAAGAAAGAATCATTTTTGGTTCCCAAAGAACCATTTAGTATTTGCATTTTAATATTCTAAAGAACCTTTTTCTGTAGTCTCTTGAGCAGAAAGGTTCCATAGATGTTAAAGGTTCTTAATAAGCCAGTAAAAAAACTTTATTGTTAAGAGTTTACGTGAGAAGACTCAAACTTTTCATTGCCATACTAAAGGCTCCAGGATGAATTGAATCTACTTTAATATCTAATCAAAGTCTATATCAACTGAGCCTTCCAACTCAGAGGGAAGTACCAGATTTGTCTTTTTTTTTTTTTTTAGACATGCTGTTTTAGTGCTTTCAAACTTACTGGGCTCCCTTAATGATATTCTACAGCCTGACATCTAATGATGAATTGCCATGAATAATTAATAGGATATGCATACTGAGAAACGTGCATGAGTTTAGAATCAGTCCTGCACCTGACAGCTCTCTGCTCTCTGGTTCTCCATCAGATCACGGTTATCTTGAAGAACTGGCGCGAGTGTGCAGAGCTGCAGATGTATCAAGCGGAGCTGGATAACGTTCCTCCGGCGTTCGTGGATGGTTCTGTGACCGGCGGTGATCGCAGAGGGCATCAAAGCCTGCGGGTTCACTCTCACGAACCTGGCCGACACGCGGAGATCTGGGCTACGCACATCGGGACGACGATAGTTGTGCGTCAGGTCGGCCGGTCGCTGAGTCTGTCCGTGCGCTCCCCTCGCGCGATCGTGGAGTCCTATACGCCTGAGCAGGACTTGCAGCTGTGTGTATGGGGGTGTCCAGTCTCGCAGCGTCTGGCGACGACGTATGCGCGTCCGTTTACGCCTGCGTACACACACTGCTCTTCACTGCTTCCGGAGCGGGATGTGTATTTCCAGGCATGCTTGTTTGATCTAGAGGTCACTGGAGATTTGAACTCCAGTGCATCAGCTGTGGCTGCTTTAGAGGACGCTCGCGCGATGATCTCGGACCCTAAAAGGGTTCACCTGCTGACGGACAGGGCAGGTAACAACCCTCCATCATTGCCGGTGGTGCTGGCCTTAAGCATCCTTGTAGAGACCCTCAGACATACCTTCTTGGGCCCAGTGTGACATCAAAAACTCCGCACTAAAAGATGCCGTACATGTGATATTTAAAATATATTTATAATTTTGTTCAGTGTTTACATCTCAGTGGTTTGAAAGTTTGTTTTGTGAATAGAGGCTGTCTGGAACGGCCGTGGAAACAAAGTTATTTCATTGTTTTTGTTTCAGTGTTGAATGCACATAAAGTGTGAATTATAAACATATCTATGAATATTTTTATCTGGATAAATGTGAATAACCTTTGAAAAACTAGCGAACGTGACTGATTTGCTCATGCACCTCAATGTATGTTTACTCAAAGCTGGATATAATTTATACAGGAGTGTATTTCAAGAAAAAATAATGTTTCCACAGCCAACACAGCATTAAATAATGAAGGTCATCAGGATTATTCTATTTAGTTTAGTTTTCAGTTACTTTCAGTGTTTTCTAGTTCGTTTTAATCTTTTTTTTTTTTTTTGGTTATTATATGTAGTTATCACTTTAGTTTAGGTATTTTAAGGCATTACATTAATTTTAACATATTTGGAATTTTATTTTAATATTTGTAGACGGGTTAATTAAACAAAATAAAAAAAATCTATGAATTTTATTTTAATCTGGAGTATGAGAAAAAAACAGACAATAATAAAATAATAGCCTACATAATAATACAGTACATAATAATAAAAAACAATACATAATTAATTTAAATAAATTTAATTGAAAAGTAGGCTAATAGTAATTATATTTTTGAACTTTTTGTAAATTATTAACTTGGGAAATTGACCAAGAAAATCAGAGGATTATAATAATCAGTGATTTTTCTCCCGTAGATGATGATGAAGAATGAAGATTAGATAAAGGGTTTTATTCCTTGTGAATTATCAAAAATTGGTGACAACTTCTGAGTTCTTCACACTTGTGTGAAACTGGATGGTGTTCTTTTATATAAACGTGAATGATTCTGTTATATTGGTATCGGATGGAAAGCTGATGATGGAAAGCTGTTTTTCATGCTTTTTTCATGCTTTTTTTTTCCCCTTAAAAGGTCATTCACTAATTTTTATGTTATGCTTGCTTTATGTACATGTAAGACAATACTATATACTGTACAACACTGACAGCCATACAAAACAGAGGGAGTCAAGCATCACACATATCCCACATTCCATAAACAGCACTGTAACTGGAGATGGAGGGTTCAGGACAGACAGCATAATGAATGAGGTAAGCAGCTGTTTATATACATGTACTCTTATCACCATGAAGATGAATGGTTGGATTATATAACCAGACTCCTCCTAAACTTTCTATAGAGACCAGTGCAGTGAAATGTGTGATCAGTCAGCAGATGGCAGTGCTCATCCAATCAGAACAGTCCATGTCAACAGTCTCCATCAGACACGTTTCTGAACATGTGGATTGTTTATAGTTGCATTTGTTTTGTCATCTCTGACCACTGTACTTCACTACATGTCCATTCAGTCTTCTAGTCTTCTAGTATATTAAGTTTTAACAAAGAACAGAATATACAATGTAATACAATAAAAGCATACCAGGGCAATATCAAAGTTTATAATATGTAATACAGTATATTTTTAACATACACCAGGGCAACATTATGCTATTTTGACATGTACCAGGGTAATGCAATGTTTACTTAACATGCAGTAGGGAAATACCATGGTATTTTTAAACATACCAGAAGACTACCATGGTATTCTGGACACTCAGAAATAAAGATACAAAAGTTGTCACTGGTGCGGTACCTTTTCAAATGGTACATGTTTGTACCTAAAGGGTCCATATTATAGGTACAAAAGTGTATCTTACCATGTTTTTGGACGTGCACCCAGGCAATCCCACTGTATTTTGATATTATTGGACATGTACAAAGGTGATATCATGGTTTTGTTTCAAATATCATGATCAGTACAGTGCTGTGGTGATATCAGATGATAATACCACACAATCCATTTACATAAGGTACTTCTAGAAATACCACATTATTATAACTGTGGCACATGTCCAAAACCATGTACTTTTTTGCTAAGTGCCTATTAAGGTATGGTGTTACCATCCATGATTGCCACAATAAACTATTTCATCTTGGATAAACTACACAGTGTAGAAAAGCTTGATTTTGGTTCGATTCACATACAAATAAATAGAGGTCTTTTTATCGCACTTAATTAATGTTTCAAATAAACTGTTATAGTAAAGTGTTACCAGTAATGCTTCATAAAAATCTGAACAAATATGAATATACACTGCCGATTAATCGGCAAAACCGGTAGCTACACCAGTCGACCTCTACATATAAATTCTTTATGCAGAAAGAAATCGTCTCTATTATCAACGTGTCACGCGCGTGTCCGTCTGACGTTGTTTTGGAGCAGGGCACAGGAGTCTCCAATGCGCTTTCATACTCCACCCCTGCTCCGTGCAATTACTCCACCTCCTCAATCACTCCTGCCCCTTACCCACGAGTTGTCCACGCGCTCTGTACGGGCTCTCATTGGCCTGGGTGGACGCAAACAGCCCGTGTGTCCTATGAGAGAGACGTGCGTGGGGAGATCCACGAGGCGCATGTGGCTCTCCAGCATTGATGCCCATGTGTGTCCAGCTCGCATCATCAGCACAGAGGCCGTGTGAACTATATAACCACCCACTCCCTCTCAGTGTTTACTGACAGACCAGAATCACCAACAAACGATCAAACATTTTTAGTAATAATCAAATAGTGGATAACAGCAGCCGCTCTGTTGAGTTTAAATCAGTTACACTAAACAGGTTTGTAATACACCGTTTACTGGCGTTATTAGAATTCATATTCGCACAAATACCTAAACAGCAACATGGGTGTACTAACAAAGAAACCCAAGACCTTCGAGGTGCAGTTTAGTGACCCGAACAAGAGCGCCTACAGCGGCGGAGATAAAGTGGCTGGGCAGGTGATCGTGGAGGTGGCGGAGGTGGTGCAGATCTCCGCCGTTAAACTGCTCGGAATCGGATGCGCGAAAGTCGATTATAATAAAGGAAAGATACACTGCAGGGATGAGATTGAGTACCTGAAATATGAAGAAGTTCTTCACCTCGATCATCAGCCAACAGGTGAGGCAAAAACCTTGGTTAAGTCGCTGTGCGAATTCAATCGGTCATTTCCGGGGGGCATTTTAAGTTGTTTTTGCAAAGCCGTGAACTACCTTAATGATATAGTGAACAAAAATGAAAACTTACCATATTCTAATATTTTTTTTACGAAATCTATAGCGAAGTGATACATTTTTCGATGTATGGTCCAGCG
Organism: Enteromius viviparus; assembly: GCA_032353835.1. Lineage (NCBI taxonomy): Eukaryota > Metazoa > Chordata > Actinopteri > Cypriniformes > Cyprinidae > Enteromius > Enteromius viviparus. The sequence goes on from JAUCNO010000236.1 coordinate 4,341,733, forward strand.
TAAAGCGCTCACGTACGCACTGTTGCTATAGCAACATCCTCTAAAGCTACTTAGCTATTGCATCTGACTAACCAGTATGCTAAACTTTTTTTTCATTCATTTAACTCAGATTTTGGTGTCTAATTAGTATCTTAGTTCTCTCTGAATTTAGTTTGAGGTGGGAAATTTAGGGGGGTTGGGAGGGGGTGAATGTCAGATTAAGATTTGTTTATTGAAAAATCTGTAATAGGCTAAATTGAACATTTCAAAGAAATGAACATGAGTAAATAATGAGAAGTTCTCAAAACCCAATCTCTCCATTGCAGATGCAGATGAGTCCATCACTCTCAAGCCTGGAAACAGATACGAGTTTATGTTTGGGTTTGAACTTCCACAGGCAGGGTGGGTTTCTTTTCAAAATTCCCCATTTCAAATACTGCATTCAGATAATTTAGCCACAGTTTTAATGTAAGATCTTCTCCTCCCAAACAGGTGCCTTGTTTCCTCCTATGTGGGGAAGTTTGGCTCAGTCCGATACTATGTGAAGGCCATGATAGAGAAATCAGGCCATCAGTATGCGGAATGCAAGCGATATTTCGAGGTGGAGGAACCTATTGACGTTAACACCCAAGAGCTCATGGTGATTAAGTCCAGATAGTTCACATTTTTTTGTGAAATGGATGTGATTGAAACATGAGAGAGTAATTCAGATCTTTTTGCTTCCTCTCAGGGCCCAGTTACAGGAGCAAAACAGAAGAAAGTCACCTGTATGTTTATTCCTGATGGCAGCGTGTCCGTGGCGGCTCGCATAGGCCGGAAGGGTTACTGTGAAGGAGAAGACATATGCATCGATGCTCAGTTTGAGAACTCCTGCTCTCGGATCGTCGTTCCTAAAGCCGCTATCATTGCCAAGCACATTTACCGGGCGAACGGCCGCACCAAAGAGTTTAATGAGAAGCTCACTTCTGTCAGGGGAGACCACATCATCTCTGGCATGTGTGACATGTGGCAGGGGAGAGTACTTCGAGTGCCAAAGATGAAGCCAACTATCCTGGGCTGTGACATTATCCACGTTGACTATTGTCTGAGGGTGAGTTAAATTCTTGATCATCAATGCAGATGCTTAGGACTAAAGAAAAAAGTTTTTTATTGTCATTGATAGTGCCATGAAGAACCTTTCACGTCCTTTCAAAAAGTTCTTTACAGTTGAAAAAGGTTCTAAATGTTCTTCACACTAACAATACAATCTTTTGAGAACTTTTCAAAAGAATTGTTCTATAAAAATAGTTCTTCAATCACTGCAAGAACCTTCTTTTGGAACCTTATTTTTTAAAGAGTGCATGTCATCTCTTTCTCCCAGATCTACTTGCATATCCCAGGAAGTGAGAAGCTCATTTTAGATCTTCCTCTGGTCATCGGGACGATCCCCTACAATGGCATGAACAGTCGCACCAGCAGCATGAGCAGCCAAGATGGCAGTGGCACCTCCAGCACCTGCGTGTCACTTCCGTCTTCTCCACCCAGCTACAGTGAGATCTCCCGGGACAATCATATGGATAGTTCCTTCATGCCTCTCCTGGATGATTTCGATGAGGATGACAGTCCTATATTCATGCGCATTCATGCACTCCCCCCTCCCCCAGCATATACTGAGGTACATATAAATAGACACATATAAACACAGCTTCAACCGTAGTTGAGATTGCACTAAGGATTGTGTCTGTCTCTCTTCTGATTAAACAGCAAAACTAAGACTTCATTGGATGTGGAGTTCTCCTTCAGAATATACTCCAACAGAAGATCGAATGCATGGAGATATAGATTTCAGTTCTCAGAACGACACTGCTTATGGACCATGCATGCTTTACTTCAAAGTTGTGGACTATGAAATGCTATGTCATGCCAAGAACTGGTTGATTGCAAGACAGTGAAGTCGTCTGGAGTTGGAGCTGTTTTACTGATGTAAGAACCTACCACTTGAAAATGACCATGAACATCTTCATGTTTAATTCTGGAGAATCTTCAGCATCTGAGAGTTTTTACATTCACGATTTTGCCATATTGGTATAATATTCTGTCTGTGCTTCTTTCAAATTGGAAAATATTTGTGGTAGAAAAGCCTTTTGGATTAGAGGGACAATATTTTTGTAATGCACAAAAATGTGATGCGGTTTTGTGAGTGGAAACAATTATATATCATTTGGAGTTGTTTGCTGAACTGTTGGTTTGCTGTTAGTCCAGAATCAGTCTTTCCTAGAAGCATGTGTATTTCTAATTTAATATTGAAGTTAGATGATGCATATGTACTCAGTATGTAATCAGTATATATAATTAAGTATTGCTGTCAAGTCAATCCACTTTGAAATGTGAAATTATGTGCATTTTGTATTCCTGATTTTTTTAAATTTGAATCTTTTTATAAAACATTACAGAATACAATAAAATTGTAAATAATCAAATGTAATCATGTGTCATTTGTATGAGACATCTATCTATCTATCTATCTATCTATCTATCTATCTATCTATCTATCTATCTATCTATCTATCTATCTATCTA
>JAUCNO010000236.1:4352328-4374516 GCA_032353835.1 Enteromius viviparus
TGTAGATGTACATTTCATCATTAACTAATCTCTTATAAATGACTTATAACCATCTGCTATTCTAAAGTGTTACCAAACCCTATACCACGGAGAACCGTTATTCAAGCAGGATATTTTTAAATGTGAAAGGAAATAATGTGTGAACCCCATATGAGGTTAGCTGTGTATGTTCAAATTTATTGAAATTCTTCACTTGTTGGACTACATGAAAATGTAAGAATCAGCATGAGATTGTCAAGTGCATTTCAATTCAAGATCTCCTTGTTTGGGAGGGAATCTGGATGCTAATAGCAGTGGCTGGCCTGTTTTACCTTAGAATCAGGTTTCTGTGACCTTTGCATCAGTAACAGGCTCATCCAGGGCTAATATTGAGTTGAATGCTGACTCACTTTTCTTTGCTGGTCAGTGCATCTGTTTTGATATTCTCCTTCGGATGGTTTTTCTGTATGCAACATATATTTGGAAATGCAACACAAGTGTTGTTCTATTTAGTAGGCCTAATGAATTGCCTGATATTTGTAGCTGTGAGCAGATCCTCATATTCTCAGCCTCATTTAAATGGGACGAGTGGTGATGTGAACGTGGATTAAGCTTTTTTACCATGCAGAGTGTCCTATACTCTAAGGCCTTAAGTGTCAAAAAGAATCATGTTCCTGGTATAAGTGTGTGTGGACCGAGTGTTCTTTGTATAAAACTCAATTATTCTCCCTTCTACCGAGGGCAGGACAGGTTGGAGATTGTTATGTAGGGTGCTTACATTGCTTATGTTTTCAGTACATGGCCATCCTGACGGAGCACTGCATCCTAATTACCAGAACTGAAGGACAGAAGACATCTCCTTACCTCCTTAGCTGGAATAACTGGCCTGGTAAGTGCGTGTCTTTGCTTTTCTTTACTTCAGCTTAAAAGGGTCCTCAGGGGATTCACGAGGGCTAGATGGAATTTTGATTGAAAATGTGCAGACTGAGGTTATACATGGGTCAAAGAAGAAAAAGAGTTTAACCAAATAAATGTGTAATACTGCTTGAAATTCTTGTTGTTTCCTCCAACCCAAATTAAAAAGATTTCTGTTTAAATTAATTGCTATTTTCTTTTTCTGAGCCAACAATAAATATCAAACAGGGAAACATTAATAGATGAATTACTTTCAAACCAAATAGTAATTAGTTGCCTTTTTGTTTTTGTTTTTTGCCACTGACATACAATGCATTAGTGAATAGTTCACCAAAACATTTGATGAAACTAAATTATCCCTCAGGCGATCCAAGATGTAGATTAATTTGTTTCTTCATCAGAAGAGACTTGAAGAAATTTTGCATTACATCACTTGCTCACCAATGGATCCTCTATAGTAAATGGGTGCCGTCAGTCCACCAATTAAGATCTCATGAAGTAAAAAAGGTAGTTTGTAATAAGCAAATTCATCAATGAGATGTTTTTTACTTTTGCTTTCTGCCCTAAAAAAGTCTGAATCACAAGAAACATATCCACTATTTACAAGCGGAAACAGCTCTTAACAAATATGTTAGTGGATTTTGATGTGAAAAGTTCTTTATGAACTCATTCTAATGGCACCCATTCACTGCAGAGGATCCAGTGGAGAGCAAGTGAGGTAATGCTAAATTTCTCAAAATCTGTTCTGATAAAGAAACAAGCTCATCTGTATCTTGGATGGCTTGAAGGTGAACCTAGGGCTTATTTTGGGTGAACTATTCCTTTAAAGATTATACAGTCTTAGCTTTCTCACATTAAAGTATTTAATAAACATACACAATAAGCAATGGCAGCTCTTTGATTCTGATTTCTGCAGAAATCTGCTGAGCGTTTTGAGAAATATGAGTTTTGTGCGGACAGATTGTCTAGTCTAGTGTCTAGGCTCGGTAATCACTTCAGTTCTGCTGTGGGAGTTCAGGGTCTGGCTGCAGACATACACTCTTGGTTTACACATCTGCTGTTTGTGAGGTCTTATTCGTTCTTTACAGAGGAAATTGATCCCTTTATCCATTAAGAACATTTGATTAGATTGTGTTGGTTTTAACTTTATTTTTTTCAGTTAACTCTTTTGAAGAGATTTTTAACAGAGTAGCCAAATCTTTTACAAAAAAAACAAAAAACAAAAAAAACATGATGTAATTCAGCCATATTTCTAGCCATGAAAATAGTCACATAAGCTTAAATGATGTGAAACACAAACAAACAACAACAGAAGATTGGAAAGTTACATGGATATTGTTGACAATTGTGTTGGATTGTTTCAAAAACGTATTGCTTCACTATCTGTAACCATTTTTTAATTCTTGCCATGTAGGATGTATATGATTTCATTTGTAATTTGTCTGTTTTTGGCCTGTTATATGCTAAGAGGAACAAAATAAGTGGTGTGTGCAACTAGCTTGGCATTTCTTTGCAAGCATGCTGAACTTAAGCATATTATTTGATAGATGTATTGTAATTCTCTGTAATGAAAAAAGTAATTTGTAATGAATTAAGTAATTACTTAATGTTTAAGTAATCAGAATCATACATTATTACATAAGTAATCAAAATTTATACATTTTTGATATCTGAATATCAACCTTTTTGCATGTCCCCGTCATCACTGTTACATTTTAATGCACTTAATTTTTTTTTATAAAAATTTTGAATTGAATCATAAAAACAACACATTGATGTTGGACTGTAAATGTGGTGTGAATTAATTATATTTAAGAAATATTCCAATATGATACATAATATTTAATATATTAAACTATTGGTACACTTTTAGGCTGTAGACATATATTAAAGCAAATAGGAAACAGATTTAGAATCAGCCATTGGACAATTTGTATTGTTTGACCACTGAATTTTGCCCTCTTATGGTAGTCCCTAAATTTTGTGCCACATATGGCACTATTTCCTAATTACACGTGCTGTACATTATGATTTACATTTGTCATTAACCCTGAGCTCAACAGTGTAGCTATATTAAAATCAGGATATATTTAACTTAATTGAGCATTCTAGATTTCTCCTGATAGTTGGCATTGAGTGTGAATATATATCACTGTAGCGCCTTCATTTGACTGCCCTTATGTCAGTCATCTCTGGCTGCTGTAATCTTCCACTGGAGATGAACTGCTATCCGCTTCCTTGAATAAAAGCCCAGACTTATTCCTGGAAGGGTTCCTCTGCACGCCTGAGTCAGCTTCTAAATTCATCTTTAGCAAATTTGCCCAACCAGTGGAGTGTTCTCGAGATGAAGAGTCACGTCAAGAACAGTTCTTTCTCATCTGTTGATCATTTGCTCAAGAGGACATTAAATTTTCTTTCTGTTCGGATTCTTTTCAGGTGCATCTGGTCAAATAACATTCCAGAGACATGGAAGAGAGTTTCATACACAGCAAATCAGACCTGTGATTCAACCTGTCCAAGGACTGTTATACTTTAATATATATATATATATATATATATAAAGTAGTGTGTGTGTGTATATTTATATATAAATATACATGTGTGTGTGTGTGTGTGTAATTCTTGTCTTAGGAGAACTTTGATTCACCTTTATGATAATGTTTCCATGCACAGATGTGTGTTAAACGGTGTGTATATGTACTAAAACACATTCAAAGTGTGGGAGGTAACAGTAAAATCGAAATTATTGTGCCATAACTACTTTAATGTAGTATCACACCTCCTACAGGCCACAAGACAGCACTGCTCATCCATCTATTTATGAGACACAGTCTTGAGACAGTGTGACTTCATTACATAAAATGGCAATAACATGAATATTTACAACCACATGACTTGAGACTTTACAAAATACGATGAGATTAACATCCATAATAAAACAATCTACATTTACTGGTCCTTTTTCACAAATCTCTAAGATGTATAAAAACTATTTAGATAAATACAACTGTCTAAAACATGAGATTCTAAAATACAATTTCAGTTATGAACTAATAATTTACAAAGCTTTAAGAAGGTATAGCTGCATCAAGAGAGAAGTTTGTGCCTTCTCTGTGTGTCCTCCAGACAACCCTCCAATTCAAACGCTCTTTGTCAGCAATCAGCCGCCCTGCCAACCGATCGGATGAGAGGAAATCCACTGAATACAGATTTCAACATCAGCTGCCAAACATAATGATCCGAGCTAGAACGGCCCTGAGGGACAGATCCAGTTCCAGAGACACTCACTGGCCAGAGGAGGGGACTATAGAGCCACCATCACTTGCTTCAGTAAATAGCTTCATCCATATTTTCGTCACTGTCTCCTCCAAACTCCTCTCCATTCTCAAAGTAGGACATGACGTAATCGGTTTCCTGTTACACACATGCATAGGATTAATTGGCTAAAACCTATACCCCCAGTTTCACAGACAAGGCTTAAGCTAGTCCCAGACTAAATTGCATGTTTGAGCTGCCTAAGATGAAAATATCTTGCCAGTGTCAGTGTCATTGTTCTGAGTTAAGATGCACACTTGTATTATTTTATTCTAAGGCATTTTTGTAAAAGTTGCTTAAATATCGTAATTTAACTAATGCCTAGTCCTGGCTTAAGCTAAGCCCTGTTTGTGAAACCGGGCCATATAGAATGTTGGCTTAATACAGGTTAGTTTTGTTCAATAGAATTTGTGATATAAATGTGAATATCATACAATTTCAATGCATCTATTGTATTCTAAAGGTAAAGAACTAAAGGTGAGATTTTTATTTTGAGATTTTAAAGCAGCTTATACATTTATAATAGCACACATATTATTTTTTATTTGATCAATTGTGTATTATTCAGCTATACTGTAAGTCTTTAAATATTTAGACATTTTTTGGTTGTAACCCAGATTTTACCCCATTTTGGTAAAACAGAATTGTCACAATTAAAATTAATTTTCCACATACTGCCAATGTAATATTTTAACTAAAACTTATTATTTAAAATGAAGCTGTAATATAATATAATGAAATGTGGCCTTGGAAAGTAACTGGAATAAAATAAGTTTTAACTGAAGTACTAAAATTACTACAATATTAATAATTTGTAATGTTTTACAATATATTTATTTTGTTAACATTGGGTAAGTATTGGCATACATAAGCTATCAATAAAAAAGCCTTTATTAACCTTTGTTGATGTTCATTTCGGCAATAAACTAAATACTCAAATTAAAACCTGTATCTGTTTAATATAATTTAATGGATCTAAGCTAACATGAACTAACAATGAAGTGATGTGTTTTAACTATCAATAACAGAGATTACTTCAAGTTTATGTTAGTTACTGCATTAACCAATGTTAACTAATGCAACCTTAGTGTAAAGTTTCACAAGTAATTCTTTTTCTTTACTTTCCCTGTTCTTGATAACATACTTACATCCTCAAATTCCTCCTCAACATACTCTTCCTCTCCTTCAGCCTCTTCCTCTTCTGGCTTCTTTTTCTCTCCCTCCTCTTCATCAGAACTCCCGACTTCCTCTTTCTGCTCCAGAGTCTAAATAAAAACACGCACATTCTGTTAATATGCACATGTGTAGTAAAGTGCTTTACACATTAATGGCACCCTAAACAGGGATTTGTGCACCTCCAGTTTGCGTATGATCTCCTCTTTGTCCACTCGTGGTTGTTTGGGTCGTTTGGGAGAAGCTTGGCTTTCTGCAACCATATAAGCAAAACCGTGTTGAAATGACATCAGCAACATCCTCCCATAACAACTCATTGATCACAGCTTCTCCGACAAAAGACACAGAAGGACTAAAAATAATCTTGTCTCTCCTCTCTTGGTGACAGACCCGCTTCAAGCCTAAACCTTCATCCTGCTCTCATCTCCTCTTTCTCTCCATCCTTTCATTTTGGAGATGTGTGTGCAGCGCGGCTGAGAGCCGTCTCTCTGATTTCCCCAGAGACGCCGATGAGTCAGAGAGCGAAGCGCAGACCTGCCGGTTCGGCTCGTCTTTACACACTCATTCATAAGCACATCTGCCTCACCTGCTCCCTTATCTGGGCTTTAAAAGAGCACATTTACAAACGCATGCTTCCTGGACTGGGCATCTCTGCGTGACTGCAGCAGAACACGATGTCCAGTATTACAGCGTATGAGCCAGTTAACAGCATCAGACACACTCACTGTCTCTCAGGGGTCTCTTCTCTCTCACACGCAGCTCCTTCGGAAAACGCTTCCAATCTAAAACACACACACACACACACAGATTTAGTTGATATTATTAGTTGATATTGTTGATATTATTACATAAAGCTATATATATATATATATATATATATATATATATAAATTGTTGATATTAACTGAAATTAAGTTGAGAAAATATGTAATTTTTAGATAAATATAAAACTAAATAAAAAGTATAAAATGTTGACTAACTGACATAAGATTAAGTAGTAAAATTAATAACTGAAATTATACATTTAGTAAATTGACACTGTAAAAAATGCATTTAGAAAAACAATTGAGTTTTTTAATATTTTTTCTTAATAATTAATAAATATTAATTATATAAAATATTTATAAATTATAAATATAATTATAATCTAAAAATATTTAATAGATAAAAATATATAAATAATGTGCATTAAATAAGCTGTGAAGTTGTTGTCATGATTTTTACAGTTTTAGAGTTTAGGCTTTATTTATTTAATACTTACTTAATAATTACTTAATTAGGTTTAATTTATCCGCCTCGGCATAAATACCATCGTCTCACTCTTCTCCGTATCTAGTTACGTGTGATCCTGCCTTCCTCCCCTTCTGAGGGGGGGGATGGGGGCGAACGGAACCGAGCCTCGCTCCGCCTTCACTAGGGTTACTATCAGCAGGGCTCAGGGTCCACCGAGCTCCCCGGACAGCACGCCAAATTTGCTTATTTAAATTAATGAAGAAGTGCGAATTCGTGAAAATTGCATATAACTACACAGAAATTGATTTAAACTGATTTATATAAAAGCATTCTGTTTATATCATGTGGCTACATAATTAAAACGTTGTGTATTTTTAATATTAAGAACTCCCCTTTATTATAAGTATCTTACTGTAACCCAGATTTTCATCTTATTTTTTAAATAAAAGCACTGTTACATTCCCTTGTTCTATTTGTTTGTTTCTGGTATTGTTTTGTTTTTTTGTCCCCCCTCCCCGCATTCTCCTTTGTCATCTCTCCCTTTAAAATTATAGGTTCATCTGACATCGGATCTGCTGTCATAAAAGGGACTGTGCCAACCTGATCTCACAGCAACTCGTACGTATTTTACGATGTGGCTAATTCCTACGAATTTGTACGACCTCACTTGTACGAATTCACACGATTTATTCTAAGTCGTACATATTTTACAAGGTGGCAATTCGTATGAATTTGTACGAATGACCTAAACATAACCCCGCCCCTAAACCTACCCATCATGTGATTTTAGATAAATCGTACAAGTGAGGTCGTACAAATTAGTACGAATTGGCACAAATTTGGCACCTCGTACGAATATGTACGAATTGCTCATGAGACTGTGTTGGAATTCACGTATACTCCTAGAAACAGTAATATTGTGAATTACCATGACAATGTTTATTTATTACAATTTAAAAAGTATTCTTGTGATTTTTTTTTTATATTTTCTTATATATTGTGCAATGTCGTATTTCATCTTTGAAATTCATCTTTGATGAATATAAATTTCAAAGGAACTTTATATTAATTTAATAATTAATATTTAATATTATATTAATTTATTAATCAATTAATGTTTTTTTATTTATTTGTTAATTCATTCATTCATTAATTTTAACAATGTAAACATTTTGGGCATAGCTTTAATGATCATTTTAATTAAAGATCAATTTAATGCAAGTTTATAAAAACAAAAGTTTATTAAAAACGTCTGGTTTTGTTTGGTAACCTCTGAGCTATATGTAGAGTGGTCCAAATCAGTCACTTACTGGGAAGCTGTCTAGGTAGGGAGCAAAAAAGCTTACTAGATTTTAGATATACTGCTAAGACAGGGTAAATCTGAAAAGGCCTATTGTTTTGTGAATCATAAATAAAAGATCATAAATGTACATTTGATTTTGTTTTGTATGACTTTAAGAAATTATGGTTGGAAATGTTATGACAGAACAGGTGGGTAGATCACAAAGGAGATAAACTTTTTTCTCCTTTTTTTTCTTTCCCTTTCACACCATTCATTCATCCGTCTATCCAGCTGAGGCCTATTCATCCTTCTTTTCTATTTTTTCAGTCTTATATGACAGCTCTGCCTCTCTTCAGACCTCTGCTGCATTTCCAGCGATCATCTGCTGAGATCCCTGAGTCATTTACTCTCTCTCCCCTCTCCTACCTCGCTTTCATTAAACCTCAAATGGGATGTCATGCTTCACCTTCATCCCTCTCTTGTCCCGTGTGAAAGGCTAGACCTTTCAGAGGCGATGGAGGGATGAGAGAAAGACCTGAGCACAGCACGAAAGAGGAGGGATGACCTCTCTGTTTACATTTGCCTGGTGCCACAGCCCCGCTGAGGCATTGATGTGGTATTACGGTCCCGGAGCGAAGCCGAGATAGAGAGAGCGCTGGAAGAAGATGAACAAGAGAGAAAAGTCAAGCGCTTCTCATAGAGCAAATCCGCAGGAGTTTGGGGTCTTTAGCCTTTTCGATCACATTTCGGAGCCACTCAATGACGTTTCTGAATCCGGGCGCTCAGATCCATGTATTCCTGTGCTAAGACAGAGCTTGACCTGTTCAACTTTAGCAGTGCTACGACATGGTGTAGTGTATGAGTGGAATCCACCCGTGTATGTGTGTGTAGAGTATATCACAACCCAAAGCCAAAATCACTAATCTACTCTTATTAAAGGCCCCTCACTGTGCAGTTCTCTATCTCGACAGGATACCGGCCAAGGTGTTTAACGTCTCCACCAGACAACACCCTCTTTGTGCAGCAGCTTTTCTGATTTCACTTGAACTCTTTCTTGCTTGTCTGTGCTACCGTTTGCTTTCTGTACCTCTTACTCCCCCTAATGGACGTAAGCGGCACTGCAGGATACGGTTGTGTGTTTACAGTGCAACTGTATCCATCGTGTAAGTAGATCAGCTTGCATTTACTTGCATCTCTAGTGCTGGATATGTTGGTTTGCAGGTCTTGGCCTAGATACAAGCATACAATAATCATATCAATGACTGTGGTGCTTTTTGCTAAACAGAGCTTTTGAAAATGCTCGTTTAATCTGTAGAAATAAAGCTTATCTGTTAAACCAAATAGCATAATCCTGTATTTGTTGACTCATACCACAGCGCATTACTTAACGCGCTTGTCCTCACGCTGTTAGATGGCCTGATGGTGACCCACGGTGCGATGAAATGAAATTTGACATACGTACACAAGCAGATACATTCAGCACTGCTGTTTGCTGCCACATATGTTCCAAATCTCAAGAGAAAATGAAGCAAAAAGCGAAACCGGTTTCCGAGTTGAGACCAACTTCTCCGTTCGGATGTTTCTTGAACCGCGAAAATGGCTGTATGAGCAGCATTTTGGGTATTAAGTATTCATGACAGATCTTCTGAGATGGTCCGATCTCAAGCTTGTTCGGCAGCAGTGGGGAGCGGTCTTGTAAAAAATGGAGAAAAGGAAAAATAAACCATTCGGTTTGTCCGTAAATGGACTTGCTTGTTTGTGAGTAAAAGCAGTGGATAGTCATGATGGTCGTGTCTTTTAAAAAAAGGAAATGCACTGAATGTCTTTCCTGTCACACTGCTGAGACCTCTGTTAAAAGCTTCAAGCAACACTTTATACATTATGGAGAAAATAATGGGTAGAAATAAAAGCATTCTAAAAATACAGTCTGACAGATGAATAAATAGCACTCACAAAACAGAAAAACTTTTGCCATTTCAGTGTTGTTTTTCAGACTAGTTTATTAAGAGGTACTTTGTTTAGTAAATAATTCATGAAGTGTGAACATTAGATGAGTGCATCTGTTGATATGGACAAACACTGAACTCGCAGGCAATTTTCAATAAAATATATTAGTATAGACTTTCATATGTCTTTATGCATGTAAATAAGGCATGACCTTTTTTATTTCACTTTTTCCTTTTGTTTTTTAAAATGCATACATTTATAATTTCTTTTTATATATTTGTCAGTCTATTTATTCATAAACTGTATGAATTTCAGAATGTCTCCCTTTTGCTTAAAACACTTTTTGAATTATGAATGTTGCAAGTTATGTGTAAAAAAAATGTGTGTGTGTAAATAAAATAAAAAAGTAATGAAAAGATTGCATTCGAAAAATTCAAATCAGTCATTTTATTTATTCAGTAAAATATTTTTTTTACACAGAGTGAGAGGAAATGTTTACCCAAGCATGAAATTTGATTTTTACAAGATTTCTTGTCAGCTCTCATGTTGCGTTTATAAATCCAGAAATACAAAAATGAAGCACAGTTAAATCAGTGGCTTCACTTTTAAATGAAGCCGAACTGTCAGGTGCTTGATGCATTTGTTTTAGTGATTGAGAAATGTCTCAAAGACCAGCGCTGTTTTTGTAGATTAGCTTGTCGAGGGGTTAATGTCTGTTTTATCTCTTAATGACAGCTAATCCAGACCGATCATTAAGAGTCATGCACTCAAGTCCCCATGACATTCTTCAATTTTCTAATTAAAAGTGTAACGGGGGTCTTCAATAAGGATATGTTAATGGTTACAATAAAAATACCCAGCTTATGTGAGCAGTGGGGTTTCAGGAGATATGCTAGCAAACTGAATAAAGCTCCTTTATGAAAATGCTATCTATATCACTTGTTACACATTCTAAACGATTTAGTCAGATTTGATTCAGTTTAAATTTAAATACCACTTACTTTTTATGTTTTTAGCACTTTTTTTTTTTTACTTTTGCTGTAGCTGAGTCAATGCCAGGGTCATAGTTTTGCTTTTATATATATATGTGTATATATATATATACACTCTCTCTCACACACACACACACACACACACACACTATTATCTTCATTGTTTTAATTAGAATTATCTGTTGTTGCATTTGAGTTGTTTAAGTATCTTAAGCTGATAATTACTTAGTGGAGACTAGTGAAGAAGCTTCACATTAGCATAATGAGTGTCCTTACCTTATCCATTTAAAACCTATTATCTTTCCCCAGATTGTGCTTTTACAATCTGTTTGAAAAGTAGGAAAGGACTAGTTTTTGTCAGGTAATAAACTTTGAACTTTTCCTCCTGTCAGAGGAGTTTGGGACAATCCAATTTGACGGGACGTTGGGGAAAAAAACTGATTGGCACAGGAAGCATTATCCCGCTTTCCTGCTGTAATTTCATGCGTCTCAATCCCTGCCACAGACCGCAACATGGAACCAAGAATTTAGGCAAGGGTCAAAGTGTCAGGATTAATTTGGAGGGGTAGGAAAAAAAAAAAAAATGGAACACCCCCACCCCCCTCGTCATAACCCTCCCTGTCCGCCCGCCTGCGTTCATCTACACCAGCTGTTGCCCTGTCGCTATTCCAGGCTGAGGGGAAATGGATCTAAAAGGCCCTGGCAGATGATGCAGCTATGAGATTATTACCATGCTGCTTACACACACACACACACAATGAAATGCCCTCAGATCTGCGCTGCCCTCAGCTTGCATAGCAATCAACCTTCATGTTAGAGAATGTAGTCCTGATTAAATGTCCATGACTAGCTCCATAACCCTCATCATCATCTTCCTTTTCAATACTTCAAACATCGCTTCTCGAATAACATGAAAGATTTTGCTGTCATATTATATTTTCTCTATAAGTAAAAACTTTTTTTTTTTTTTTAAGATTTAAAATATAAGCATTTCTTAAAGGGTTTAATCTTGTTATAAATAAACACAGAAGATTTTTAATATTAGCTCTTGCTTTGGCAATGCAGTACCACAGTCTTGCTGGTAAAGTTTGTTTGAATATTCTAGAGATGGCATGGGCTCTGCCAAGGGTAAGATCACAGCTGGCAGCAGCAGACCCCCCCGAATCACCCACTGCTGTTTTAAAGTGGCAGAATTGCCCATCGGTCAGAAATGTGCAGGTTCAACAGCAGGGCACAGGGACGACTTGCCGAGGGAAAAATAAAAGCAGGACGAGGAAGCTAAGCTGTTATACCAAAGCGACATTGTCAGCATTACCGTGGCCTCTGTTTGAACCCCAAAAAGTCGGTCAATTATTTGGGAGAGATTTGTGCGACAATTTGATTGCTTTGCTGTAGATGGATATGAAGAGAAAACTGAATGAATAGAGACACGCTGACCCTGTTTTAACTCTACCTGCCTCTCTAGAGGAGAAAATGACCAGCGACCGTGAGGGCTGTTCTCTTGTCTCGCTTGCAGACTTTATTTGTTTGCATGCTTTTAAGGACAGTCAGACATGCTCGGTTAATGTAAAATGAGGAGTTTTGACATTATTGAAAGGTTCTTTGAATGCATGAGTAACTTTGCACAATAAAATTGTTTTTAATTTCGGTTTAGAGAAAAAAAATATATATATATTCTCAATGACTATTGTTTGGAAAAAAAAAAAAATATGTATTGCACATAAATCAGAGAGCACGATGAATGATGAATGAATTAAAGAGACAGGTTTGTGAAATATACAATAATTCTCTATTGCTTATTTTATTCTTTAATAATACCTGTCGTGTTTAAAAATGTTTACTCAAACTGAAAGATATACTGTGATGTCTTCGACAGGATTTGTAATATTGAAACTATTTTTAATTGTGTTGTATTTGTTTTTGCCAGGTTGTGTTTTTTGCTCATGCTGCTTAAGTTGGGCATAGTAGAAATTATTGCCAAAGCAAATATTAATATATTAGACTGTATCTTACATTGATTTGATCATTTAGCCCCCCGCATTTAAAAACATTAGATATATAATCACTACAATACTTTATGTGGTGTTTTTACATTCGCTGTTAACAACTGTTTGGATAAATACGCCTCAAAAGTGATTTTTTTTGTTGTTTGTTATTTTAATAATGTATTACATTTTGCCATTTACACTTTTAGGGCAGAGATCACACCATCCGAGTATAACCACTAAACCTTAATTTTCAAAAATGAGTTTAGGCAGACGGGTTCATGGAGAGTTCATGTGTCTCTTGTGATTGGTGAGAGATGGCAGTGCCCACAATAGAGAGCCGGGGTGATGTCCCATTTAACCATTGACTGTAATAATCAAAATAGTAATATCATTATTATTATATTAAATATAATTTTCTATCTTATTTTTAACTTTCCAACAATGTATCATTATTAAATTGTATTTTTAAAATAATATTAACATTTTGTATTACAGTACTTACATAGTGTTTATATATCAACATTTAAACTGATTGTTTATATTTATATTTAACATTCCAGCCCCTTCTTCCATTCTTAAATATATTGACCTTTTAACTGTGATTTTAACTAGACCATTAAACAGACGCAATTTCTTTTGATCATAATCTATTCTAATTACAAAAATGTGATGTGTTAGCATGAAAATGTGGTATATTCAATAAGCACGCATCCATAAAATCAAGCTTGAACAACAGCCAGCCCACAAGACATTTCAGAACGCTCATGAATGTCATGTTTCCAATCATTTCGTAATATGTCTTCATTGATTTGCAGTTTTCTTACAGAATCACTTCACTATAAAATTACTTCAGACTTTTTTTTTTAAGTGCCAAGTTACTAAAGACCCAAACATAAGTTACAAGAATGTGTTTGATATATTTGATGTATTAAGTATTTTACTATTATATTAACTCATTTAACTAATTACTGTGACAGCAAAATTATTGTTCACATGCTCAACATTTAAAACCATTACATTAGAACATGCATGCTTGAACGCACAAATCTTTTAAAAAGCAATGACATTAAAATATGTTGACTGGCTTTTATAGCAATAGATAATTTAATCTATATTAATTGGGCTTTTTTTACATAAATTAAGTTACAATATTTTGCAAGATATATAACTATAAAAGCTCTTTGATGTTGATTAGTGGTGGAATGAAATGGAAACAAAAAAAACAACAACAACAAAAAACGTTATATTATTTGCAGAAAGCTTATTCTATTTTCATAGCAATTTAGCTTTTTTAATGCATCTAAATTCAGAACCACAGTGCAGCAATTTTTTTTAGTACAAGCATGCTGAGTGTTTATCGTATGTGAGCGAATGAGGACAGTTGCATGTGACTGTTTGACACGCGTCCCCCGCCTCTCTTTGTCGGAGCTTTAGAGTGATAATACCTAGAGTTCACGGCCTCCACTATAAAATACACAGACATTGTTCCACTGAACGTTTCACCCCGCTTTCACAGATCCCAGAAAGAGTATGACTGAGAGAAAACGACAAAAATTAAACTGTAAAATGCATGCTGTAAATTTCAGTATCAATTGTATATTTAAATATGCAATAAATTGTGATTTCATTTTTTCTTTTAATTTATTTATAGCAATTTATAATTTGCTAAATAAACTTTAGAATCGAAATAGAATAGAGTAGAATAGGTTTGTAATTAGTTTGTATGCCTATGTATAACTATTATATGCTATATATCCATTTACAATAATTTCTACATCCTTGATTTTCATATAAACACAGCCGTTTAAACATGTACATGTAATAATGTAGCAAATTCATTAAACAAGCAACCAACAGTCACACAGTGGGATACGATTCATTTATATTCAAAAATAACTAAATACGTTTTGACTCCCTTGATAAACGACTTAAACAAATAGCCCATGAAGAATTATAGGCCCTATTGTCTCCAGTAGCCCCTGTGCTTATGATATGAATATAATTTGGTTTTGATTAGGCTGCCAGGTAGTTCAATAATGCGTGTCGTGCATCACTGACTAAACTAAATACATCTCCATCAACAAGACTGTTATTTCAGTAACGATCCAGCCGATGGCACAAATTGATTCAAAGCACTATTGTGAAGCAAACCCCCACTCTCCTCCATTATGTACAAACACACACACACACACACACACTTGTGATATGCGTGTATCAGCACTCGGCTGGCTCCATAGAACAACATGGCGACATTTTTGTTAGCTGGATCGAACAAATCCTAAAACAAGAGCTAAAACCACAGGAGGGGTGTTTGTGTGTGTTTAAAAGTGAACTAAATAAACATTGGTTCTTTTGGGCTGGTCAATGCTCGGTCAAAGAGTGTGTGTGTCCTCACTTGCTTTGTTGTCGTGCCGTGAGCGGGTTTTCGTCATTTGAATTTTCAGCAGCTAATGTGGAGTGAGTGTGCCGTCTACTGTACACTCTCAGAATTTAGCACACACGTCACACGAAATACATTCACACACATGCAGCAGACAAACTGCTTCGATAACTGGGGCCTTGAGACTCATTTGTGTCTGGAATGTATCTTTTCTGTGTTCACTGATTTTTGACCAAAACTGCGGCTAAAGTTATGTTAGGTCAACAAATGGAGTGTTTTAATATGCTTCACAATATAGTCAGTGAGTTTGCTTGGCTCCTTTTTACAATTTACATTCCTACAGTAAATACATATTCCGATTGTTTTTATTGTGAATGATTTTGTAAATTTGTATCCCCCTCATTAGAACATTTCCGCCATGATTTTGCCAGAAAGTTGGATATTTCAGTTATTTTTTATTATTATTGTTATTATTATTTAACTTGAGTATTTGGCACATTTGATAAAAGAACTAAATATATGATAATTTTATTCAAATATCTTTGAATATATTTATATAATTAAGGATATTTCTTTCTTCTTATTTTTTGTGTATATTTTAACATCCGGAAAATTTATCACATATATAGTAACATAATATAAAAAAATAACATAATCAAAAATTGATTTTATGTGGGAATATTTGTAAAATACTGTTTTTAAATAAGCTCCTGGAATTTGGTCTTTGGGTCTTTTTTTATTATTTCATATTGTTTTTGAAAAATAGCAAATTTTAAGCATTTCATGAAATAATACAGAAGTGTATCTGAATTATGGAGGTATAGAGTCACATAATATGCGTTTATGTTAAGTTTGTACTTTTAATGTTAGAATCTTAAAATATATACTGTAAGAATTTTCTTGTAGCCTTTACTAAAATTTTCCCAATTAT
The DNA here is from genome assembly GCA_032353835.1 of Enteromius viviparus. Taxonomy (NCBI): domain Eukaryota; kingdom Metazoa; phylum Chordata; class Actinopteri; order Cypriniformes; family Cyprinidae; genus Enteromius; species Enteromius viviparus. The sequence goes on from JAUCNO010000236.1 coordinate 4,368,464, forward strand.
AATTTTTTTTCTTCCTGAATAAATTCTTGGCTGTATTGTATTCAAATGAAAGGTACATATTGCTTATTATCTAGTGGCATAAACAGTAATTTATTTACATAATCGATAATTGATTATTTGTGGGAATATTTGTGAAATAAGCTGGTGGAATTTGGTTTTCAGGTCTTTAAGTCTTGATGTCTGTTCCTGCTGCTCTCACCCACGTGTGGTTTGGGGGCACCTCAGGAGAGAGATGCGTTACAAACAGGAAAAGACATTTGTTGTTGGTGGACTGCACCTGTTGACCTCTCTGATCAAAGCAAAAGAGATTTTTTTTTTTTCACCATTTCTTTGAGCACTGACCATCTGTCCAAAATATATATATTCAGTTTCCAATTCAGACTAAATAATTTAGTTTCTAATGTAAAATCAGAATGTAATCCTTGTTTTTCAGTTTTGCTGTTCCACTCACATTCAGTCACCTTGATACGCAAAGCATAAAAAACTCAAAATATGTACCAATATATGCCCAGTCGTGGCCTAATGGATACGGGGTTGGACTTGTAACCCAAAAGTTCATGGGTTCGAGTCCTACTGTAGGTCTGGCAGGGATTGTGGGTGGAGGGAGTGAATAACCAACCTTCAGTACCATGACTGAGGTGAAACCCTTAAGCAAAGCACCATTCCCTCAACTGCTCCCTGGGCGTCGCAACATTGGCTGCGCACTGCTCCGAGTGTGTGTTCATGGTGTGTGTGTGTGTTCACTTCTCACTGCTGTGTGTGTGCACTTGGGTGGGTTAAACGCAGAGCTCAAATTCCTTGTATAGGAAACCATACCTGGCCACTTGTCACGTTCTTTCCTTTTCCTTTCCTAAATACTGAAATAAACAAATACTGCACTAAATAGATACATATCGGTGAACATCTCGCATACACACACACACCCTAAGTCTTGCTTCTGTCGGTCTCTCCTTACTTTAAGTACATGATTGAGAGATTTAAAATAAACAATGGAAATGATTCAGCAATCAGCATTTCGTTCCATTTCCTAAATCAAGCCAGCATCAAAAGTGCAGCCTCTTGAGTAGCGGAGTGCACACGCTTTTTTACTGTCATCACAGGCAATCATTTGAAATCAGAGATGAGGGGAAAATATGTAAAATAGTGAGGAACGCAGCATAATAACAGTTTCATTGTTGTTTTACATGTTAACATACTGACCACAAGCAACTGAGACCTGAGCATGTGTAACTTAATGTTTCAGTTCTTACTTTTTCTACAACCTGAATTTCAGTTCTGTATTTTCAGAATTACCATTTTGAGTATTTGGAATATTATGAAATATATAACATTTCCAACATATACACATTTATAAATGCAGTAGACTGAAAAATAAATAAATAAAAGTATTAAACGGATCAGTATGACATAACAAATTTTCAAGAATTATTTTAAAACTCAAAACATTTTAGGAATTAGTACCCAGACATTATTTTGTTTATGCATAGGTAATATATAATATAACGTAATAGCAACATAACACAGCATTTATTTATTTACAGCACAATATAAAAAATACATTTTGCTATGTTGAATACCTCAATAAACACTTTTGCACATACTATACACAGGTTATGCTCGTCATATAACAATGTGCAGCTTATTTATTTCTTACATATTATAGCTCCCACAATTAAAAGATAAAGTTATCTTTTTTTTTTTCAAATCTTGTATGTAAGATATTTTATAAGTAGCTTTATAGTTGTTGTTTTTACACATTTGTTTTTTGTTTTCATTAATATAATAGAATACCTTTAAAAATGTAATTTGACAAAATTCGTATATGATTATAAAGCCTGTATTTCGCTTCACGCAAATGGGTCAGGATAGCATTATGGTGAGAAACAGTCGGTCAGAGAGAGTGTGCTGTGATGTGAGCCACTCAACCGAACTGTCCCCACCTGAGGCACACACTTGCCCGTCTTTCACCCCGTTACATAAAGAGTGTATGACCAACGCTCCCCACTCCGGGGTACGAGACACTGAGAAAGAGAGAGAAATGTTCAGCCCAGCTTTTGGCCTGTAATTATGCTCCTCAACGGACTCATGCGATGCTGACCCAGATATGTGCTGGAAGAACTTACTGAAAAACTCTCTTAAAGTGTGTGCGTTTGGCATGTCTTTATGAAAGCGTGTATGTGTGTGACCCTGAAACCAGACCCGAACAGTAGTATTGATATGAGGCTGCCTGTGTGTAACCCGCCAATCTGTAATCATAAAGGTATGGCTGTAATTTCTGCCGTTCCATGATGGTAATTGCAACCTGACTTCTCATGAATGCCCCACTGATTCACCCAGACCACCGTCTAATTTAGGTCTCATAAAAAAGTCAACCCGCTATAACTCATCTGATTGGTCAGATTTTTTTAACCTTTGATCTTTGCATAGATCAGTCTCGTCCCATGAGAGAAACGGGTGGATGAGTCCTTTTGATGCTTCTGAACTGATATGGAAATTCATTCCTGATGATACATCATTACTGGACTTCCATCAGCATCACCGCAGCAATTCATGACATTGTCATGTTGCTTCTTTCTCTTTTTCTTTTTTTTTTTTTTACCTACATTTGAAGTTGGCTTTTGTTATCACTAGATTTGACTTAAAAAAATACCTATATGTGTATATATATATATATATTAAATTGCATAACAACTAAAGTGATATCTGCCATGCTAAATAGTACAACCATGAAACAATAATGAAACATTAAAAAAAACCTTAGCCCTTCAAGTGCTGGAATGTAGTCGGTGGTGTAGGCGTGGTAACTGATGGCCTAGTTTATTGTGATTAGTGCAGTTGCATTAAATTGAGAGGAGGGTGTAGAAAGAGGAAGACTGATGCCAAACTTTCAGCATGGAAAATAGGTCATGCGCTTGTAATGCAACTGAACTTTTGAACCGAACAAAAGTGCTTCTATTGTCCTGACACTCAGCCCCCAAGACCAATAAAAGACATCATGTTTATCAGGATGGCTCACTCAGTTAATTGTTAATACTCTGGTTATTTTATTATTTTATTATTGCTTATTATATATTATATATTTTATCAACATACATCTTTTCATTTGCAGCCAACAAACACATACTTAAAAATGTTGCAGGTTTGGTAGACACCAAAACATCATAAACTTGCGGAAAATGTGTTAATTTATTTGGATAAAAATGGCTGGTTTTAGGTGGTAATGTTTTTGTAGTTTATTTTGTTAAAAGCAGATATATTATAAACTATATGTATTTTGAAATTGGATGTAGAAAAGTATTTGAATGTCTTTTATTGTTATTATACACACGTACAATGAAATTAAGATGGCTTCCCCTCAACCTAATATATATCACATAGTGCACAACAAAAACAAAACTATTAACAAAAATTAACAAGATTTAATTCATAACAATTCATAATGTAACAACATATCATAATGTTTTAATTATGTTTTATTAATAGATTTATTTATTTATTTTTGCAAAAATGTTAGTGTTTTATAAAGAATGAAACTTGGCAAAATCATAACTGATATGATGGCGAAAACTTGCACATATTTTATATTTCGAAGGCTGATGAGTCATTGTGAAGCAGCCCTATCAAGTGATGCCAAACTGTGTTGTGATAGTCTTCGCCCAATCGAATTTGCTCTGCAGTGCTGATTGGATGTTGCATCTTCCTGTTTAGCATGTCACTTCGTTACCCTCTGAATGACCTCGTTTTTTTTTTTTGTTCTGATGGATCCACATTTTAACTTGAAAAAACAAGCGGCACTAAAATGCGCGCGCACACACACACACACAAACAAAAATCAAGATGGCGACACAGGATACCTCATTTTTCCCGCTGCAGTTTCTTCGTATATCCTCACCAGCAAAGACCCTGTCATCCTGCACGGCCACCATCTTGAAATGACCACAGCGCCTCTTTGTGATCACATAATTGTTCTGAGATGGTTATTACCATGTCCTTTGTGTTGATTCGACGGCAGTCGCGTCTCCAAAAGTTAGTGCGATATTTTTATTCCAAACGTGTGGCGAAATCCCAGGACGCATTCCTTCAAATATAGTTTGCCTTTTCTTTTTATCCATCTCTTTCTCTCCTTTTAGCCTTTTCCCTGCCACTGCATGTGTGTGTGTGTGTGTGTGTGTGTTAGACGGCCTCATAATATCAGATTGCACAGCCTGCACTGGCCAAATGTGAATTTTATACTCTAGTGAACACAGGCTTTTGCTTTCATTAGCTCACATTCTCCTCAGTGGTGCAAATACCCTGTCGCTGCGCACAAGGGGTGGCAGACAGACCGCCGCAGATGGGAGGGGGGTCTCTTGAGTTCCAGAAAGCTCTGCTCCAGAGCCCCTGCCTGGGGCGGGGGGTTTGCGGTCTAATTTGCCCCATATTGCACCAGGGTTCAGGCCCGGCTACTGGATTTTCTGTAGGCGTGTGTGTGCATGCCTGGGGTAAATTTGGTCGTTTAAAATTTCGTATTGAATCTCATAATCCTGAATAAATGTGGTAATATGACTTCACCAGCTGTGCAACATTAAAACTCTCATTTGTTAGCATCACTTCCTTAAACCTCACGGCCCAGGCGGCACGTTTAGTAAGTTCTCAGTTTCAGCAGAAATCCACCGTTTGCTTTCCAGTGTTCACGTTTATACTCGTGCCTCACTCGCTCTCAGGAATTTCTCAGGTTACATCAGATGCTTCTGAACCTGATTAGGGAGAAAATCCAGCTGATTCTCCACCAATCAGCAGCCATGATCAAACGTCTAGCCACATTATGAAGGCGAAGCGCGTAGACGCTTTAGCTCTGGATTACCGCTCATGAGGAAAACTTTTCCTCTCTCACTTTTTCTTCTCAATTCAGCCCGGTTGTTTCTCATCTTCAGTTAATGCTGCGTGAGAGGAGATAGAGAGAACAAATTGAGAGGAGAAATGTACTTGTACGTAAACATTGCGCCTGCTCGAAAACAGGGCCGGGAGATACGAGAATTGTTTCTGTCAGAGTCCCCCTCGAGAGATGAAAGGAAATGCTGGCTCTGTCTCATACTATTACAGACTCTCGCTCCTCGCTTTCTCGCTCCCCCTCTCTTTCTTCCCCCAGAACCTGCAAAGTAAGTTCAGTTCCCTCTCTCACTCCTTCCTTTCACTGATTACCTTCATTTGTTTTCCTCTGTTTTTATTTGATGACTCTTTAGGGCAATTGCCTGGCCCACGTCTCAATAGATGTCCTCATTAAAACAGATTACCTCAGATCCTGGGTGGACAGACGAGGGATGACAAAATAAAAAGGCTGTTTGTCTTTCTTTGTTTCCTTGTTCTACTTTTTTGTTTTGACTAAGTGCACATGCAACATTGACTTGTTTATTGACGCATTTTTAAAGCCTGGACTTGGACTTTTAACTTCAATAACACCAGAAGATAGCTGAGAAAACAGATTTAATTATCTAACTTTAATTGCTTTTTAAATTATGTTTTTTCTACATTATTATAATAATTCCAAAACAATCCGTTAGAATGCTAGTTAATATTAATATAGAGTACATCAGGGATAAAGGGCCAAATTAAGAAAAAGAGAAGTGCTATTCATTGCACCTAAAATGTATAATTGCAGAAAAAATATGTTATGTTGAAAATTAATGGAACAATAGATTTTTTATTTTGTTGTTTATTTTGTTTAAAAATCTGTGAGGTGGTGAGAGGGGCATTTTACCCCACACTTAAGCTAAAATAATGTTTTTTGTCATTGTTTTATATAGTAATATATTTAATTAATAATAACTTTAAAAAAAAAAGTTAATACTAGCTCAAAACAATCACTTTTCAAAGCAAAGTTTGCACTATTTTCCGCTTATTTTGAAAAGTAAAGTAGTATTTTTTTTGTTCAGTAAAACTTTCATTAAAATATGTTAATATATATATATATATACTTTTTTTCAAATACAGAAACAAAGTCCTTTTAGGGAGAGGTCGAATAAAAATGTAATATATGTTTACAGTAGTAACAACAAATTATATGTATATATATA
>JAUCNO010000236.1:4433962-4451737 GCA_032353835.1 Enteromius viviparus
TTATGCAAGTTAGGGGTAACTCTTTCTAATTATGCTTGTAAACGGGTTATTCTGATCAACTCAGAAACCCAAATACCGACCTTAACCCGATCATAACCCGGATATTGGCTGCATGTAAACGTAGTCATTGACATACAGAAATGAAATGGTTAAGCTATTATATCAACACAAATACAGACGCACACAGAAATGAAATGGTTAATACTCAGTAAGCATGCTTACGCACAAGTAGGTTTTTAACATATTTGTTAATAATTAATGAACGATTTTACCAACTAGTGGCCGATTTCTTTCAGAATTTTTACAGACCTTTAGGGTCTTGTAGACCTTTAGGGTCCGAGGTTTTGTTCCGATCGACCGACCTTAATTTTGTCTAATAAGTGCTCAAACTTCATTGGCCGATGGCGGCCATGTTTTTTAAAATATGCCAATGCCTTCATACAGACTTGTGCCAGTTTGGACCAAGTTGTTACAAACCAAATTTTAAGCCAATCGGACCAACGGTTGCCTAGTTACAGCTGAAAATATGTTATTTCTACCTCATAATGCCACCAAGTGGCAGAGCTGCAAATTTTTTTTTATTTGACTAAAGTTTGAGCTTATACACGTGTGTACCGAGTTTGGTGAAGATATCTCTTTCCATTTCAGTCTCATTCTCATTCCATTATAGTCAGAATAACATTTGGCTAACGTTACCATAGACGCTAATTGGCCTGCTGTTCTGTGCCAAAATAAAAATTTCTATCTTTTTTGGATAATTATTGATATTTAATGTCCACAGATTATTTCTGCAGTGGTTTGTTTTCGATCAGGTAAAAAAGATAGGACTAGTTCGTAAAAGTGGGTTACAGATATAGCTCCATTTTGCAGGAAAACGGTGCGTTCTACCTGTGCATGCAGCCAGGCACCTTTTTTAAACAAGCCAATTATAGCTAACCAAAGGACAAAATTAACATTTTTTAGATTATTAATCTATAGAGTCCACAGATTATTACAGCAGTGGTTTGTTCGAGATTGAGCAAAAAAACAGGGACTAGTTCACAAAAGTAGGAATTTAACATATTTGAGGATAATTAATGATTGAATTTGATTGACAGCAATGGTTCTTGAGGCAAAGTTGCTCATTATGAGGAGATCTATCAAATGATATGCATATTGTGTGGATACGTGATTACAGAGCCAAAAACCTTGTTAGTGCCAACTAGTGGCCGATTTGTTTAGAAATTCTTACAGTCGAACATGCCCATAGAGTTTCGTTCCGATCGACCTCCGTTATCCGTGGTCTAATAAGCGATAATATCTAATTGGCCGATGGCCAATAATAAAAAAAATCCTAACAATTACAATAGGGTTAAAAAAACTCAATCAAATATCCTGATAGTAAACTGGTTTGATTTCCTGTTTTTGCATTACTGTGGAATGTGGTTTACCTCTGACTACATATTTCTGGTAAACCAATTAACCATTTTTTTTTTCATAAACATCTAAAGTGGCAGTGCTTACTTAACTTTCTACTTATCTGTGCACTTAAGGTGGACATGAATTTCATGAAGAAAATTCCCCCGGGCGCTGAGGCTTCAAATGTTTTGGTGGGGGAGGTTGATTTCCTTGAGCATCCAATCATTGCCTTTATCCGTCTCTCACCTGCTGTTCTTCTCACTGGACTCACCGAAGTGCCAGTTCCAACAAGGTAGTGCTCGGGCACCCCTAAAAACATGGTTCGCTGTTACGTAAATGCACATAAATGACTTTCATTGTTCTCTAATGACTGTCATTGTTTGTGAAGCCTTTTATGCAACTATTTCCTGAAGTAGTATTTCCTCAATCTTTTTTTTTCAGATTTCTTTTCTTGCTTTTGGGACCTTTCGGGAAAGGTGGCCAATACCATGAGATTGGCAGGTCAATAGCTACTTTAATGACAGATGAGGTGAGCCATCCCCTTTGAATAAGGATGTATTTCCAGTACTAATCTAGCATGCCTACAGCTCAAACAATAGAACAATAGCAACTTAGAACTATAGCAGTAGCATCCTCAAAGATAGGTCAAGATTAATCATGGTAAGAAATGTTTGTTGAGCACCAGATCAGCAATTTAGAACAATTTCTGAAGAAGCATGGGACACTGAAGACTGCAGTAATGATACTGAGAATTAAGTTTTGCATCAAAGGAATAAATTATGTTACAAAACGCATTATAACAGAAAGCATCCATTTTCACTGTTTGTATTTTACATAACTGACTATATTTTTGATTATATAAATGCAGCATTGATGAGCAAACGACATTTTAAAAATGTTAAAAAAATTTCACAGACCCCAAACTTTAAATGGTTTTTGTAAAGATGTCATTGAAGGAAGCTCAGCTTGTCTTCACTCGTAATGCTACATCTTCAGATTGAAACTGTGCCAGTTGCATAACTGCATTTTCAGTTCGATGTCTTCTCTAACACCATGACAGATCTTTCATGATGTAGCATACAAAGCCAAAGACAGGAATGACCTTCTGTCTGGCATAGATGAGTTCTTGGACCAGGTGACAGTGCTGCCTCCAGGAGAATGGGACCCAACGATACGAATCGAGCCGCCAAAGAGCGTCCCGTCTCAGGTAATCATCACCTCTGAGATCATAGTGGAAGCCAGGCGTTTGCTGGTTCCATCTGTGAAAAAAGCCAGACATGAGCCACATAGCTTAACAGGAGGTTGTTGCCATTTTTATGTATGCAGGAAAAGAGAAAGATGCCTTCCATGCCTAATGGCTCTGCTCCTCTGTCAGAGATTATCGAGGAACATCATGCTGGACCAGAACTCCAGAGGACAGGACGGTCAGAGCTAGTCTAACCTCCAGCATTTATTTACTGCTTGCTTTCTCGCATACCTCAACCATATTATTGTTATGCAAAGCATATATAAAAACGGAGAGATTCTGTTATATCATGCCCAAAATACGGCTGATGGGTTTATATACATCATATAGTTAGACATGTTGTGCTCTTGCAATAAGCCATTAAGTTGTCTGGATTTTAAGGGCATAATATAAATGTGTCAAAGCTGAACCCTGCTGAACACAGTGTTAGTGAAAGAGAGTGATTTAGGATTTACTTAAGTCTCTTTTGATGAAGGAGAACCTTATTAAACACGCATTAAATGGAGGGGGGTAAAAATGTTTTTATGGTGCAAATTTTCTGAGCCTTTCATGTTGAAGGTATTGAATAAAGGCGGTATATTTAACAGCGGTGCCCATCCTTTGATGTTTAACTTAAAATAGCCGACTGGAGACGGTTGTGTAAGAGTGCCATCCATTAAGACGTGTTTTAAGAGCCCAAGAGCGCTCTGAAAATACAGCACACTATAAGCAGCCATTAGGACAAAATGAGAAGCCATTATGATGTAATTTCTAAATGCATTTACAAATTTTATCTCTGTATATATAGGGACTTTACTTGGTTAACTTTACTGTAACACCTAACAATCATTCATAGTTTTTATTTCATAAGAAATATAAATGGATACCAACAGTATGTATGTATTATTATTATTCCATTAACCTCTTAACTCCAATTTTAATTGCTGATTGGTTTTATTCTTTCATTTCTTCCTTTATCACAGGATATTTGGTGGACTGGTGTTAGACATTAAGCGGAAAGCTCCGTTTTACTGGAGTGACGTGCGGGATGCTCTGAGCCTGCAGTGCTTAGCCTCTATCCTTTTCCTCTATTGTGCCTGCATGTCCCCCGTCATCACCTTCGGAGGCCTTCTGGGGGAAGCCACCAAAAACAACATAGTGAGTTAGACTTGTAGGCTTGGCTTTGTCTGGAAAGAATAATGGAAGATTAAATCTCTGAGTGCAACAGACCGTCTGAACATGATTCAGATTCACTGGAATCAAGAGTGTTTATTAAGCATAGTCTTTCCTTATTCTGTGGAAGCAGAAAGTATCTCTTTTAAAGCATGTGTTTATCCTTTGTTTAAAACTCTCCCACAATGTTGATGACATCTCTTTTGTCTGTGTTTGGTTTAGAGTGCCATTGAGTCTCTGTTTGGAGCTTCGCTGACCGGTGTGGCCTTCTCTCTGTTTTCTGGTCAGCCTCTCACTATCCTGGGCAGCACTGGGCCAGTTCTAGTTTTTGAGAAGATTCTTTTCAGGTTTTGCAGGTGAGTGAGACTCCCTTTCATCACAATGTTCCTCATTCTGTTCCTTGTGCACTCTCACATTTAATAATCATGCTGAGAAACCAGGACAGTTTGTGACCATTTAATGTCATTTTGTCACTTTAAACATTTTATAAAATGTATTTGATTTATTAAGATGAACAGTTTGAACTGAGTTCACAGAACTGAATAAAATTTACAGTAGCAGCTTAACAGGCAAATAAAAAGCTAATGAAAATCATTGTCATTAATTGTTTTAATTCAGGTGCAAACGTTTAAACATCAGTCTTGAGTTCTCCACCATGGTATTTTATGAAACATCAGCACTCTTTTAATGCTATTGTTTAAAAAAGCTGAAGTATATCAAATTTAAGTTTAACATGTCACATTCCAGTCAGTGGTTGACCTTTTATGTCAACTGCAGTATAAAAAGTGAAACGCAATTCTGATCATTTACTATTATGAAACTTTTTTTTACCACAGCGCCATCTACTGGTGCAGGAAAGAGTTGGTGCAGCGCTCACGAACATTTCAAGTTCATTTTAATCCTATTTTCTGCAGTTATCTAAAACCATCAGTGTCTTTTTATGCAGTGCAAATATAAATCTGCATAACTGCTTGGCTTGGTTCATCCATTCTCTATACAAAAATGCATTGCTGATTAGATGAAACGCACATGATGTTTATGTTTGTTCATTTAGCAGATGATTTTATCCAGATGTGCTGGGATACATAACATGTTTGTCTGTTTGTCTCTCCTCAGTGACTATGGTCTGTCCTACCTCCCTCTGCGCACTAGCATTGGCCTGTGGACGGCCTTCTTGTGTATCGTGTTGGTTGCCACAGACGCCAGCTCTCTAGTGTGCTATATAACAAGATTCACAGAGGAAGCCTTTGCAGCTCTCATCTGCATCATTTTCATCTATGAGGCCTTGGAGAAACTCTTCCAGCTGGGGAAGATGTTCCCTTTCAACATGCACGATAATTTGGATAACCTCACGGTTTACACGTAAGGAAACTATACTAATTGTGGTTTGTTTTATGTTGCATGTTTATTATAAGTTTATCTGTTTCCTTTTCTTAGATGCCAGTGTTCATCTCCACCTAATATCACAGAGAAGATGGTACAGTCATGGAATCAGTCAGGTTTTACTCCTGAGAGCGTAAACTGGAGTGACCTTGATGTGCCAGTAAGGATTTCTTTCTTCACATTACAGTTTAATTGTTTTTAATAGTGCCGCCAAAGTTAAGGTTAACTTGAAAAATATGATTTCTCTCTTTTTAAAGACTTGCAGGGAACTCCATGGCGAGTTTGTGGGTCCCGCTTGCGGACATGATGGCCCGTACATCCCTGATGTATTGTTCTGGTCTGTCATTCTGTTCTTCACCACTTTCTTCCTGTCGTCTTTTCTCAAGCAGTTCAAGACCAAGCGCTATTTCCCCACTAAGGTCAGTAGAGTCATGCGCTGATCATGTGCTGAAAGTGTTATTTGCTCTAACGTTTAGTTTCTGTCCTCCAGGTCCGATCTTCAATCAGTGACTTTGCAGTTTTTCTAACCATCATGATTATGGTCTTGGTTGATTACTTGGTGGGCGTCCCCTCTCCTAAACTACATGTCCCAGATACCTTTGAGGTACTATAAATGTCATTTTCTATGATTCATTTGTGTTTGTTCATCTTTTTAGTTCGATTCAACAAATCATGTTTGGCTGGTTTCTGGGATTTTGTCCCTTTTGTTTCTACTCTTCGGCCAAAAGTTAATTTATATTATTTACAATTTACATTAAAAAAAAATTGGTGTTTCTCAAAACACTTTACTTTCACAACTTTATAGTTTCATATATCAGAAACAGTTGAAATGAGTGTATTATCATTGTGGTAAATAATCTAAAATAAACACGCTTAGCAGGGCTTAGTTGACTCTAAACCACTCCAGCTGTTTCTGTTTTCTGTTATCCTGCTGAGCTTTGACTATTGATTTAACCTCTCTTCTTTAGCTGTTTTTCTATAAAGAGTGTTGCAGTCAGAAATGCTCAAAAACGGTTTTTGTTTTTTAAATCAAATTGATGCAAAAATTCTTCCTTGGTGCTGTTGTAACACATTTTTTGTGTAAAAAACTAAAAAACAAAAATCATGCCAACCCTAAGCTTTTTAGCAGTTTTGTAAAGTCTGTGCTTCTTGGATGCCATTTATTATGGCTTTAGTGACTCTAAAGCTTTAACTTCCTACTGAAAAGGAATGTAGTGATGTATTCAAATTCTATACAATTTTGTCTAAATTAAAGTTAAAATTATTTTTGGTATTGCGAAATAAGTGTTCTATTCTTATTAATTAACTTTAGATCACCTTTGCTATTATCTAACGCTCAAATAATGTAAAAATAGGAGAAATACGAATGTATAATAGCAACAGTACAATACACATACCCAATATATTAAGCACTATGTAATATAGACTAATAAGTGACATTGCACAAAAATAGTTCATCCCCAATAATTTTTTACTTTTGTCCAATAGCCTACCTCAAAGAGCCGTGGCTGGCTGATCTCACCTCTGGGTGATAACCCCACATGGACGTTGTTCGCAGCAGCCATCCCCGCCCTGCTGTGCACCATCCTCATCTTCATGGATCAGCAGATCACCGCCGTCATCATCAACCGTAAAGAACACAAACTCAAGGTCAGTTCGACACCTGATCCAGTCTGTCAGAGCACTGGTCCTGGGGCTCATGATTCTGTTCTCCTGCAGAAAGGCTGTGGGTATCATCTTGACCTTCTGGTGGTGGCCGTGATGCTCGGCGTGTGTTCTGTGATGGGCCTGCCCTGGTTCGTCGCTGCCACCGTCCTCTCCATCTCTCACGTGAACAGTTTGAAAGTGGAGTCTGAGTGCTCAGCCCCGGGAGAGCAGCCCAAGTTTTTGGGCATTGTTGAGCAGAGGGTTACTGGACTCATGATCTTTGTGCTTATGGGTCTTTCTGTCTTCATGACATCTATTTTAAAGGTATGGCTCAGTTTATAGTGCAGAAAAAATCTGTGAATGTGCTGTCTGGTTGAAAATGTATACTTAAGCAAGTACAGGTTTTAGTATTATACTAAAAACATCCATGTTCAGGTTGTGTTACATGTGTCTATTTGCTGTAAAAGCCTCACTGATTTTTATGAAGTAAACAGATAAATCATATTGCTAATAGTTTAAGATGTACACTAACCGTGTTCATACATGTTTTTTTTTTTTAGTTCTACTATACCATGCTATAGAAGACTAATGCATTAGAAATGATACCTAATAAAGATTATCGAAGATGCATTTTTTAAAATATTTTGTCTTAAGGTTCAGTAAACCTTTCCATTGCAATAAAAAATAAAATAAAAGGACTATTATTGCCAAATGTCTGGCTTTACATGGTTAACTGTATTTAAAAATGTTCCTTTGCTGAATTTGTCTAATAGTTTATCCCAATGCCTGTGTTGTATGGAGTGTTCCTCTACATGGGTGTCTCCTCGCTCAAAGGCATACAGGTTAGCACACTTTCATATTCACTATGCTTTATTAAATTACAGAATTGATTTATGTTTTATTCATACATGCAGGTCAAACGAAGGCTATAATGGATTTGTGGTCATGTTGTTTGTGTATTCATTGCGCTGCAGTTCTTTGACCGTATTAAGCTGTTTGGGATGCCGGCAAAGCACCAGCCTGACCTGATCTACCTTAGATACGTGCCACTGTGGAAGGTTCACATCTTTACAATAGTTCAGCTCACCTGCCTGGTACTGCTGTGGGTCATCAAAGCGTCTTCTGCCGCTGTGGTCTTCCCTATGATGGTACGTTTAAATCTCACCATGTATTACACCGTGTCCTAACTACACGTGACGCGACAAGCAATTTGGATGCCCACACTAGACGCGACACAGCAACGCAACCGAATCAATCAAATATCACAGCCAATCAGAAGCGTGCATGGGTGGGCTCTCTCTGGAAGTGCACTGCTCTCACAATGGAATAGATACGTTTATAATCTACTTCATTAATGTTAAAGCTGTTTAACGTCATTAAATGTATATACTGAGTGACTGATAACATCTCGAGTGTGTATTCCATAAAAGTTTTAAAGGTCGCATTTGCTTTCATTTGTTTCCAAGATCTGCGGTAAACTTTCTGTTGTTGCTTTCAGTGTGGCTGTAATATAACACAATGATATTTAAACTAATCACGGAAATAGAAACCGTTTGTAAATTAAAAAATTTAGCATATTACCATCAAAGCTAGTAAGAACAAAAACTCTGATTAGCATGGAAAAGATATCTTTTATCGCATTAGGCAAACTGCATTTACACCTTCATTCTAATATCTAAATAATACTTTGTCTTCTTTTTTGTTTTTGTTCTTGTTCTGTTTTTTTTTGGTTTGTTTTTTCCACACAATTTAACAAATGTTAACAGGGATTTAAATTGACTTTTTTTTTTGTTTTAACAAATGGATTTCGTGTGTATTTCAGTAAAATCCTACAATACATAACAAAATATTGTTGATTTAAATTATTTACAAATTCAGTCTCTAAATTCTCGTAGATTTAGAAAAAATATTTACTCCTAATCATCCATTGTTGCATGTATTTTCACTCAGGTGTTGTATTTGTCTTTTGTAGGTTCTAGCTCTGGTATTCGTGAGGAAGCTTCTAGATTTCTTCTTCACAAAGAGGGAGCTTAGCTGGTTGGATGACCTAATGCCAGAAAGCAAGAAGAAAAAGGAAGACGACAAAAAGAAAAAGGCAAAAGAGGTACTTCTTTAAGATGTAAACTGAAAATTTAAAGATGGTTTCCCTGTACCTATGTACATAGTATGAAGCTTTATTTATCTTCTCTTGATAATCAATAGACTTTGAATATTTCCATAACACACATTTCTTCCTCTATCATCTTGTCAAAATTTCTTAACAACCCTTCTTCATTTCACTCTCTGTCTACCCAGGAAGCACAGCGCATGATGGAGGCTGGAGGAGGACTGGAGATCCCTTATGATAACAGGGACCACCTGGAGATCCCTGTGAAGACCCTTAAAGTCAGGTTAGTGAAAGTTCATAGCTGCAGTATAAAAGACATCCTGTGAAATCCCTGTGTGAGCTAAGGCATTTCTTCATGTGGGTTTCTCTTAAACGCCCTGTCTTGGCCTCATTCAGTATGTTTTGACCTGCTTCTTTTGAGACAGATCTGACAGCGTAGTCTCTGACACCTCATACGAGGAAGACACGAGCGGAGTGGTTGGTCTTTTGTCTACTCTCAGGCCTGCTTGAGTTCTGGTTAACACATACTCCCTCTTTACAGCTATTAATCCTCTCTTAAGTTTATTTAACACAGCGTATTTTGCACATCACATAATCTTCCTCTGACAGCTCTGCATTGGTTAAAGTTACTGATGCTCCTCTTTCAACTCATCCTTTCCCAATACAGAAGAGATTCAGATGATGATTGTTGCTCATGATTTAGCTTGTATGTCTGGTAGTTGACAGTTCGTGTGTGAACCAGAGCTCAGATATATCTGAACATATTAACCAGGGCCATCTCATTGACAGACAGCTGTGTCATTGACCTGTACTCTTGTTAGGCTTTACTAACAGGTTACAAGAGCATTTTTTTTTTAGAGTGGCAACTCTAATTGCATTAACATCAGAGGCATTAATATTACATCAGTGGCTTATTAAGCCTTTAAATGACAGCTGAAGACAATTTCTTTTCATTTTGTTGCCTTAAGGCCATATTATATGTGACCCTGAATCACAAAACCAGTCATAAGGGCCATTTTTAGAAATTGAGATTTGTACATCACCTGAAGGCTGAATAAATAATCTTCCCATTGATGTGTGTTGCATAGGAACAATATAGTTACTGTAGGACTTTTGACCCATTTAATGTATTTTTGGCTATTGCTACAAATATACCCCAGCGATTTAAGACTAGTTTTGTGGTCCGGGTTTATAAATATGGCTCTCTGGAATTCTTGGTTCTTGTCGGCAACCGGTGCAATTATATTTTCAGTTATTTTATATAATTTAAGAACAGGATTAATCATGATTAAATGTCTATATCACAAATGTGCTGAAACCAGTTGTGGTTTTCACTATTAAGTTTAGGGCCAGTAAGACGAATTTGACATTAAGAACAAATGACAATATATTTGGGAAGGATGAAATAAATCAATCCAAAGGGGCGAACCTTTTGAAAAGTTGAAATGGTTTTATTCCACCAGAGAAATAAATGATATTTTGAAATGTACTAAACTGATTGTGTTTTATTGTAATAATCTTTAACAGTATTACTACTGTTTATTGCATTATTACTGTGTTTACATTATTGCTGTATTTTTTTATCAAATAAATGCAGTCCTGATAATACTTATTTCAAAACCATTTTTTTGCTAACCTAAAAATTTTTGCCCTGTATTTAAAGTTCAAGGATTTTTTTTTTAATCTTGTTTGGCATCTTTGTCCACTTTGTCTCATAACGTTTTAGTATGACCATTTCATGGTTTTCATTGAATGGTCGTATAGAAGAAAAACAATTCCTTAAGGTTGATGTTTAGTTTTTAGCAAGGGAGCAAGTAAAACCTTGTCTATCTGATTTTGATTACTAACATGGCATATACTCATGAACACCTCTATACATATATCACCTCAAAAATAACACACAGGGTATGTGCTGGGACGGTTTGTCTTTGGTTCATCTGATGTGATTGTCATGCTTTATTAATCAAATGACCATCAAGCACTGTGCTGGTGAACAGGAGAGAAATGAGTGTGTTAAAGTGTGGAGGACCAGCTGTAAGTGCTCTGATGTGTCTTTTCTGCAGCACTGACCCCTCTGTGGTTAACATATCTGATGAGATGGCCAAAACTGCTGTGTGGAAAGCTGTTGCCATGAGCTCTGACAGTGCCAAAGTATTGAAACCTAGTGCCAGGTAGCCTTTTTCCTCTAACACCATCCCTGTTTTTTATAGCACTCTGTTTCCTTTCACTGCTTCAGCGCACAGTCTGTTTTCCTGCTCAGAAGAACTGTGTATTTAACCAGTAAAGGCCTGTCTGTCCGAGATTTCAGTTAAATGAATACTGTTAAATTTGATTCAGTGCAACAACTTTAGACCGTGTTTATAGATAATTTAATGAAATTATTGCAAATAAGTCCCAATGGTAATTATTATAGTCATAATTAATTATATGAAATTGTTTCGAAAAGTATATTTTTGTAAATAATAAAAAAATAACTATTCTTTGTATAATACAAATGAAAGTAATTATAATAAATAACTGTTATATATATATCCAAAAGTTATTAGTTTACTTGTTTTTCAGAATTAATATTTGTAAAATTAAATTAAAACACAGATAAATAAATAATTTGTAGAAATAAATGATAAATTAATTATGCAGTTCTGTAGTTATATATATATATACTGTATATATACTGTATATATATATATATATATATATATATATATAATGTTTGTGTGGGTACTATATAATTTATAATTAATTTCTTTCATTCATATACATATATATATATATATATATATATATATATACCATTGTTTATGTATTTTAGAAAAGTATATTTTTGAAAATAAAAAAATATCTTTTGTATAGTATAATAATTATAATAAATAATTGTCTTATGTATAGCGGAAAGGAAAAAATTATGTTAAAAATAATAAATAAAATTATTGTTTATTTTTAGGTCCGGGACTCGATTAAAAAAAAATATATATATATATATATATTTAATTAGAGGCTTTGTAATTAATTAATCGCATATAAATATTTGACCTGAGAACAGTGAGAAGTAATGACAAAACGCGCAAACAAATCAGCCGATCTGGATCGGTGCATCCCTACTTTCAAGTACATTCAGACATGGATATATATAGAATGACACAATATTTTGGGTGAGCGAGCAGCAGTGAGAAGATGTCCGCCATATGCGGACGTTCAAATCCGTTGGACATCTAGTCATTCTATATATATTTATGCATTCAGAGCATTAGAAACGGTAGTTGGTGCTCCAGTATAATCGGTCTGCCAAAACTCATTCAGTGAGAAGCGTTCCGCGGTGCAAAACTAAGTGCAATCTAAAAAAATGTAACGCATTATTTTTGTGTAATTAATTAATCTAAATTAAAGCATTAAAGTCCCGGCCCTATTTATTTTAGAAAAGTGTTGTTGTTGTTTTTTTTGTTTTTTTTTTGGTCCAAAATCTTATTATTTATAAATATTGTTTGTTTGCTTGTTTTTTATTTATCATGTGACCAGGCCTTTATCTGTTGTTTAAAACCAGTGCCTGTGTGTGCTTGAATTGCTTTTGCATATATCATGTTTGTGCTTGACTGAATTTGATACTACGTGTTGCAAGTATGGCGATATAAACATTTAGAAAAATTCTGGTTGGCGCCTGCTTTGAGTTAATTTTTCATCTTCATCTTGTCTCTTTGTTTTACAGTGAAGAGAAGACGGCCAGTATTAAAATCAATGTGGAGGACGAGCACGGAGATAGATGTGTGGATACAGAGACATCATTATGAGAGCTCACTGTAGACACGTGCAAGACCCTTCCCAGAGTCCTCTAGTCTGGAACGTGTGTCCTTCCAACCTGCCAAAGTTAAGCCAAAGGTAGAGACGCCCGATAAAAGGGCTAAGAAATAACTTCCAGGTATATTTACCAACAAGCCCTTTTTTATTTTATGCAGTTCATTTTTAATATTAACAAAGCACCATGATTTCAGACATATAGGGTATTATGAAGAACTTAGACTCTTAGGTTTCATATTTTTATTTTATTTTATTAATTTAATTTTTCTCAAGAGAATGAAGACGAGGTCTTTTAGGATTAGTTTTACCCGCTAACATCCTGTTTCTCATGGTACCACAGTTTTCAGATCATCACCCAAGATGGGGTTTTGTTTTGTTTTTTAGCAGAGTGCTGCTTTTTAAAAATAAATAAATAAATGTATATAGAAGGTGGTGATATTAGGCTGGATGACTGACTTTCCAAACTACAGGAAAAAGAGTGTGCAAAGCCAACACTTCAAAATGTCACATTAAGGACATTAAACCTAAATACAAAGTAAATTATTATTGTGCTGTTTGTAAAAATGCCAATCCCAATGATGGTGTGACAGATTTCTTCAGAATTTATGTATAAATACTATATGAAAACAAAATGGTTCAGAAGGAGAACAAACCGATCAATTCTTGCAGTCACTCTAAAAGACAATTTCGAACTTGAATAATGCAAATTGCTCCAGATTGTGTTAAAGACTTCCCCTCCCGCATTTATTTATGTGTTTACATTGTTTCTTTTTGTTAGTGTTATAAAATAGAATTTTGTATTGTTAGTATGTCTGATTTTTTACAATGTGTAAATCAACTAATTTATTAACGGTCATTAAATGGTCAAGTAGACGACGCAGAGGCATGATGGGGCAGAAGGACTGCTGCAGTGTTGTTGGCCTGTCATTTCTTTCCTCTTCTGTTGCTGGTGTTAATGTGCACTTTAGGTAGGCTTGCCATCGTGGCTGTAGCCCTGACAACAACTTATTTAATCTAGAGCAGTCTCAGGAAACCCCTTTTTTTTGCACTCTTTCCCCACACTACTCTGTTAAAAAAAATCACATATCCGTTTTTTTTTCATTTAATGAGTAATGTATATTAATTTTACACTGGACAATATCATTTTGTTCAAACTGAAAACTGATCTTTTTTTTGTAATATTTCTAATATAGTAATTGTCAGGTATTTTATTTTATTGGTTCTAAAATGTATTTTACCTAGTTTATAACGTTTAGAAGTTTATTTCCACCATGGGATAAAAAAAAAAAGTTGTGGCTAATTTCACTTATTTCGTTTTATTTTGTGGTGGGAACTTCTATAACTTTAGGAGTTGCCAAGTATAGTTCATTTGAACCGAGTAGTAAATAGTTTTGAGTAGTAAGTGCCCTTATGCTCACACAGTGCTTCATAGATCCCACAGTGACAGTGAATACCTCGGACTACTATACTTTATGTGAAAGCACTCTGATTTGTAAATCAGTAGGTTAATTCTGTACACTTTCACTCTGCTTGTTAAATTAGAATGAAATTGAATATCCGGAAGATGGTTTTCAGTCATATGCAGTTCTATCTTCCTTTATTAGCCTCACAGGAAGACTCTGAACAAGTATTGCTGTCGTGGTGTTCTGAGCTTCTGTCTGCACAATGTACTTTTACAGAATTCTGCCCAGTTCAGACAGATGTTTCTCTCGTGAACAAGCCAAATCAAGATTTAAGAAAATGTAGTAGTTTGATTTTGTACAATATAAACACAAAGGGGAGAGAGATGTCTTTTGTAATGATGTTGTTTATTAAAGGAACAAAACAAATGTCTTTAATCTACCGTTTGTCCTGGTTTTTTTATTGTGTTGTCTTTTTCCCGGAATAATATTAATGCTATGCACACACACACATACATACAGTGGGGCAAAAAAGTATTTGTGTATTTTGTAGGTAAACAAATACTTATTTTAATTTTAATTTAACTTAATTCAATAAAAATATTACAATGTGATTTTCTGGATTTTATTTTCTTATTTTATCTCTCATAGTTGGTGATGAAAATTACAGTCCTCTCTCATCTTTTTAATGGAAGAACTTGCACAATTAAATACTTTTTTTGTTCCACTGTACACACACAAACACATATATGTGTGTGTCTGTATATGTCTATACAGTATATACATTTAATCAATTCTAATAAGGAAATTTAATGCATAAAATTGCAAAATAAAAAAATGCAATAAAAAGTTCAATATTCAAACACGTTCTGATAAAATACATAGCTGAAAATGATTAATTTTGAAAATAAACTTTTAAGGCACATTAACACTATAGCCAATTTATAAACACTCAAAAACAACAAAAAGATCCACCAGATGAATCAAATAACTAATTGGTAAAATAAAAACTGTTTCCCATTTGATAAAACAGACAAAAATAAAAAAGAAATAGTTCTTGAACACTTCACATGCACGTCAATTGAAATGTAAAGGACACTTCTGAATTACAACAAAACACATGCTACAAACTGATCTCTTTAATACTACGGCAGTGATTCCAGTCCTTCAGCCTGGTTTTTAAAGGACTACTATTATTACATGACATCAGGAAAGAAATTGGGACTAAAACATGTCTTTTGCCATTTTCTTATTCTTCAGAAATGAGTCCAACACTAGCACTGGTAAATTTCAATACAGAAACTGAATCAGACAACACATTTCAAACATAAGAAAACAATACTTAAGACAGCTACTCTAATACATAACACTGACCTTGATTTCAACAAACACAAAAGAGTAACAAGCAGTTTATTTACAACCGTTGACTAATAAAATTGCAGTTTGCAGATTTAAAAAAAATAACACTATATAACCCTCAAACTATAGAACTTTTTATAGGTCACTTTGGTAAGAGCATCTGCCCAAAACAAATGTAAATTTTAAAACTATACAGGAAGTGTTTTACAAAACGTCACAGGTTGAAAAGACTGAATAAAACATTTTATGCACAAAAAGTGAAATGTAGGTGGACCATATGAAAGCACCATCGATGGCATAAATCACAGTCATCCTAATAAAATACATTTTAACAAGCATGAGAACAGATGCTTCAAGGAACAGTTCATGTAAAAACAAACTCAAGCCATTCAAGGTGTAGATAAGCCTGTTTTTTATCAGAACAGATTTGGAGAAACTAAGCATTACATCACTTGCTCACCAATGGATAAATAAATAAGTCTGTTCAGGACAAATCTGTTTTGATAAAGAAACAAACTCATCTACATCTTAGATGGAATACAAATTGAGCAATTTTTATTTTTGGGTGAACTACTGCAAGTAAAAAGGGGTGATTCAATATTGATCGACTCTCTCACCACAAGCTTATCAAAACAAGGGACACCAAAGTGCAGGGCTCAAGAAAAACACATCTGACCTTTACTAAAATAATCATTGCTGACACACATCAAGACACGAAAACAGTAAGGTGAGGAAAAAACTGCTGTTATCTCATATCTCTCACTGTTTTGGGAACTCGAAGAACTTTGTAAATGTTGTTTTGAAAGACGGTGGAGAACTGAGGACGGGAATCCCTCCACATGAGAGTGCAAAGTGGTACCTTTCCTGCATTTTGCGAATCCTCTACGTCCCAGATCTCAGGCATGCTGCAACCAGGCCTAGAGATGAAGAAACGCATGTCAGACAAAAGAACTTAATAACAGCGGCATTCATTCCAAGTATACAGCAATTACTTGGAGCGTCTTGTGCACCACGAGTCCTCCAGGATGAAATAATCCACCTGCAGCTTGATTAAGTTTCGCTTCACCGCCTCAGCTGGTTTTCGACTGTACATGGCGTACACCATTTTCGTTCTTTCTCTGAATAAAGTCAAAATAAAATCAAATGCTTTACACTGACAGAACAACAATTTAAGCTTGAAAAAGTACTGTAATATAGAGACGAAATGTATGTTAAATCCTGTCTACCTCAATCCTGCGTCTTCATAGTGTGGGTGATTCACTATGGCTCTTCCTGTGGACAGTTTCACACTCGCCATGGTGGGCATTGCACCAGCAAACACAGCATCTACAGGAACATTGCACGAAGGCAGGAGTCAAACACTGGTCACATGCAGTTAAACGCTTGATTGTGTGCAGCTGAACATCAGTTTCTCACTAGGGCTTGTGTTGTCTTTGACCCACTCCAGGAGCTCTTCTTGAGGGAAGTTACTGAACTCTCCTATGATGTCCCATTGGCTCTGTAGGTTGGTGACTCCTTGGACTGCCATGATGGATAATATTCCCACGACTGTCAGTTGGAGTTTGAACTTCTCTCCTACCCCGCCAAACAGCTGCAGATGAAATCAAAGCATTAGTAACGCCACATTTTAAAAAGCTTTTGCTTAAATCAGCTCCCGTGCATTATGGAAATTTGCATTATGGGGCGAGTTATGGAGACTGAATAGTTGGGTCACCTGTCTGGAGCAGATCAAACAGGACATGATGCACATGTGAGGAGTGAGGAAGAGCTTAAGTCTCATGATGAGCAGAGCCAGCACTGCAAACGCCACCAGCTGCAGACTGTGATACACCAGCTAGACAAACATCACCAGATAACAACAGCTTCTGGATACCACTGCTTTATACACATCAGTTAAAGGGGGAAAAAAATCTTGAATGATAAAAAGCTTCAAAATTAGACAAACTTACCACTCCTTTTGCCAACTTCTGGTTCCTGAAAAATAGAAGTGCAAAACTTAGGAAACAAAGCAACCATTATTAGCCAAGAAAAATTTTATTATTTTCTACTATTTAAAAGCTATGTTTGTTTTTTTTAAGAAAGGCAGAAATTATTACGATAAAGCACATCAATTATTTAAACACAAATAATGCCACATAAGATTGTCAAATAAATGCTGTTCTCTTCTATTCATTGAAAAAAAAAAAAAAATTAATAAATAAAATAAAAATATCGGTAACACTTCAGAATAGGGGGTCAGAACAATGCATTAGTTAAGCATTAATTAATGGTTAATTTGTTCACAATTAAGC
>JAUCNO010000236.1:4482491-4493801 GCA_032353835.1 Enteromius viviparus
AATCGCTGTCAACCTCTACCAGGCAGGCGGTCCACTCCAGCTTAGCATTCTGACCCAATGTATTATAATGCCAGTCATGCAGTGCTATAGTTATTATAGCTATTATAGCGATTATAGCGCGGAGAAGCGGCGAACAGACAGCGCCTGCGTCCTCTCCTAACGCTGCCTATGTTCTCCTGAAAAAGGAGCATTAATAATAATAATAATAACACCACACAAATATATTTAAACTTAAGTATAATCCACTTTTAATAGAAATCAAGTTAAGTACAAATACATACATTTAAAAATAAAGTACAATTATATAAGTGCTTTGTATCCCTGCTGGAGTGACGTGTCTGGAAAACATGAACTGTGGGAGGGAGGAAGGGGCGACGGACAAGTTCAGCAGAAAGAAAAGAAAGCAAGTCAAGAGAGCAAAGAAATGCAGCCGCTCTAATCTCGAGTCTGGCTCCACAAACAGTTTGGGTGAGAAGCTCCAGAGGTCAGCTGGACCTGGGATCTGAACACACCTTCTCTGGTGACTTCATCTTGAGCGGAAGAAGAGTGAGAGTCCATCCGCATACAGCACTGCTGCAAAAAACACTGTCTATTATTAATGGCACTGCAATGGGTCCTAGACATGAGAAATGTTGGGTTGTAATGCCTTACAAGTGACTTGTGTCACGTCATCCAGGGTTCTTCAGTATTCTACAGGCCAAGGACCCCTGCGAGGGTGCAAAGCCAGACACAGTGCTACTGTTCTGGAAGAATGAGAGCATCAGGCCGATGGTCAGAATATGAACCCTAACCCAGCCGACTGCGTGCTTCTCTGGCCCTGCTGCGCTGGGGTAGATTCAAAGGAGGGCAGATAAGAGCTGGAGCCAAGGAGTTATAAAACTGACTGTCTGTTTGCATTCCTCCCATCTCTCAATGCCTCCTACCACACTTAAACACTCACGCTACAACACACACATGCAACAGTCGTACATTACTGATACAGTAGAAAGATTGACAGTAGTGAAGCATAAATTTCACATTTTAATTTGCTGTTTTTTGCTCATAATTTAAAGAAGTGGTGACAGTGGAATATAAATGGCAATCTTAGCGTCATAGATAAATTACGAATGTTGGCTATGAAAATTAAACTGTATAACTATTTTAGAAAACCTTCATATTTACACATATGTACATATATTAAAGCGCTTCCCTTTGTTATTATCTATATGGTTGCCAAAGTTTCCAAATGAATCACGCAACAGAAACTATTTGTAAACTAAACATATATTTGAAATTTGTTGCATGAGTTAAAGTAATAGTTAAGAAAAAAAAAAGAACTGTCATCATTTAGACAATGTAAGATTTAAAAAATGACAGTAAATACATTTAAAATAACATATTGCATTGCATTAAATGCTAGTATCATTAAAATAAATAATATATCCTGATGCATTTTTAACTTTATTCCTCAAAGAATGCATCTCAATAAAATATTAAGCAACACGTCTGGTTTCAACATTGATAATGTTTCTTGAGCAGCAAATAAGCATATTAGAATGATTTCTGAAGGATCATGTGACACTTAAGACAGGAGTAACGGAAAATATTATTGTTTCTACTGTACTTTTGATTTTTTTGTCTTTTAGAATTTTCAGTCTTTAAAACATTCGAAAAGACAAAGACATTATTCCACATAATCTGACTGGTATATTCCAAATGTTCTGTAGTGACACGATAACTAAAGTGACATCTATCCCTTTAACAAGAAAAATCAATGAAAAATAAACATGTATAGTGCAAGTTTTATGTGCATTTGTGCACTCAATAGGCAAAAATAGCTTATGCATATGTTTATGTGAGACATGTGACACCTGTACTAGTTCATGGACTACAGCCCCATGCCAGGCTGAAGGAAAATCCTGTGAATAGTCAGGCTGACATGAACATAACCGCTATGTAAAATACAACATCCGATTTCCCAGAGTATGAATGAAAAGGCTGCTGCTTTTGCATGCTACTTAATGTTTGTGAGTGTTGCCTCAAACCTTTTGGCAAGACTGTTTTGCTAAGGAACAGAAAGTGCCCTGTGTCAATAACCTTGTTAGTGCTCTCTTTTGTTCTGAACTTGACAGTTCCTCAGCTATATGGCCAGGAGCACAATTAGCTGTTCCTTAATGGGAAAAGAGCTTTCCTCTGGCAGGATGATCACTGAAGTAATCACTAAAGTAAGTGTTTATGCGAAAAAATAATAATTTTGTCATTGTTTACCCTCATGCCATTACAGCTGAAGAATTGTTTTTTTCTTTGCAGTTATAATGAATGAATGCACCATGAAAGTATCAGAAGTGTAAAAGTGAAAAAAACAGACAAATTGTCATTCACTATAATAATTTCACTCCTTCATTGACCAGGAAGCTGGTATATTGAGTCAAGAACCAGATCGGTTTGACTCCTAAACAAATCATTCAGAGAGGTTTTCTGACACAAAGATATCATATGGCATCATGAGTCATTTAGAGAACTTATTTTACTGATATTTTACAGCAGCTTATTAGAAGTTTGAAAGCATGAATAAACATTCATTGTAATGAAAAATGGAAAAACGTACTGCAAAATATAATAATTTTTTTTCCTTTTGAAGAAAAAGGAGAAATAAAATCAACCAGGAATTACTACATTTCACAACTAACTACAGAGAAATGTCAAGTAGCAAATTGAGTTAAATGTGATATTTGGAATCGGAAATACTGAATTAGAATTTTCTTGTAAATTTATTTACAATGTTTTTGAAATGAAGTACTTTGTAAAAAAATTATAACTATTTTTAGGTGATTATTGTAGATAAAATAAATTGATTGCAACCACTTACCACAACCCGCTTAATTTTATTTATTATTATTATTATTATTATTATTTCTTCAGTGTAAGGATTAGTAAATAACTGAAGATTTTCCCTCCTTTTTTGTTCAACTATACCTTTAAGAAATTATTTTCCAATGAAATAAAGTCTAAACTCACCACAATAAAGTGTTGCGAATGAATAGAGGGAAAAATTGTCTTAAAATTGCCAAATAACTCAAGTGAGAGCTACTGGGCAATTATAGCATTTGGCTTTCCACACTGCCCTGAGGACTTAGAAATCTGTGTTATGACAAGAATACATTTTAAATGAGACGACACACCTCTGAAACCACAAAAAGTAATTCCTGGCAGGATGTTAGTAGCTTTTAACAGATACCTCCGATTATAAGTGTTAATTGATGCATATAAGCAACCCATTTATTTTATTTCTGCTGGTTACAAAAGATGAACTTTTGCTATTACATTCATCTTTGTTGTATTGGAAGAAAAGATGTCCTTACTTTTATATGAATCACATTGGTGCTGAGCCTCAGGGGTCACGTTCACTTTCAGTAAGAACATAAGCTGCCCGTGATCCCAACTGTCATCATTTCCATTCAAAGACTTTGATGTATGGAATTATGCCATTTACACAGATAGGAGCAGAGTAATGACAGCTGAAGCTTTGGGAGGATTTGGAGACAATAATGAAGCACAC
The DNA here is from genome assembly GCA_032353835.1 of Enteromius viviparus. Taxonomy (NCBI): domain Eukaryota; kingdom Metazoa; phylum Chordata; class Actinopteri; order Cypriniformes; family Cyprinidae; genus Enteromius; species Enteromius viviparus. The sequence goes on from JAUCNO010000236.1 coordinate 4,486,030, forward strand.
TTTGCACTTCTCTTTGCACTTTCTCACACAAAAGCATGGTTTAAATTTCCTCTGCTCACTAAGGCCCCCAGGACAGGGCAAAGAAACTTCACTTTTGAGATGATCCATCTGGACACTTTGGTCTGGTAATTGCGAGCATTCTTACATGACTAAATTCATACTGCAAAATAACACCTCAGGTTGTGAGCAGCATCCAGTCTTTGTGTTGAAGCCAAGAACCGAATGTTACCTGTGCGAGAAGCTCAGGTGATTTAATGCTGACACCTGGAGATTATGTGAAATTATGGAAAGAGTGTGTTGCATGAGGAGAGGTAATTACGTCTGATAGCCATCGGAGCGGAGGGCGACTACAGGTCTCCTCTGTTAATCTCGGACCAGTTGTGGCCAATTAAAATCCCACCCGGCAGCCAAGACTGATGGAGCTGTGGAGGGGGGGCATTATCTGCTACTTTCATCTGATTAAAACAGCGCAGAGTAAAGCCGCTAATGGGACAGACGTGATTCACAGAGGGGAGGTAGAGGGGTATGCATCACGTACACACTCATTACATCAAGGCACACCTGCTGACTATTTAAAAAGTATTGTAAAATTAAATTTCATGATGCTGTTAGCTTCAAATACAATCATTGAATTGAATATTTGTAATTTAGTATTTTAATCACTAAAAAAGTAGAGCTTCAAATTTAGCGAACATACAAAAAAATTTAAAGGCGCAGTACGCATTGACTAAGCGGGTTGCCAGGTTGAGGAAATTGATTCTCTGTTCACAGAGCTTTTTAGATAGATGCTGAGGCAATTTAGGTCAGGTGCAGTCTGTGATCTCTGACCCATTTTCTTTGCTTGCTCTGTGATTGCAATACGCTGTTGTTTTACGCCAACTGGCAACCTGGTGTGTTGAAATACTGGTGGATAAATTGGCAGTAGGCGAAAACACACAGTCCAAAACAAAAACAGACATTCTGACACAGAATGCACATTTCAAAATATAATAACTGGCTGTAGCATTGAAATAAGTATGCAAACTTATATTTCCTAAATATCTGCAATTATATTATGGTATTTTTATGCCAAAAATGTTGTTAAAAAACTTCTGGAAGATTGGTAGGATATACATTCTCAGTTATATTTTGTTCTTTAGATTTGTAGATTCTTCCTTCAATGTAAATATATGCATATTTTTGCCCGTTTTAGTGTCTGCCAGCAAAAAGAGAAAACAAAGTAATAGCGCACGTCTTCACTGTGAATCTCATAATTTAAGGGTTCAGAACACAAACAGTGCTGGTTGAGTAATAAGCCCACTTGTCCTCCAACTGATACGCCTGTATAGGTTGTTCATACAATAGCGGTGACCCATCAGTGCACATACTAAAATTGCGCCCCTATCGGCAACAGAACATTTGCATATTAATGTTTTGTACTATTTTATCGGCTACATGATTCAGGGTTGGTGTAGCTCAGTTTGTAGAGATGCATTATAAAATGAGACGTGATCATAGGTTTGAACTCAGAGAATGCTACCTGAGCATTGTTTCTCACCATGTCCATCCTTTTATGACCACCATGTACCCATCCTCTGAGGGCTACCTCCAGCAGGTTAATGCACCATGTCACAAAGCTCAAATCATTTCAAATTGGTTTCTTAAACATGACAATGAGTTCACTGTACTAAAATGCCACAGTCACCAGATCTCAACCCAATAGAGCATCTTTGGGGTGTGGTGGAACGGAAGCTGTGTGCCCTGGATGTGCACCCCACAAATCTCCATCAACTGCAAGATGCTATCCTGTCAATATGGGCCAACATTTCTAAAGAACACTTTCAGCACTTTCTTGAATCAATGACACGTAGAATTAAGGCAGTTCTGAAGGCGAAAGGGGGTCAAACACCGTATTAGTATGGTGTTCCTAATACTCCTTTAGGTGAGTGTAGGTCAAAATAAAGTACTTGCACAAACAACCATAATCATAAGCAGTGTTTTCCGTTATAGCTTTAGATATATTTAATCATATCTATATCAAATTGACTATATCTCATCAATGGTTTTACAATCTGTAATCGTACTATAATATAATTCAAGTAATGAATGATTTGGAAAGTGACAGTAATCAGTGTTGAATACTACCATAAGGTTAACCCTGTCTGCTTTAAATGTTCAAAATGATTAACAGTTGAAAAAAATAGATATTTAGAAAAGTAATCAAATGTAACTGAAACAGTTACACTACTTATTACATTTTAGAGAGGGTTATTTGTTACCCAAGTAGCCTTTCCCAACACCGACCATAAGTATGTGCAACAGTAATACTTTCGTTTGCCTAAATCAGTGTTCTCTCTGAAGGCTTTCTGGAAGAACGTTAATGGCGACAGTAACTTTACTAAAGTAAAGACGTGTCATGCTAAAGGCTCGACTCCTGTCTCCATTAGAAGCCTAATGAGAATCAGTCAGAATCACAAACTGTAACGGACTAATCCTGGCCAAATCCCAAGCATATTTGAGGGGCACCAGACTACTGATTCCCGGCTAATGGGTAGAATGAGGATGAGGGTACATTCCAGTAGAAGGACGGCCATTGCTTTTGGTCATGGCCTCCTCCAATCACCACCACTCGCTGGAGTGATGCACAGCATTTATGCACGAGATAAGTTAGGGGTTAAAAGGCCTATTACATCCCGTAATGCCTTCTGCTCACGCCATGGCCTGCAGTACCAGTGAGCTAATGCTAAATTACAAAGATCTATGTGGGAAAAACTTTCAAGTGCACTCAGAAATGCATACACTCCCGTTCATTCACACAGAGACATAAACACCTGAGAGAGGTCAAGGTGCTCGTGTGAGCGCATGGACGTCACAGGATAACAAACACACCGTAAAGCAACAAGGTGGAGACAGGCTTCTCATCGAACGCACTTCATCTTTTAACCCCCCTCCCCTTCCGAGAGGAGGTTTACACCTTCTGGTGCAAGGGACGTGTTTACACTACTCTAAAGCCTTCACATATTTATTACCAGCAGCGCAATCCCAGGTACTTAAATGTCTGCTGATGGTGGGAGATGGGACAGAAAACAGAGCCGCCGCTCTGCACTCACCACTAATCCTCAGGCATCCCGCTCTGCTATCGAATAAGAGGGTCTGGATCAGGATGAGAGCTACAGTCAGAATTACCATATTATATTTATCTGTCTGCGGTATGTGTGTTTTTGAAATAGGTCTTCAATGCACAATAAGTATTCATTTATTTAATCAAAAATACTGTAAAAATAAATAATTTAATATGACTTCTTGTCTAATTTAATATATTTTTAATGTAATTTATTCCTTATGATTTAATGTAATTTATTCCTTATGATTCTTTCATGAACAGATTCATTTATTTACAAAAAGAGCCCATATGTTTCAGTGCATATGTATTTTGCTCTACTATGTAAAATGTATAGAATATAATAGAAAACATATATTTCTTCTTAAATAATCTACAAAAAAATTCAAATATGCTGCATACTTTTGCACCCAAAGTGTATGAAAATGTGTCTTTAAAATTGCCATCTGTTAAAATATCTGTTCAAATATTCAAAATCAATTAGTCAGATCCAATATGGTGTTCCTCAGGGTTCTGTTTTGGGACCCATACTATTTAACATTTACATGCTTCCACTGGGGCAAATCATTCAAAAAATATGGTCTTGGGTATCACTTTTATGCTCACGATTTACAAATCTACATCAGTTCAAAGTCTGACGTTACAGTTAGTTCTGCAATTCTATCTGAATGTTTGCAAGATATAAAAGTATGGATCCATCACAACTTTTTAAAATTAAATAGCTCTAAGACTGAGGTCGTTGTTATGTACATATGGTACACCAGCAGCCATCCATAAATGTAGTATTTTAAATCTGGCACTGGATAAAAGCCGTGTACTGTCATCTATACAAGCTTGCAACCTGGGTGTCATATTTGATGTTACTTAAACACAGAGGGCTCACATAGAAGTCTTACCAAATCAGTAGTTCACCATCTTAATATTGCTAGGATTAGTCCTTTCCTATCTACACCTGTCACTGAACAGCTTATATAAGCCTTAATTGCAATTCTCTTTATATTGGTCTATCAGCAAAATCCATCAATTGGCTGTAGGATATTCAGAACTCAGCAACACGTATTCTTACTCATACGGCCTCAATGCAGCACATAGCTGGAAAAAACATGATTTTTGAACTATTTTTGCAAATAAACTGCAAATTCTTTTTAAATCTAGTATACACGCACACACACACACACACACATATATATATATATTTTTTTATTTATTTTATTTTGTTTTTGAAAAATGTTATGCAAAAACAGTATAAAGTGTAAAGTAGGTTGTCAGATACTTTCAGCTGAATTCGTTAAAGCATAAAGACATGTCAGAATCGGTAAGAGTAATACTATTTTGAATCAACTATTGAGACATAAAAAAGGACAGGTCAGGGTGTCATTAAGACAAGAGCTCTGGCGCTAATGTGCTCATCTCTTTTTGAGGCACGTTAGCTGTGGTGTCGGTGCATGGAGGTTTCCAGAGGTTACCTGAAGAGATTTTCATGAAGACAAACAGCCGCCTCCTGCCCCACACTCACTCACACGCCTCTGTTAAGTACACTGAGGAGAGCAGGAGACTGAGGGATGGAGTTAAATGGAGAAAGAGATTGAAAGCGAGGGATGAAGATAAGTGGGGCGGGATTAAGTTGTCTTGAGTCTGTCTGAGGGTCTACATGGCAGAATGGCAGCTGCTGAAGTGTTTATCAACAGCAGTCCTGCTCCGACGATCTGTTTGTTTTCAGCTGCATGCAGACAGCTCAGAGGTTCACACGCAGAGACGAGTTTAGGTTCAGACGCTCATCTCTCCTCATAGAGAACATCCAGTAAATATTGATCATATTTGCTTTCTTAACAGTCTTACTGTACATTTGTCAGTATAGATTTTTGACGAATTAGAATATAGAATATTTTTAGAATTAGAAAAAAAAAAAAAAGTATTTCCTGGCATATAGAGGTCATTCTTCATGATAAAGTCCTACAGGAAAAATTCTTAAAACAATAAAACAGTGAATTTAGACTTTCTTTAGACTCCTCAGACATTGACTAATATAATTATTTGATGTACTATTTGATATTTTAAGTTAATATTTCAACAATTCTATTTGATAATAGCATAATAATAACGATGATCGTGTGTGTGTGCCTTTTAGTTTTATTATTTTTTATTATTAATAATTATGCATATTTAATTTCAACTAATACATTTTATTATCTACTAAATAAATATTTTAAATGTCATTTTAAAAAAGCTTTTTACTAATCCTAAGGGCTTGGGAAATTTGTTCATTTTGGTGTCAATTATTAATTTATTCCAAAGCTTGTTATTTAACCTGTTCATGTGATATGCAGATAAAAATAAAATATTTGTTTTATTTAGATTTTTTATTTTTTTAATAATTATTTTAATTAACCTAACCTTAAATATTTTATTAATTATTTTTAATTAAACCGTTTGTATTATTTACTATATTAACGTTTTTAATTAAATCAGTTTGTATTATTTATTAGTATTTTATAGTTTGTAAAATTGTTATATTGAATATAACAATATAGACTGAATATAGGGGTTTGTGAAATGAAAAACCTTCATTTTTTGCACATATACATCTGTTAAAACATTCTGTATGTCAAAAGTACCAAAGATGTTTTTATTTACTTACATTTTAAGCTGTCAGGCAGCAGAGTTCAGTTTCTTATCAATGATGGTCCTCACGGTGCTCTGGGTTTCTGGTTCTGTGGTCAGTGGCATGCGGTGAACAGCATGGGCCCTGCTGGGATAAGAATGGCAGCGGTGAGGTGTGTGATGAGGAAGGTGACAGGATCCTGTGTGAACGAACTGATAGAGGAAGCTATTCCTGCTCATTCCCACGGACAGGCCCGAAAACATTCAGTATACTGTCAGGAACGCCAGCAACACTGCTGACAATACAGAAAGTGACAAGTGTGTTCACTGTCACCTCTCTACAGGGGCAAAGCAAGGCTCTTGTGTGCTTGTTTACATGCACACGCTCTAGCTCTAACACACACACACCACGAGCAGCACTGAAGCTGTTCTATGTAACCTCTCAAACTAATTTAATTGAGGTGCTGATGGCCTTTTCTGCACACTTTGATCATAAAACCTGGATAGAAACAAAGCAAAGCTTTGACAGGAAGACAGTTACCATGTGGCCAGTTGATTGTGTGTCTGTGTGTGTGTGTGTGTGTTTCCAGAGGTAGTTGATTTTAAGAATAAGCTCCTGTGAAAAGTTTAAGGTTTTATTAAAATTTTATCATTTTAGTCTTATTTTCAACAACTGCTATTTGATCAAAAATACAGTAAAAACGGTCACACTGGGAAATATTACACTCCAAAAAAAATAAGGTGTTTTAAAGTGTCCTGTGTTATTATTAAAGATGTATTATGATTACCCGTATTTTGAATTATGCATTAAACTTTCTTTTTTTTTATTTTTTTATTTAATTAAATTTATAATTTAGAAATGAATGTTTACATTATACATTTAGTCATTTAGCAGACACAAGCAATTATCAAATAAGGAAAACAAAAACAATCAAAAGCAACAAATGAGTATAAAAATATATAGAATATAAAATTTCAATCCTATACTGTGTGTGTGTAAAATTTAATTTAATTAAATTTTAATTTATAAATAAATGTAATACGAGTGTCAAAACCACACATATATATATATTTTTTATTTTTATTTTTTATTTTCCCTGATATTTCAGCATCATTACTGCAGTCATCGATGTGACGTGGTCTTTTAGAAACCATTTGATGCTGATTTGCTGCTTCATCTAAAATGATTTCTCATCATTATTGTTCTCATTATTTTGTTTTGCGTGAACTATCCCTTTAATGTACAATATGTGCTCCAACTGATGATGGTTTCTATTTTTAGTTCAGCTGTTTGAGCTCAGCTCTAGAGACACAAGGGTGACATGCTTTGTCTGGCATTGAACCCGTGCTGGAGGAGAATGGATTGTGCTGGCAGTGCGGGAATGAGCTAAGTGATGTTTCACTCTTTGCCCTGCCTTTTTGCTTTCTGCTCTCGGTGTCATCTGTGGAAAGCATCCTCTCATTCAGCCGGTCTGTGGACAGATCCTCAGCCTGCAGACAAAACATTGTCACCCATCACAATTGTCTGCAGCAGCCATGCCTCTCCGGCAGAGCGCTCGTTGGCTCGGCTCGAACCCCCAGCTCCGCTGACAGCTCCTCCTTTTGTCCATCACTCAGACCGCTGCATGCCACCCCGGCACGCAGGCCAAAGCGCAAACGAGAGGACAAAAAGAGAAAGGAAGAAACAGATATAAAAGCCCTCCCCCCCGGCTTCTTCTAATCCAATTAGAAGGCTGTAAATTTGATTGGAGTCCTGAGAGTGTGCCTTCAGCTGTCCGTCATTAGCGAGTGCTGAGAGGGGCTCATACCTCACAGCAGAGGTAAAGACTGAGATCAGAGTACAAGGAGACACGCAGGTGAGAAGGACATGTTTGGACACTGTACACTTACAGAAAAAAAAAAGAGAAAAGGTGCTAGTATTTTTCTACTAGAACACTATCCATTAATTTTATAGACATTTCTTTTAAACCTAAAACACAATGCAATATGCAATTTAAAATACAGGTAAAACACCTGTGAAACATTCATATTATTCATCTCGGTTTGCTGGTAAGAGCTGGTTTGGTTTATA
>JAUCNO010000236.1:4497952-4525192 GCA_032353835.1 Enteromius viviparus
AGGTTTGAAAAGTTACTTACTGTTAGTAGAATGCATAAAGTGGATTATGTACATATATATATATAGATGTACATAATCCACTCTATGCATTCTACTAACAGTAAGTAACTTTTCAAACCTGTAAACTAGCATTAAGAGTATTAGACTGTCTGCTTAACCTTATTTGAAACCTTTGTTTTGAATATATTTCAACTTATTCTACTTATTCCCGAAACCTACCCTAACTGTCTACTCTGAGAGTTAGTAGTCGTTGTGAATTAATGACAATCAGTTGACAAGTTAGTAGAATGTCTAAAGTGAAAATAATAATCAAAATAATATGTAACCTCATTAATAAACAGTCACTGCTCAAGAAAAAATTATTACGATTAAACTATTTTGAAAATGCTTGTAAAATTTTTGCGGAAAATTAGATTTTTGTTTTGTCAGTTTCTTTGATGAATAGAACTTTTAAAGAACAGCATTTATTTGTTTACATAATTTTTCATTTTGATCAATGCAACACTTGCTGAATTGCTGAAAAGTATTAAAAAAATTTATTTTAGAAACACACACAGACCTGAACATTCAAACAGTATACAACACATTTACCAAAGTCTCCTTTAGGTTACGGAGAGAACAGAGAGGAGAAGAAAGTATTTGGGCCGGGAATGAGATCACAATCTGGAGCATGTTTAAAATCTTCTGAATGATTGCTTAGGATTACCATGTTTGTAGCTCTAACCGTAACTAACCAGCTAATTGTTTTTTTAATGAATATATATATGTATATATATCTGAATCAGCCCTCAGTGTTGTCCACACTGGTCTGGGTGTGAGAGGTTTGGCTGTATCAGTGCTGCTGCCTGCCTGTCTCCCTCTTATCAGAGCAGACCTCCCCCTGCCGGCTCCTATCAAACCCTGCTGCAGCCATTCTCTAACCGTCTACCACTCCGCATTCTCTCTCTCTCTCTCTCTCTCTGGAACTATTTCTCTTTCTTTTGTCTGCTGCCCCGCTATAGTTGAGCATAACACTGAGGTAAAGCTCTCGTCCTCTCTTTGGCTTTTCATAGACTCTCTTGGGATTGGCTGGTGTTTTTTGTGCACTATCAGAGAGTGAGGGAGCGCTGCGGCTCTGCACAGTGTCTCCGAGCTCGTATTGTGCGCACATACAAATATACAATACTGAGTAAAAGATTGGAGTCAGTGCATTTTTCTTTTCTTTTTTGAAAGAAACTAATACTTTTATTTAGCAATGATGTCCAATCATTGACAAAAGATTTCTACTTTTAAAAATAAATCTTTTATTCAATCAAGGAAAATACTTTAAAAAATCTATATTTTACCATTTGGTGCCATTTTTATTTTATTACATAGAAAGAAAATATGCTAAAACATATATTGATTAATATTGTTTCCTTAACATTAATTTCATTTCCCTTCTCAGTTCTGTCTATGAAAAGGGAGAAATTATGTGGCTATGTGGTATTTTTATTCAAATATTTGGGGTCAGTAGGTGTTTTTTTTTTTTTTTTAACATTGATTTCAGACATTTCAAAAGTAATTTACAAAAGATTTAATTTTGAGGTAATAAAAAAATAATTATAAAAAAGGATAATATTCTAAACATAATAATATTTTACCATTTGTTAGCATTTCTATTTTATCCTATTTATGGAGAGAAACATATATTCATTAATATTGTTTCCTTAATATTAATTTCCTTTCCTTTCTCTTCTCTGTTCTGTCTATTATTAAAAACTTTTGATCAAATCCAACAGTAAAGACTATATATATATATATATATATATATATATATAAAATGTACTTTTTAATTCAATGAATGATGCGTTTTGGTTTTTTTGTGCTTTTTAAAACGTTGGTTTCCCCCCCCAAAAAAAATATTAAGCAGCTCATTGTTTTAACATGGCTCATAATAATAAATGTTTCTTGAGATACATATTTACTGAGAGTTCATGTGACACTGAAGACTAGAGTAAAGATGCTGAAAATTCATTTTTGCACAACGGAATAAATTACATTTATAAAAAATATTAAAATATACACTGCTATTGTAATGTTTCACAAAATCACTTTTTGTGATATCAACATATCTGAATACATTTTTACAGACAACACATTTTTAAATGTTAGTGTACGTCACACATGCACTTGATAAATCAAGTACAAATTCTAACAAAGAAAAACATAAAACTAGTTTTAAAACCACTAGTCATCATCTTATCCATACATTTACAAACTAGTCTAGTAGCGTTATTCAACGCATAGCTGGTTTGTGCCCATAAACATTAGCAGGAGGCTTTATCAGTCCTCTGTAACCAATCCAAAACAATCTCACTTCTTGTCACTGAACAGACAAAACTGTTTTGGTCACTCTGACAGAAATGTGTGGTCTTCCACCGCGGATACCTTCACAGTGACGAGATCCTTTTGAATTTCACCCAGTCTGGTTTAGTTTTGCTTACACACACACAACACACAAAAGGACACACAACGTCCTCTGACCACCCACATTCCCTCCCTTCAACATACTCGGCCAACAGACATGCATCGGCTCAGTCAGCGCTGAGCTGTCATCTTCCTGTGTTACGTCACATCGTGAGTGTGGGAGCTCTGTTCTGCTCTGCACTTCAAATGTGTGAGAAACAAACTGATGTACATGTCTGCGGACCACCCTGCTTCTGTTCAGATACTGCCAAGAGCGTATAGCAAACCCAAAACGAAGTCTAATCTGTTGTACATTTGTAGCTCATCATAGTTGATAGAGACACTATCATATCATACACAGTAGCTGTAGCATGCCATCCATACAGCACTAATATATAAATATATATATATATATATATATATATATATATGGGTGAAAGATGTTAAGATGTCTGCAACAAAAGATATTCACAAAAGTGGTTTTATGTCCATTAAATCTAAGTAAAGTGTCTTTTAAGCTTTCAAAAAAGTTGCTTTTTTGAACATTTGGTTACATTGCCATTCAGTATAATACAATATTTACGTTAAAAATTCTATTTTAATATTGTATTTAAATATTCCTGACAAGATTGTTACACTGAATGACATTTTTGGCGCAGAAAAACAAAAACTTAATTGCAATGAATTAAAACAGAAAACATTTTAATTTTGGAGGGAAAACAACAATTTAAAGCAGTATTACACTTTCTTTTTTCATTTGGTTAAACTATTTTTTTTGTCTTTGACACACATAAACATGATAAATAAAGATTTAAAATAAAAGCATTTAAAATAAAAGTATTTTATAAATGTATATAAAACCTTTTTCTTTTACTGTAATTTGATCAATTTAACACATGCCTGCTGAATTTCCTTAAAAATATATATTTTTTACTTTTTAACGTTAGTGTACATTTATTTACTGTTTTATAGTCTCCCACAACTATATCTATCTATCTATCTGATTTCTGAAGGATCATGTGACACAGAAGACTAGACCGATGATGAAAACTCAGCTTTACAAACATAGGAATAAACTAGACTAAAAAAAACAGTAAAATTAAAAATATAATAATATTTCAATTTTACTGATATTTAATATTTAATTACTGATTAAATAAATGGACCTTTTTAAGAATACAATCTTTCTTTCAAACATGAAGAGCATCAAATAAAGTCAATACTACACTGTAAATATTAACTCCGAAAAGCATTATACAGTACATATAAATAGGTATTCAACTGACAATGCTTTAGGTTTATACAGAATATACAAAAAAACATGCTGACTTTATAATATCCATTTCCTATATGGTATGAATAGACATGCATATATTAAAATATATAGATTTATATGTTAGGAAGAGAGTCCTGAGAGTGCTCCTTGGCATCAACATGTTTGAAAAACCCTAGAGAATCACATGCAGAACAATCAATATCTACAATATAATACTCTTTGAAAACCAGCATATTAAAAAAAGCCATTGTTTAAATGGTGTTTTGGTCTGGTTACACAGGTAGTTGACAAGTCAGTCCAAACCACTTTGACGGATTTTCTTCTGTAGATCGGTAAATAAAATAAGCGTTTAATTGAATATAAATAAATAAATGTTATTTTATACAAAAGTCAAAAGGTTCGATGTTGGACCCTTTTGTGGTCCAGGAAAGAATCACATACAGTAGGTTTATATTGACATTAGGATACATAATTTATGTGTGGGTGAATTACCCCTTTAATTATCTGCACATGACCACTTGCCATCCTGCACAACTAATGAATAGCAGAAGTTTCTATAGATTTAGAACACTGCAGATTATTTCCAACAGTATTGATAATGGCTCCATCCTTATCCCCTTTCTTCCTCTTCCTCACGGTGCAGTGGCCTGTCTATCAGTCTGGACCAAGGAAGAGCGTGTCACCCAGTCACTCAGATAGGCCTGGCTCCCTGCTAGGCCTGGGACATGGCTTATCAGCCGAGCCTGGCTCCATTTGAGGGGGAGTAGGGCCGACAGCGTCTCCACACCAGGCCTGAGTGCCCCCACCCACCATCCCAAAAACATACTGATAACACAAAGCAGGGAGTGTGAGAGAGAAGTTCCCGTTTCGTAGTGTCCACTTATAGTTACACATTACACTAAAGAAATAGTGAACCCAAAAATTTGCTCATCATCATGTCCTTTCAAACCCGCAAGATTTTCTTTTCATCCGTTAAACATAAAAGAAAATATTGGTAAGCTACCAATGGTTCCCATTGACTTTCATTGTTTTTTGTTCAATGGAAGTCAGTGGGAACTTAAACTCTTTGGCTAACTGGATTTCTTTTACGTTTAGCACATAAATGACATGATCATACGATGACAACTGGGTGGACTTTCCCTTTAAGGATGTTTCGGAAATCAGTGCGCACTTTCGCACAATACATATCCACTCAGAAGCCAAATCAATGAACCATATAAGTGCAAAATCCATCATATCCATCAGAGTTTCGGAAAAAGGAGAGTTTAACTTGAAGGAAATGGGATTGTGAGTAAATGGGTTAACCAAACCATTATGACCTATTCCCGTATTTTGCTATTAATATGCTGGTTGTGTGCCGATGAAGCCATTTCAGTGTTGTCATTTCTCTACCTTCGGGCCATTCAGCAAGCTCTAACTTTATGGTGGTGCTTTTCATAAAATTAGCATGGCGTAATGTATTTCCTGTCTGACTCATGACTAGAGAGAAAAGAGGGAGTTTATTAGCCAATAATGCTGCGGCACTGCAGAATGTCACTGTATGCTGTCAGGCCTGATTTCATTACCTTTCAGGATAAGAAACGCACTGTAATATTGAGGAGAAAGTCCATCATTCGCGGAGGGCATTGACAGGCATGGAGGAGAGCCAAGGAGCCTCCACAGCTCCTGGGGGCCATTTCCTTCCTAATCTGCGAGACCCAGGCCACTAGAGCATCCTTCCACCGGTCTGCCGTCTCTGATCCTGTGCCGCTATCATCTACTGGGGCGTCTATGGGCTACATGTGACCCCATGTATCTCACACACATACAGAGACGCAGCCGGTCAGCTCATCTCTTATCATCTCGGCCTGACGGCATCTTGAGACGTTAACTGTCTACAAATATAGTGATTGCAGGAATTGTCAGCACCAGTCCTGTGGCCTGATATCACTTGGGAACTGTTCAGAAGCACAGTGTTTTATCTGCACCTCGACTGGTCGTGCCAATGTAACGAGAAACAACGTTACATGTCAAGATATACAGGTATAAGATATAACCAGCGTAAAATTCTTTACAAATATAGTTATAAATATAGTTTTAGGATTTATGTCAACAATAATGAAGCTGAAATGAAAAAAGGCCAATGTAATGTTAATTAAACCATTTTCATTCAAATGTGCTGAGAAAATGTGATTAAAAAATAATGCAAGATATTAACAATAATAAAAAAGAAAAAAATACAGAAAGGATATTATGTAACATATTATGATGCTATGTAACAGATAGCAAGCCAAACATTGTGGATTTAAGAGTGACATTTTTTGATAGAAGCTTTTATAATCACTGGGATGGAATTTATTTGTAACAAATAAAACAGTGATATTGTGAAATATTATTATAAAATTACATAATACTTAGAAAACAGTTTTCTTTTACTGTATTTTAAATATAATTTATTCAATGGCTGGTGAGCGTCACATGATCCTTCAGAAATCCTTCTCATATGTTGATTTGGTGTTTAAGAAACATTTCTTACTATTAAATGTCAAACATAGACTGTGTGTGGGTACACTGAGGATAGAAAGTTTGAACCCATTTATTTTAAATATTTTGTGACATTATAAATGTATTGGTTACTTAGGGTTAAATTGTTCTTGCTGAATAAAAATATTAATTTCCTAAAACAAATGTATGAATGTGCAGACAATGAAAAACTAAAGCATAAATAATTCATACTATTGAGAACATTTACTTAAATATTTGAAAATGTAACATTTAAATGCAAATATTTTGAAATAAAATTCCATATTTTCTATACTAATTTCAAAGCGAAATGTGAAATCTGATTTTTTTTTTTTTTTACTGGGAAGTTAAAGCCACAGTACAAGCCACAAAATTTCAAAATATACAGAGCCATTTTTGTGTGGTTAGATGTTCGATGGTAATTGGGGTTTTGCTGACGGTGTTAAGGAGAGCAGGATTAACCCCTAGACAAACCGGGTTCGACTGCAAGCTTCTTTCCTCCCCCGGCCTGACACCGACACATGCACACTAGGTCTAAAGTTCAATGTTCTGAGAAAAAGAGTTCAAATCCACAGTCAGATAACACTTCCAGTCCAGAGACAGCAAGCCTGTGGTACACAAGAACCCAAAGGTTAAGATCCCAGAGACATTCATCTGTGCATTCATCATCAGACCTGGAGAGATAAGGAGAACCTCACAGAATAGCTGCAAGGAGGTCTGCTGGGAAGCAGGTGAGGGCTGGAATAACCTTCAGATACCAGGACATTAAACTTCATCACAAACATAACTATAATTATACTTACTGAGGGTCGTTGCTAAGGTATAGCTATGCAGTTCTGAATGATTTTATTCAGGGTTGAAATAAAACTTTTTTTATCCATACAGTGAAAATCATTGGGGTGCAAAATATATATAAAAATGTATTTCTATTTTATAATTTTAATGTGAGTTTTAGTACTGACTTGTATTAAAATTGTTTTATTTTTTAGTTAGTTACCAAGACAATTTTTTTTTTCAAATTTTCTTTTTTTCTCTCCATTGAATATTTGCATTTTATTTATGTCAACCTTATTTTAATTAAGTTTTTTTTTGTTTTTTTTTGTTTGTTTGTTTGTTTGTTTACATTTTACAGGTACACTTGGTTAATTATTGGTTTTGAATTAGGCACTAAAAATAAAACTTATTTTTGTTAATAAATATGTAAATATTAGATGAAAAACATCATAAAACATCTAATCTAACCAAAATAATAAAATAGAAGTATTTAGCAAAAAAAAAAAGGACAACTCAAATAAAAATTCAAGATGAACAGGAAAAACTAAATTACATACACTATTAAAATTATGTTAAAAATGAAAAATAAAAACTGAACATAATTCAAAATATTAGCAAACAAATACTAAAATAGCACTGGTTTGCAATGTAAGTAAAGGATGACATTTTAGGATGAACTACTCTTTAACATAAGAACAGGTACAGTTCCCTGTGTCTAATGATTCTTTGTTCTTCTCTATCCTTATCATGTGAGATCCTAATCCCATTCACTAGACATCCTGTTATTTAGAGACATAAGATATGCGCACAAGTTGCAGAAATACAACAAAGTGTACTTATTCTACTCTTACTCCACTCAAGCAACAGGACGAACAAAGGAGACATCTAGCAGTTTGTAATGGTGTGACTGTCCCTGTCTGTGTTTACTTCGCACCTTTCACAGAGTGCTAATGCAACCAGAGCATCTGACAGCTAAATGAGCCTCACTCGGGACATCAGGGAAGCAGTGACGCTTACAGTCCCGTGTGCCTGACAAACAGCGGCGGTAATGGACGCTGAGCAGGGGGGCGGGGGTGGAGATTTTGCAAAGACCCCCTGCCACAACAGATGAAGGCCGTCGGTGCAGTAACCAATTTCAGAGAGATTTTCTGCTCCAGCGGAGGCACGAGGAAGCCCTCCTGTACCTCTGCCTCACCTCCCCTCCTTCCTGGTCTTCACATCCCCCTTGGCACCCTCTCTCCCACCACTACTTGTCTTATCCTCTAAATTTTTGGTTCTGTCCCACATCACAAAAACTCAATCATTGACTAATCAGCAAGATCGCCTCTCCTGAGAGAGCGCCCAGCAGGGGTATTTCAGGGGAAATGGGCTCAGTGCTGCACTTCCCCTCATCCATCCAGCAGCATTTTAATTGAGCGAATATTTAAACTAAAGAAAACATTTCATCATGGCAACACAGGCTTGACCCCAGATGTCAGTCATGGGTGATAAAGACCAGGGCATTGTCTGTTTCACACCTTCACTCTTGGTCTCACTCTTACACTTGACAGACTATAAAGGACCTGAGGTTACAAAAACTCAAACTATGTCAAAATGAAAAAAAATATAAAAAAGCATTACAACTACAAATTTAAAAAGAAATTGGAAAATGCATTAAAATTTTAAAATGCTTTGAATCGAGGTTAACTGAAATTGTCTAAAAATTGAAAAAAACCATATCCCCATTGTTGAATTGTAAGAACAAATTTAAAATGTTTTTCTGTAATTTTGACAGACTGCAAAAACATGAGGTTATGCTAATACTAAAATTATGCTAAAATTTAAAACTTTCAAAAAATTTGGAATTTAGGTTATTCTAACTGAATGCTGACTGAAATCAGCAAAACATTTTTTTTTTATTTTAAACATTTAAAAAAAAAATTGAAATTCTTTTTGACTACAAAAGGAACTAAGGTTGCACTAACTTACTCTGTCCCAAAATCTAAAGAACTTGCTCAAAATTTTAAAGTCTTTGTGTCAAAAATCTGATGTTTTGTCATTCTCCTAAAAATGTTCAGAAAAATTTCCAAACTTCACCTTTTTTTAATTGTGAAGTAAAAATAGGATGTTTCATTTAAACAGATCACTTGTTCTTCTGATATAAAGGTCACACAGCTAATAATAAAACACGATGGAAAATGACTTGCATCATAACATCAGCCAGCGAATACCCTGCAAAGAGCAACAGGAGTTCACAAGCTGTGCTAATACCTTCAAAAGCCTGAAATAGTTTTTGTCCCTTCAACACTCACACAGTGCTGTATTTGACCCTGTAAGGTGTATTAGGGCAACAGCAAATCTCTGAGAAAATCTCAGCTAAATACTTCAGAAAGGGCTTCAGCATGAAACTGACGTTGGTTAGATTTACAGGTTAAAACCACAGGGAAACAAAAGGCTTTTATTAGCATCTTGCTATTTTTTTTATATTGTTACGCTAGTGTCATGATCAATTCCACTCGTGTTAGCTCTTTAGTGGATATTCTACGTAAAGGCTCAATCCGACAGTCTGCAAAACCCTACATAAATCCTGACTGAGCTCGATTAAACTTCACAGCTTAAATTAATACAGTTCATGTGCAAGAGTGCTTGAGATCAGCACACATAAACGGAGCCAGAGCCAAATCCCTGAAAACAACTCTTTCTTTGTGAAACGTTTCGTTTTTTGTACTTTCAAACAATTCTCATCCATTTTTGTTAAAAACTTTCATTTTTTAATTAATAAAACATTTCTGTCATCATTAATTCTTACTTTGTTAAGAAACAAGAAATTTTCAGACAAAAGGACTACTTATGTGTTGCTTTTGGGACAACCAGTGGTCACTGCGTGCTATTATTTCAAGGAAAAAGTGGGGTCAGCCATCTCCAGTGCGCTTTATACAATAAAGTCAGATGGGTTTTAAATGACCTGGGTGTGTACATGATGACAGAATAACCTTTTTTGGGTAAACCATTCTTCTAAGAGGACAGCCCAAACAAAAATGAAACTGTGGTTCCAAACCTCCATGATTTTCTTTTTTCAAAACTCAAACTATGTTTAAGACAGTCAAAGATGAAAGTCACAGACCTTGACATCAAAAGTGACCACATTTGAATTCTGGGAGCAGTGCAGCCTGGAGTAGAAGGCCATTATGAAAGGCCCAGGAGAGACACTGCAGGAGTGCTGAAACAGAGCAAAGGTTAAAGTCAGAAAACTAACAGAAGCTCTTTGCACATGTAGACCTTGTGGCCTGATGTAGCTGGGCTCAATGTTAGCACCACCATCCCAGGATCACATGTACCTCACACACACTTTCCTCTCCATTTTGCATTTGACAAAAATATTGTTCTGATTAATTCTGCTTCCAATCTGTTCTGTATTCTAATAAATGTCCCTCATAATGCTAAACTGAGCATGTTTCTTTCATAACCTAATGTGGTGTAAATACATCGGGACAACTGCCTTTTCTCTGCAACATGCAGTGGATTATTCTCTTTTTTCCCCCCAAAACGGCACGACTGACTGATTTCTATAGAAAGCAGATAACATTTTGAACTTTGGCTGTAACATATATAGTGACTATGGTCTGTCAAGCTCCAAAGCACAATATAAGTAGTCTATATGAATTGCGTTGGGTATTTTATCACTTCTGATGCTCTACAATAGCTTTGTACGAGGAGAATCAAATTTCCTGCCATTAGACATTTAATATCACATTTGCATATGAAAACCTGCGGTGTTAAACTTGTTTATATGATATTTAGTAACTAAAACTATTGTAATAAATATACATGTTAAATTAAAATAAATAAATAATTAAATAAATAAAAAACATAAACTAAACAGTTTTATGATGTCTTGGCAACTAATTGAAATAAATCACTAATTTATTTATTACTAATTTATAGTGATGACTCAGTAAAATAACTAACCTGAAATAAATCTAAAATGTAACCATAAATACTGAAATAAAATAAATTAAACCGTAATATAAATAATAAAAATATCAAAAGCACAGAAAATTACAGCAAAATTGTTAGCGAAAATTTCAAAACAAAATTTTAAATATTAAGAAAAATCACAAGTATTTAAAAAAGTAACCCTGATAACATGCAGGAACCAATGGTGTTCACATCATCAAAATGAAATATATTTATGTTGCATAGTGAAATATGCAAATAACATTTGAGAACTATTTTGGGAGGAAAGATTTTTGTCTGTTGATGAATTTTAGCAAAAATGTATAATACAACATGAATACAGAACACTGTTGTTGCTTTTTGCGCTTCATAGGAAATTAAATGATGTCAAAATTTAAATACAGTTTGTATACTTATCCAGTAAGCAATGTTGAAAGGTTCCTCGATTTGCACTATAGGGAAAATCTGTGGAAGTTAAGGGAGAAGATATAAAGCGGAGGTCAAAGTAAAGAAAGGACACTAATACCAATTCAGTCCTGTCTGAAAATGTGATCACCGCTGGAGAAGCACAAGAGGGAAGGGACAGAAGCGGCAGAGGAGAAACACAATTAAAGTGCTCTTTAAAGAGACGTTTGTGGGCTTCGGTCCCTGTGCAGCTCACAGTGTTGTATTACTGGAGACCCGGGACTCTTGGTGGCTTTTATCACCGCACGCTCGCCGCTAAAACCCCAACATCAGTGTGATGCTGCAAAAAGGCTTTCAGCATCACAGACATCCTCTCTCCGCACCATTTTGTGTCACACCCTATCTCCCCGTGGGACAGGCCGCTCATATTCTTCCTTCACAAGTGTGTTAAACCACATTAGTACCGTTTTTAACCACCAGGCTTCTCTATTATTCATGGCTGTGGCAAAGTCAAACATTCCCATTTAAAGATTTTACACTTGTTTGACCAGGAGAATGTCCGATAGTCATGTACGGACAGGAGAGCATCTCAGAGAAAATGAGCCGAGGGGAGGGGAAGGACAGACGCTGTCTCCTTTTTCTGCAGCTTGCAATTGCCAATGCGACAGAGGGAGGAAAAGAGATAAAGAGAGCTGAAAGACAGTGATGGCGGGAGAGATCCAATCACATCTCTGACAGGGACCTTTGAAGGTTGCCACTTGGTGTGGGCAGCACATGCTGACCGGTGTGACCATGGAGAGACTGGGCTGCCCATGCCAACGCTTTTATCACACACTCACTCTGTCCCGCATCAAACAAACACTCTCTGGAAGGACACTGACGTGGGCAGATACAGGACGGTCCTCTCGGGAGAGATTAACATAATAATGTTAACTACATTAAGTTAATGTTATGCCAGTGGTTCTCAAACTTTCTTCAAAAAACAATGTAAAAGCTATTTCATATTTTAAAAAGGAGAACAATATCAAATCAATCTAGTTAATTAAATAAGATATCCAGCAAGATTAGAATTAGTAAAATTGTATGCACTAACATTCAAACGTCTCTAATGCTCACCAAGGCTGCATTTAAAACGGAAACAGTATTTAATATTAAATATTTATATAACATCATTTTTATGAATATATTAATTAATATAATTTATATATTGTTGTATAAGTGAACAGATGTTAAAATCTAATTTATTTCTGTAACGCCAAAACCAAAATAATTCTAAGATGCTGATTTGCTGCTCAAGAAACATATCATATTATTATTATGATTATCTAAATTGCTGCTTAATATTTTTGTGGATACGGTTTTGGTTTCCAGAATTATATAAAAAAAATTACAGCATTTGAACCTTACTTGAAATCGAAATTTAAAAAAATGCTAAATGCCTTTACCATAACTTCTGAACAATTTAATGTGTATTTTAATATGTTTTAATTTTAGATATCAGGCAATAACCTAGCCAGTCACCATCTATAGTTTCAATGTTTTTAAAAAAAATTATTTCTGTCAAAATATATTTTTTTTTGTTCAAAAGAGGCATTTGATTGATGATTGAAAGTACTAGCGGTGTAAACTAATTAGTGTTAAAGGTCACACCCAAAAAGTGGAAAGCACATCCATCAGTACTATCGGCAGCCTGGTTAGTTGTGACATGGCAGCCTTAACCAAACTATGAGCATCTCTCTGACCAGTTCTCACTCACTCACACAAGACTAATGACTTTAAGCCACTTTCGTTCTTGCATGGGGCCGCCTTCCCCCTCTTATGGGCCCTGTAAAAATGACTGCCACAAACTGGAAGAACAGAAGGGTTTGAGGTGATGAAAAGGCAAGAGGTCAGACTCTGACTTCCTGGGTTGATTTAGCCCTGCTTGAGCCAAGACACCTCATTCGTTTTTTAGTCCTTAATGAGCCTAATCTGAGATATGTCTATTACCCCTCCTCCTTCTCGTCCGATCACTTATCCTCTGCAGTCTGTGTTCCCTGCACACACCGCCTGATCCCAAGCCTGTCCCCAACAGGCTCCGGTCACGGCCCAGGTCAGGGCAAAAAAAGGTTGAAAAGGGGCCGTTTAGACGGCGGGGTGGAGAAGTGCAGCGAGCCGGCGCTGCATTTGAACTTAACCTCCATGTGCCCCAAGACGGACGTGGCAATTAGCACCAGGGCTCAGCATCAAAAAGAACAGCGCAGCGTGAAGCTTGTCTAATTAGTCATATGAACGGAGGCACTGGCTCGGCCACTGCATGCCTGTCAACCCGGGCTGGCTTGGAAAGGGCTTGCCTCTGCCTGAAAGCCAAGAGGGAATATAGGGGCACTTCTCACGGGTGAAAACTGGAAAAGCTTCTCTGCTTTCTTTGAACCAGCCTGATGCAACAGGACTTAGTTTGCTGCCCTAGAATTTTAAGGTCATTACTAACCATGGCAACTTAGCACAGCTGAGCGAATGTTTTACTTTTCCTGTTGAGGCCTCTGAATGGAGGATGATTGTTGTATTTCACGCCTCTGGATTAATCCCGAATATAATTAATCCACTTAATTTTGGCCCAACAGGAATACTGACGATATAATTCACACTTCGTGAGATGATAAAAAGAATAAAGATAAGGTGCAGTTGCATAAATTGAAACATTTATTTTGTGTTTTGCCTCTTTATGGACACAGAGCTAAGCTTTAATTTTTAACACCAACAAAATAAATACAAAATCTGAAATAATCTGACAGCATAAAAGGTCAAGTGGGTAAATGTATTTTTTTTAGTAATTTATATGGTATATTTTTAGCCTATATATATATTTATGCATTCTTTCATATAAATAATATTGAATTAAAATAATTATATATTAGTATTTTAACAATAAAGAATATACATTTCCCATGTCTGATGATCATCATAATAAACATTTTCACTTTTTTCCCTCAAAATATTATTTACGTTGAAGAGAACTGAAATAGGCCTTGTTATATAAACTACAGGAATCAAATATTTTATATTTTGTAATGATTTATAATGTTGGAAACACATAACTGTCAAACTGCTCCACAAAACCCAACAAACTGGGTAGTATGAATTGGCCTACATATGGCATAAATGGGATGGATTTGCCGCATATTTAGATTGACTGATTCATTATGATTATTAACATATTCATAAAAAAGCTGTTTACGCGATAAACAATTATGGGCAACACGTTAGCTATTAGGCTATGTCTTAGTTTGTCTTACCAGCGTTATATTTCACATCTGATGCACAGAAATCATTAAAATAGTCGTCTGTTGAATGTCACCCTTGTTTTGCGAGTCCGTCACACGTGTGTTTCAAACACAGTTCCTGCTTGTTGGTTCCTACTATTTGTGCCTAAATCAAATAGGCGCTCAGTGTTGCCAGATGGCACAAGAAAACAACCAAACCGGTTTAAAAGCGAGTTGGATTAGGCCTATTTTAAAAAACAAAAATAAAAGCATGGATTGCACAAAATATAAATTAAACAATAAATTGCTAAATGCATTACAATTTTTTTTTCAATAATCATAATCTTTAAACAAAAAAAATAATTTACACATAATGGTATTTTATTATAAGTCAATAAGTGCACAGAAATTACGGGAAAATTAATAATGGCATAATATTGCGTTGAGTGATTGGTCACATTTTGGCAAAGCACTAGCAAAGTCGTGACCAGGCATGCAGTCCAAAGTCGCTTATAAGAAGCGGACATGGCAACACTGCACCTGACGGGCACGTTTCGGGGTTTGTTGTATCTTTAAAAGTCGACATGGGCCGGCTGGCACATCGGCCCCGAAAGTGTGAATAATATTCAGTAAGGAGTTACGCTAAGTGGGAAAGCTTTTAGCACATTATCCGCTGGCAATTGCACAGTAATCTAATTTTTTCCCAGCCAAGGTCCCTTATAATATATCTGCAGCATTGGATTTGCATTTGAGTGTCGCCTTAATGGGTTTAAACGCTGTAGATCTGGGGCTCTTGCGTCTCTCCAGAAAGAGTGACATTGAGGATGAGGTGATTCCTCAAGCGGAAAATACACAAGAGTCAGCGCTTTTAGGATATATATTTATAAACAGACTCTCACGCGGCACGAGCACGCGCAGGAATTGTATAGACTACAAGCGATTAATAGTCATTCAGGAAATAATTAAAAACAGAAACACTAAAACATTGTGTATTCACAATGTAAGAGTGTAAGAGTAAATGTAAGAGTAATACTTTTAGTCTAAGTCTCATCAAGCCACACCTGGTTAGGCATAACGCGACAGACCAGTGCTTATTTGTGGGAAGCGTGTTTGTTAAAATCTGCAGTAATGATTTCACCAAGCTTGATCGGGATAAGCTCACTAAGTGTTTGACTTGACAAAGGGCCTGTGTCTCAATTTTGGCATCAAGGGAGAGCGGTGGCTTGAGGTGGCGTCTAGACAGGATTTGTTCTTATCAGAAGTTCAAAAGGATAACGCAGAAAAAAAAAACAGAAACGTAACTATTAAGAATCAGATAAGAAAAGTTATCGAGCCTACGAAAATAAAAACATAAAAGAAGATGATATAATAATTGTTGTTTAAAATGTGTATTATTATTATTATTAGGCTATTTCATTATAGAATACTAGAATTGCATTAGGCCTGTTTATAATTATATTTTTCTTTACTTGTTTCTGAATTTCTGGTCTTATTTATAAATTACTAATCAATAAAAGTAGTAAATATATCAACTTCCTGATTTCCTTTGCTTGTTTGTAAGAATAGAGACAGTTCTACACAGGAATATGTCGACAAAATGTGGAAACTGGTAAATAGCCTATGTTGTTTTTTGCTTAAGTGTAAAGCAATATACCTAGTTTAGATTAAAATTCTTAGAACAAAAAATCTGAAATCCTTTTGTTTGTTACTTGATGGAAATCCTATAGATGAATGCATTATTTGTCAATGTTATGTTTGAATATTTTTTTTCATCATGCTTTACAGTTTACAGAATGTAAACAGGCTTGTAAGGAAGGGTTTGTGTTTTTATTGATTTATTGATTTATTTTTTTATTGTATTCATTGCACTTGCAAAAAAGGGACAAAATATGTAAGATTGCAAATACCTTTTTTATAATCTGTGCCTTTTAATGAAACATATTTCACTAAAAAAAATTCTTAGAACACAATTTTACCTAAAGTAAAAATTATATTCGATAATTCGATAATAAAGATGTGTGAACTCTGTTTTCATGCTTCAGTCGGTTCTATCAAACGATGTAGCATGTCACATCTTGGTTTATTAATTAGCACTGGCTACCAATAGCTCACTTAAAATTCAAGGCATTGATGTTTCCCTATAAAAGCACCTCTGGCATTGCACCCCTTTACCTAAATCCAGTACTTCAGGCCTATGTGCCTCTAGAAGCAAGTGAACTAACATCCCAAAGAGGCTTAAAATCACTTTCACAGACTTTAGCATTAACTGTTCCTTCCTCTTCAAGAAACGGCTAAAAACGGAGATAAATATTCTGAATAATGGATTAACCTATCATAGCATAAAATATAGGACTACTATCTAAAAAAATAAAATAAGAAATATAAATAAATGCAATTTGTCATGTTAAGGAAGTCAGCATTCCTTTCCTTGATGTGGACATTTAAGCTTTTATGCATGATTATATACATAACCTGCGTTTAAGTGTAGACAGATGTGACGTGTTAAACACTGATGAAGTTTATTTAGCATTTTGACGGCGCTCTCAGGTCTGCGCACTATTGGATGAACTCATGAATATTTACTCTGACGTTGCTTGAAGTAGCCAGTCACAAATGTCCGTAAATATTGATAAGCCACGCCCCTATTAAAACTCTTTATTACGATTCGCCAGCTCACCGACGCCCGCTCACCAGCGTCACACTTTCGACAAATCAGGAAGGTTAACGTCACGCTCCTAAATTAATATTCATGAGCCACGCCGTCGCCGTAGTAGGATTTGTAAATAAACTGAGTGGAGTGTGTTGAAGAGCCAATGGTCACAAAGCAACACAACGATTGGTCGTGGCTGTGCACGACGGAGGGGCTACTGAAATTAAGCAGACTGCAAGTGTCCAACACTTACAATGAAAAACTTGCTTGTGCGAGAGAACTAGAGGGTGACTGGAGCGAGACACACAATGTCCCAACCGATCTGGAAGTAGTACACGCATCAGTCTATAGCCTGCAGTCTTCTTAGTCCTGACTTAAATATCTTTTTGCAATTTAAAGTCGTCTCGGGAATTTATCCGGACATTTCTGCTCTTGAGAATAGTTTTGAGCCCTCGCATCATGGAGTACACCTCTTCCCCAAAGCCTCAGCTCTCTTCTAGGGCGAATGCTTTCTCCATAGCCGCACTCATGTCCAGTGGGAAATCGAAGGAGAAGGAGTCGGAGGAGAACACCATCAAGCCGCTGGGTAAGAGCTGACCTGACGCTGTTTTTTCGTGTTTTGCAACAGTGACATACATGACGGTGATATCAGTGTCAATCTACAGCAGTATTATAAAAAAATAGCTTAAAGTAACCGAGTATTGAAATAATTACAGAGTTTTTCGAGGGTTATACAATTGCATGTGCTGCTGTTGTAGAAATGTGACCTGCCAATTTGAGGAGTAGCCTAATTCTATTAAGCTTTTTTAAAAATAGATAAAAAGAATGAAAATATCAAATTTAAAAGTGAGATCTTGTATTTGGCCAATTGTGTTGTTTTGGAAAAATTTGTTCGTTTTCCTAGCAAATCAAAATGAATAGATTTAATTTTTTGGTTGGCCTAAACCCACAAACGTTAAACCATCTCCCACGCCCAAACGTTTATTTAATTTACAGTATAAACATAAAAGTAAAGTCTAATTTGACTAGCAGTAACTATAGAATTAAACAATATATAATAATAATAATAATAACTGGTTTTGGCACTGCATTATTTCTGGTGCGTCTATGTAGTTTGTACATTACATTGTTTGTATATTATGCATGTAAATACTGTTTGTTTTAGGCTATTATTAAATATAGCAATGTAAATTGTTTT
Organism: Enteromius viviparus; assembly: GCA_032353835.1. Lineage (NCBI taxonomy): Eukaryota > Metazoa > Chordata > Actinopteri > Cypriniformes > Cyprinidae > Enteromius > Enteromius viviparus. The sequence continues at coordinate 4,516,363 of JAUCNO010000236.1, forward strand.
ACATTTTTTTTGTGTACATTTCATACAAGCTAATTATTATTATTAACAGTAATAATAATAAAACTAAATATACATTAAAACAAATAATGTAAGTGGTGCTGTTTTAGTATATGATTGTGATATTTTATTAAAACCAAAGAAGAAAACTGCATGCTTGTCCCAGACTTTAAAATCTTTTGTAAAACTCACTGCAATAAATTTGTGCACGTTTTATAATACCTGATTTTTTAATTCTAGAACAATTCGTGGAGAAGTCTTCGTGCCATCCAAACCTCGCAGACCTGCCCTCGCTGGAAAGCCACGGTGACTTCAGCAGCAGCGGCGGCGGAGCTCCGTTATGTACCGAGCCGCTCATTCCCACGAGCCCCGGCGTGCCCAGCGAGGAGATGGCCAAGATCTCCTGCAGCCTCGAGACGAAAGAGCTGTGGGACAAGTTTCACGAACTCGGCACGGAAATGATTATCACAAAATCTGGACGGTAAAAAAAAAAACGTAGACTTATTTTTCTTTTCGTGTTAAAAATGTTACAGTCTACTTCAGCTCATTTGTTTTACACAACATATTTTCAAAAATCATGTTTACTCACGTAAATGCCATTTATAAGCATTATGTTGTTTCAACAGACGAATGTTTCCGACAATTCGTGTTTCATTTTCCGGAGTGGACCCGGACGCCAAATATATTGTACTAATGGACATCGTTCCGGTGGACAATAAGAGATATCGATATGCCTATCATAGATCTTCGTGGCTTGTGGCGGGAAAGGCAGATCCACCTTTACCTGCGAGGTAAGAAGCTTCTACCTCTATGCGTTGTTTTGCAATTGATGACATAAAACATTCACTAATGGATAACAGCCAATGTAATTAAAAAGCATTATTTTACATTATTTTTTAATATTAATTTTTATTTTGTTAGTCGCTTCGGATAAAAGCGTCTGCTAAATGACCGAAACGTAAATGTAAAATAGACAACCAGCTGAAGCGGTAATTCGCTTTGAATGTGCACGTGTAACTCTTAACATATTTCAATTCCGCACGTTTTTGTTTAAATAATAATAATGTTTTTTTTAAAGGACGTCACATGTTTTTTTTAGATTTTTAGATATTTCTACATTTTTAGATTCAATCGAAATAACATTTTGTGAAATGAATGGTAACTATAAGGATACAATGTGAATAAAAAATCGAATAATGCACGTATAGCCTACTATATATTAAAACAAATCTACAGCATAGCTTACGTTTGTTTTCTGTTATTATTTTCCAGGTTGTACGTGCATCCAGATTCGCCGTTTACTGGAGAACAGCTGTTGAAACAAATGGTTTCTTTCGAAAAAGTCAAGCTTACAAACAACGAACTGGATCAGCACGGACACGTAAGCACAGAGCTTTATTTGTAATCTCTGTTTACATTTTATTCTGTATTTGCAGTGTGTACTAATTATAGCTAATTGTTTAATGAAAATAAAAAATAATAGCCTATAGGCTATCTGTAAAGATGTATCTGTTGGCTATTTGTAAACATAACATAATTTGCCTGTTAAAACCAATACTTTTTTTTATTAAAAAAGCATATAGCATAATAGTGTTTATAAAAAAAGAGGTAATGATAATAATAGATAATTCAGTAATCAATTAATATTAAGTAATTAATTCACTATGCAAAGGACTGGGTTTTTATATTTAGGCTATTTAGGTGTTCCTGCATCACATAGACAAAATATTTCTTATATTCCTGATCAATTTCTTCAACAGATCATCCTGAACTCCATGCACAAGTACCAACCGCGAGTTCATATCATCAAGAAGAAAGATCACACAGCATCACTTCTCAATCTAAAGTCTGAGGAGTTTCGTACATTTGTCTTCACTGAGACCGTTTTCACTGCGGTCACTGCTTACCAGAACCAGCTGGTTAGTACAATTCAACTAGTTTCCTGATTCCTTTGTAAGGCAGCTAGAAAGCCAGTATATTTTGGTCAAAACGCATGTTTTGAGTATATATTTCCTCCACTGGCTATTATTCTGCTGTAAATTGTAGTACTCTTTTGAATTAAAAATATAATAAATAACAGAGTATATTTTGGCAAAAGTTTAAAATTGATTTGATTTTAGCATAGCCTATCAGTTTACCGGAAAACATCTGTCATTTCATTTGGATTTAAGTTTAATTTAATGCTCTTGACCTCGTGTGAGAGAAGAAAAGAGCTGCTGGATTCATTTAGTCATTTCCTATTTTTGCTGCAGATAACCAAACTGAAGATTGACAGCAACCCTTTTGCCAAAGGCTTCAGAGACTCCTCCAGACTCACGGATCTTGAGAGGTATGAGGAATTCTGCTGCTAGCAGTGATGGTGATTTCTGAGCCGTGTTCAGAGCGGTGTGTGATTGCAGAGGGAGGAGGAGCAGCTCTGGGGAGTGAAGAGTGTGTGTGGTGGAGAGCGTTTAGCCAAACTCATTAACAAGTGCACAAGTGGCTTTTCATTAGAGCCTCATTAGACCTAGACGTGTGTGAGCGGGTTTGAAATGTAACTTTACAAATGTGGTTCATGTGGTTAATTAATAATATTAATAATAATTTGTATTATTAACAATAATAACATCATTTTAAAAAGGTAATATATATATATATATATATATATATATATATGTATATATATATATATACTGCTCAAAAAAATAAAGGGAACACTAAAATAAACTCCTAGATCTGAATGAAATATTCTTATGAAATACTTTGTTCTTTACATAGTTGAATGTGCTGACAACAAATCATACAATAATTATCAATGGAAATCAAATTTATTAACCCATGGAGGTCTGGATTTGGAGTCACACTGAAAAATTGAAGTGGAGAAACACACTACAGGCTACTTGTCCTTAAATCAAGTCAAAATGAGACTCAGTAGTGTATTTGGCCTCTACGTGCCTGTATGACCTCCCTACAATGCCTGGGCATGAGGTTGTGGATGGTCTCCTGAGGGATCTCCTCCCAGACCTGGACTAAAGCATCCGCCAACTCCTGGACAGTCTGTGGTGAACGTTGCGTTGGTGGATGGAGCGAGACATGGTGTCCCAGATGTGCTCAATTGGATTCAGGTCTGGGAACAGGCGGATATAGCAGTCCATAGCAAACCGCACCGGCATATGGTGGAGTCGGGGATCTCATCTCTCATCTCACTGCCAAACCGGCCAACCAGGAGGATGTTGCAGGCAGCAGAACGTTCTCCACGGCGTCTTCAGACTCTGTCACGTCTGTCACATGTGCTCAGTGTGAACCTGCTTTCTTCTGTGAAGAGCACAGGGCGCCAGTGGTGAATTTGCCAATCTTGGTGTTCTGCCAAATGTCCTGCACGGTGTTGGGCTGTAAGCACAACCCCCACCTATGGACGTCGGGCCCTCATACCACCCTCATGGAGTCTGTTTCTGACCGTTTGAGCAGACACATGCACATTTGTGGCCCTTTGGAGGTCATATTATCCTCCTTGCACAAAGGCAGAGGTAGCGGTCCCGCTGCTGGGTTGTTGTCCTCCTACGGACAACCGTTTACTGGCCTGTCTCCTGATAGCGCCTCCCTGCTCTGGACACTACGCTGACAGACACAGCGAACCTTGCCACAGCTCGCATTGATGTGCCATCCTGGATGAGCTGCACTACCTGAGCCACTTGTGTGGGTGGTAGACTCCGTCTCATGCTAGCACTAGAGTGAAAGCACCACCAGCATTCAAAAGTGACCAAACATCCACCAGAAAGCATAGGAACTGAGATGTGGTCCGTGGTCACCACATGCAGAACATTATTGGGGGTCTTGGTAATTGCCTATAATTTCCACCTGTTGTCTATTCTATTTACACAACAGCATGTTGACAATTAATTGTCAATCAGTGCTGCTTCCTAAGTGGACAGTTTGATTTCACAGAAGTGTGACTGACTTGGAGTTACATTGTGTTGTTAAAGTGTTCCCTTTATTTTTTTGAGCAGTGTAGTTGCATTTTTGTTTGTTTCCATTCAGCATACCTTTTAAAATATTGCCTCTAGTGGACTGGAGTCTTGCTAAGGAGTCACTGTGTTGCTGACTGTTCAGTGCATGGCTGGTTTCTGCTTTGCTGTTGTTGCCTTCTTCTGCAGCTTTCAGATCCCACGTGTCCTCTTTCCCCCTCCCTTTTGCTCTTTTCATGTTGTTTCTCCTATAGGGGCCTTTGGGCGGATAATGAGAGCTTGACTATTTGGTTTCGCTGTTTTCTTTAGCATAAAAAACCATAGCCTCATTCTTTCTTGCCTTGGTAACTTTATCTGCTTTGTACAGCAAATAATGTTGAAAATATTCATGGTAGATGAAGGAAAGGTAGCCTGGAAAACACATTGTGTGTGAGAAGTGTTTCTTTTGCTGAGCTCTTTGTCCATGTTGTCTGCATGGATAATTGCCCCCTTCCCTGTGCCCCTGCAAGTGCTCTAAATGTAATCATCCACCCTTCTTTTTCCCTGTCCTCTAACTGTTCTTTTCCTCTTTCTGCTCTCTCTCTCTCTCTCTCTCTCTCTCTCTCTCTCTCTCTCGTGTGTGATTGGTTCAGATCTCTCTGTGCACGATTGGCAGCAGGACAGCAGCAGTGGGAACAGCAGTAGAGTTTTGAGTTACACCATCGCCATCAACAACCCGCTGGGCCCAAAAACTGCTCCTGTGGTGGAAACACAGGTGGGTCCGCACAGCTCTTTTGCTTGGTTTTTATCTCAGCTGTTTCTCAATCACATTCATTCTTGTTTAAATGATAGTTCGTGGAAAAATTAGAATTTTGTCATCGTTTACTCACCCTCATGTTGTTCTAAACCTGTGTGCTTTCCTCTGTGGAAAGCAGAAATATATATATATATATATATGTGTGTGTGTGTGTATATATATATATATATATATATATATATTAGTGCTATTAAATTATTAATCGCAATTAATTACATCCATATATTTATTATGTATATATGAATACACACAGATACACAATAAATTCTGGAAATATTTACATGCATTTATATGAGTATAAATATATTTATACAATATATAATATATCTTGTGTACACGTTTGCCCTACTAAATGGTGTTTTTCATTTATAGTATGTATGATAGCACTTAATAAATGCATTTTATACATATATATATATATAAAAAATATGGGTAGTTCATGTATGAATGTGTCCTATGGTGTGACATAAAAATGTAATATCTTAAAGAAATGTTTTATGAATAATTACGATTGCATTTTTTAAAGAGCTACAGGTTTTCTGTGCTTGTCTGTAGAGCTCCACAATTTTTCCAAAAATTGTGATTTATATATCAGTACGACTATAAATACAAAAAATTATATAATAATTACTAGTCAGTTTTTTATTTTGTTTATTAATTAATATAAAACAAACAAAGAAATATTACTATTGTAATACTTTTCCATTTTTATAATTTTTTTAAAGGTTGCATGTTGTTCTTGTTAGTAGAGCTGCACAATTCATCCAAAAATGTGATTGTAAGTGGTCTCATGTACCAGTACAGTTGGGGAACGGCTGCTTTAATTTCTTCTTTTTAAAAAATTAAACCTCAAGTTTTTTAATATAGTGGAAAACAGCAGAGAGCCCTTAAATCTTCTTTTTTTTTTCTTCTTTTAGTTAATCACACTAAGCCATATCATGCTTTCAGTTTTATTTTGGTTAAACATTCAGTCCTAGATCATGTTAACCTGTTTATGTATAACTAGAAGTTAATCCACCTAGAACAGCAGTTTCACTACTACAATCACAATTTATCCACCTTTACAGCTCAAAAAACACATATAAAGTGCTTACAAAACAGGCCACAAGATTCAGCTTTAATGGAAACAATGTTTGCTTTTAGAAATAAAAAATGATTTCTTTGATAATCAGCAGAATCCCAGAACCCAGACTTTCTTTACTGATTGGGTTTTGTGTATTTCTTTCATGCCGTGCAGACTCTCCACAAGAGCAGCACCCGGGGGGAGTGTTACGTGGTGGACTCAGAGGTCATAACCTCAGGCATCCCCTACCAGGACTACTTCTACACTGTACACAGATACTGCCTCACCTCTGTCAACAAGCACAAGAGCCGCCTCAGGTAAAGCTTCCTGACCATTGTTATGCATGCATTGTTATGCTCCGAACTCAAACATCGCTGAGGGAGCCATTGTGTGTGTGTTTGCAGGGTCTCGTCTGATATCTGCTACAGGAAGCAGCCGTGGAGTCTTGTGAAAGCTCTGATAGAGAAGAACACTTGGAGCGGCATTGAAGAGTATTACAGGCACATGGGTGAGTAGGTTTTCTTCTCAGTGCAGACCTCAACTGTGACATTGGTGCTAAAACTGTTCCATGTGGCTTGTCAGAGATGGAGGTGTGTAAGCTGGAAACGCTGTTACAGTCGGAAGTTACTGTAGTGAGCACCGGGGAAGTGCCTTCCGCAGACTCCGCCAAGACTCCCCCTGGCCTGCGCAGACGCAAACGCAACTGTCCCCGACGAGCGGGAGAGCGGGAGAGAGAAAGAGACGGAGCGGGAGGAGGAGGCGGGGAGCGGGGAGACCGAGGAATTGGAGATGAGCGAGAAAGAAGGGATGCTGGTGAGTCAGTCGATTCAGAGTAGAAGAGTCTGAGCCAAGTGGGATGTGTCGACATCTAGTGGTGGAATGTAGAATTGTTTTTAACCAAACTAATCAGAAATCCATATTTATTTCTGGCCTTAGAGGAAGTATGAAACATGTGAATCACATACAGCTAAGGAAAAAAGCTGGAATGAAATGAAGTGTTTGCATTGTAATTTAACTGTTGCTCAGGAAAATAAATGTTATAATCATCAAATGCTTTTATTTTATAGTACAGGATGAAATAGTAATATCTTTGATTTGTAATGATAATATAAGTAAAGTATTATTAAGACTTAAAAACATAAAAATGTAAATATATAATAGCTACAACAGCAATAATAATAATAACAGTATGCCTTTACTGGAATAAAAAGATTTTCTACTTGAGAAGTATGACCTATGTGATCTGTGTAAATCTGACCAAACAAAAATCTTAGTAATGTAAAGGATGTAGTAGTATCATAATAAAAATAAAATAAATTATTTGCAGTATATTACAGTACATTAGTTATTGCACTAATAGTATGTCTTTGTTGATTTCTAATTAATTGAATAAAGTAAAACTAAGATTTTGATTGATAATGTAGATTTTCTTTTTAAATAATATTGATAATGTAAATATATATATCACATTATTTTTTGCCATAAATATTAACTGTTATAATTATTATTAATATGAAGTCATTTTAATTAAATAAAGTAATAAAACAAATTTTTATAGTACATTACTAATATTGCAACAGTAACATGTTTTTGAAGTGTTCAGTAATTATAGAAATGTATATAATATATAATCCAGATCCTTATCTGATCATATGCCTGCTAATGAGATATTTCCTGTTTTGTTTTTTTCAGGTGCTCAGTACATGAAATTAGGGGAGAGGTGGCGTGGAGCCGGCAGCAACAATAATAGCATCTCCACCATCCTGCTCATCGTGAGCTTCATGTGAGTGTTTTCACCTTTGGCTGTCTGTAAATAGTGCTCTGTGTGCATTTGTAATATCAGCGTTAACACACACCGCTGTGTCATCCGATCAGACTCACTTAAGATGAACAAGATTCAGTCTGAGCTCACGGAGACCGCCAGGTTGTCATCACTACAGCGGTGGCTGCATGTTACGCTCAGCTCTGATTTCTGAAGAGCAGAATGTAGCGTAATGACTTTTGATAGTGTTTATTTTTAAGGTCAACATGAATTAATCATTTTTTCACCAAATCTTTTAGTGGTCCTCATGTCATTTGTTCCTGTGTAACAGTAAATTGAGTAAATATTAAATTTTTCTCTCAGAAAGCTATCATAGAGCTTCAGAAAAACTGTACTATAGCAAAAAAAAAAAATCAAAAAATCTTCTTTTGATTTCCACTGAAGATAAAAATCAATGCAACATGAGGCTGAGTATATTATATTAGAAATGATAAATATAAGTCAACTATCGCTTTTAACATTTTTTTCTTTTCTGTGTAACATTGCTTCCCGTTTAAAATAACACCAATTTATAAGGAGTGTCTCTTTTTCTGTTTCCCCCTTCTTTTGCGTACTAATATGTCTCCTTGCTGATCCTCTCTCTCTCTTTCATCTTGCTTTCCTCGCTTCCTCCTGCATATAGGATCTGTGTCAGGTAGAGCCTCTGTCTGTGCTTCAAGAAAAACGCATACACACATTTTCACCATTGATATTGCACCATGAAGTACAGATCGTCATACTGAAATCTGCCCTCTGTTCTTCCTTCAGTCTGGTTGTTCTGGTGGCTCTGAACATGATGCTCTTCTACAAACTCTGGGCTCTGGAACGGGCCGCACACACACTGGAGACCTGGCACTCGTACTCTCTAACCGACAGGTATAATCACACACGCACACACATACTGTTTTTCAGCATGCTGATGCTGAAGCGTTTCTCTGTGCAGTCCTCTTCCACAGACAGCAGGAGAGTGGGCGCAGGTCCTGCAGCTCCAGAGGCAGTTCCACCAGGCCCAGATGAACAAATGGCAGCAGATCCTACAGTCTTCTGTCACCCTGCTGGATCAGGTGTGTGTCTGTCATCAGAATATTTGGTAACACTTTAGAATAGCGGATGGTTATAAGTCATTTATAAGAGATTAGTTAATGATGAAAGGTACATCTACAAAACATTCACAAATGATTAATAAGTGATTATTATGTTTAGTTAATTAATTTACAAGTCATTTACAA
>JAUCNO010000236.1:4525292-4535990 GCA_032353835.1 Enteromius viviparus
GCTAGCACTAGAGTGAAAGCACCACCAGCATTCAAAAGTGACCAAAACATCAGCCAGAAAAATAGGAACTGAGAAGTAGTCTGTGGTCACCACCTGCAGAACCCCTCATTTATTGGGGGTGTCTAGCTAATTGCCTATAATTTCCACCTGTTGTCTATTCTATTTACACAACAGCATGTGAAACTGATTGTCAGTCAGTGCTGCTTCCTAAGTGGACAGTTTGATTTCACAGAAGTGTGATTGACTTGGAGTTGCATTGTGTTGTTTAAGTATTCCCTTTATTTTTTTGAGCAGTCTTTCCCCCAACAAAACTAGATTTATGAATTGTTTAGATCAGGTACAAATAGCTTCTAAAGGTAAAATTTGTAACTTATTACTGTTCATATTACATTTACTGCTTTTTTAATATAACAACGTAATAATAATCGCATGCAAAATATATTTTTAACTTAATATATGTGTACACACTGTGTATATTTATTATGTTATTTATTATGTAAATATAAATACACACACATGCATGTAGGCTATATATTTATAAAAAATGTTTACATATTAAATATATTAATACATAATGTAAATTATATAAATATGCATGTTATTTATGAATAATGCACTAATTTTGCCCACTAATGAATGTGTGTTTTATTAGCACACAAACAAACACATATACATTTATTTATTTTTTATTGTATTTTATGTTATCATGTTATCAATATACAAGGAAAACATGATTTTTAATGACGAAGTTATCTGTTTTTGCAAATATATATATATTTAAAATGAAACAAATTTCTGACTAAATATTCGATAGAAAATTACTGAGTGATCCAAAAATACATTTATAAAACTAGAAATGCTGGAAATGACCGATTTTGGCAATGCGCTCTCAAATAGCATTCCAGTTAAACATTTGCCAGCAAGTTCCATTTCATACCCCAACGAAAGAACAACCGAAAGTCAATGAGTGCCAAAAATACCACACAAAAATGCATCCTGCTCTCTCTCTTTCTCCGTCTCTCTATTTCTTTTTCTCTTTGGAAGGGCTGTGAATTAGATCTGATCAATTGATCTTCAGGGAGCTGCAGAAATCGCATTAGTCTGGAGTCGGGCACTGCACTAAAACACAGCGTAATTCAATTGGGGCCCGTGACTGATTGAAAACAGCCACCCAAGTTGTAGGGCTGCGAGGCCCCTCTCCTTGGGAGCGCATCGCAGATAAAAACACACATATTTGTATTGCGCTGCTGACAGATATTGCACTTTCCTAACCTAATTGGGAGGCTAATGTGGACGCATGGCTCTTGTGATGCAGACCATCTCAGCCTGTCTGAGGAGTCTAATCTAACAGGAGCTAATGCACTTACTGCAAGGCCAGCAGACACACTTCTCTACGCACTTGCTGTGTGTTAACATATTTTTATGCGCTTGTTGTTTAAGCTAGCATGAACTGTCTGATTCACTGAACACACAAAGCTGCAGAGGGACACTTTGGATGTGTTAATTAATTAGGATATATTCACACCATGATGTATGGTTTAAAATGTTTGAACAGTGAATAAAAGTTAATAAAAGTTCCTCGCATTGTTACCTAAAATAATAAAATAAAACCTAAATTTTTTCAGCTAGGTAGTTTCCAATTCATTTCTCATTAGACTTTAATTTACCTTGATCTACTAAAATAACTAAAGATAAAACTGAAATTAAATTATTAAAAATTGCAAAAACATTCAATAAATTCAAAAGTTAAAAACTAAGAAGTTAAAAAAGTGTTGTTTTGAACCCCTCTGGCTTTACTTTTATGCTCAATAACTGTTAAAATATTATTTTGTGTTTTGTTGATATTATGTTATAGATTCAAAATATTTGTGAATGAAGCTTATTTAGGATGCATATCTAGATCAAATGATGTTGTACATGTGATATATTGTGGATATAGAGATATATTTTGGGCTGTTGTCTTTTGATTTTGCTGTAGGGAAAGTGTTGAGAGCTTGATCCACAAGCACTCTTACGCCCGGTCGCCCATTCGGACTTATGCTGGTGATGAGGAAACCCTGGGTGAAGATGGGCACTCGGCACACAGTAGAGGTAAGACAATTCTCCTGTAATGGTAAAAAGTGTACTTTTAAGTTCAGCAGCTGTAAACGAGTTTCACCTTTAAAAATGTTTCCAGGATAACATAGGATGAATGTCGAGTTTTTACTACATATAACAATATATTAAATGAAGTTATATAATATTAATAAACAAACTGACTTGAACTTCCAAAATCAAGAATACTGATAACCACCGTAATAATGCAGCTGGTGAAATAGAAATTGGTCCACAAAAAGATGAAGAATTATCAGGGTAATAAACATGAAATAAATAACAGAAAATGCAACACAAATGACCCTACTGTAGGCTAGTTTGCCAGTAACAAAAATAAAAAGAAGCAAAACTGTTCATATAAAATACAATCATATGTCATGTTTTTGGTTACACTTTATTTTAAGGTGAGGAAGCACAGACTAATATTAATTAACTACATGTACTTACTACATGGTTATGATCAGAAATTTGGCTAAGGGCTACTTGCATGTAATTATGCATAATTAATTGTTATTATAATAGTAATCACATGTAGCATGCATAACAAGGACACCTTAAAATAAAGTGTTACCCAGTTTTTCAAAGTCAATTTCAAAGTTTTACTTACCATAAAATTAAAATGTAATGTAAAACATTTACACTCTTTAAAATTGGGCTAATTTACTGGCATCAGACAGGATGAATTTTAGAGTAGCAGAGAAAAAAATGTATTTAAATACTTGTTAAAAATACTTGTTTTAAGAATTGTTCACCAAGGGTCCTTGAATAACCAAAAAAACATTGTTCTGTGGAAACACTGCATTTTCTACCTTCATTGTTAAGTGTGTTAGCTACCAGTTAACATGTATTAATTGTAAAGTTAGTTTTTTGGGGGTTTATAATTAAGCTTGTTTTATGATACAAATAATGCATTCAATACTTTCCCTGTAGGTTCAGCATTTACCGCATCGGACAACCTCTCCCTCAGCTCCTGGGTCACCACCACGTCTGGCTTCTCGGGCTTTCAGCACCCTTCGTCTCTGTCTGCCATCGGAACCAGCACAGCGTCCCTGGCCAGTCCTCTTCCTCACCCCATCCAGGGCTCTCTTCCCCCTTACAGTCGACTGGGCATGCCTCTCACCCCGTCCGCCCTGGCCGGCTCCATGCAGGGCAGCGGGCCGACCTTCCCCTCCTTCCACATGCCACGCTACCACCACTATTTCCAGCAGGGGCCCTACGCCGCCATCCAGGGACTGCGCCATTCCTCTACAGTCATGACCCCGTTCGTATGATTCCTGCCACTTCAGCCTGATAAGATTTTCCAGTCACCGGCATGCGAAGGAAGACATGCGGCACCCATTCACACATGCTTACACGAAAAGGAAGAACCACATGTAAATAATATTGACTGACGACCCGGACGTGCTGCTTCTCGCAGTTGTGCTGGAGAAAAAGTGAACGAAAAGCCCAACAGACACGGACTTCAAGCATGAGTTTTTAGTGTTGATAAGAGGCTTCATCTGCAAATGTGTCAATGCTACCTTTAAAGGGATAGGTTATCAAAAAATTAAATTTCTGTCATTATTTAAGCATGCTGTTCCGAACCTGTATGACTCACTTTCTTCCCGATGAACATCAAAGAAGGCATTTTCATAAATGTTGATAACCAAACTGTTTTGATTCCCATTGACTTACATTGTATTTCTGGTCCATATAATGAAAATCAATGGGAATTTGTGTTCTGGAAGACAATAGAACCAGCTTTCTTCAAGATATCTTTTGCGTTTCACAAACTCATGGTAACACTTTATTTTAAGATGTCCTTGTTACATATGTTACATGTGTTTATTATTATAATAACAATAAATTATGCATAATTACATTCAAGTAACCCTAAGCCTAGCCCTAAACATATAGTAAGTACATTAATATTACTCAGTACTCAAATGTATAATTGTACTGTAATAAGGACACCTTAAAATAAAGTGTAATTCATACAGGTTTTGGTAAAACATAAGAGTGTGTAAATGATGACAGAATGTAATTTTTAGGTAAACTGTTGCTTTACAGATTCATCTCATGCCATTATCGCCACCCAGAGCCAGAAGAGGGAGAACGTAACTCACTGAACGTAACACTGGACTACTTCTGTTTCTCATTCCCTGTGATCCATCACCTCTTAATGATCCAGTATCTGTGAAGCTGCCAAGCACTCAGCCCTCCTGCTCATTTGTGGACACTAGAGGGCGCTGTGTTATTTGAAAACTGCAATACTGGATGGAAAGGGTATACATGTGTACGCTCTGGACAGCCTGGTTTTATTTTCTGGTCAGAAAAGTTTCCTTTTCTTTATTGTATTGCATATTTAAAATTCATTGGTCTATATTTTTGGAAGAATGTTAGTAACCAAACAGTATCGGTTTCCATTGAGTTCCATTATATTGTTTTTACAGCTTTAACTGTTTGGTTATTATTTTTTAAATATGCAGGTAACGAGTAAACAAAAAAAAAAAATTCATTTTGGTAATAGACCATCCCTAATAAGTTGCTAAACTGTCCTCGGCGATAAATACTACAAATTAGCATAATTTCTTTAAAAAGACACGAGGTTGAACTGCAGCTGTTATGAACCAGCCTTTCTATGAGTCACAAACACAGGAAAATAGACCAGTTTCTGTTTTGTATCTGGCTTATACTTCTTTCCAGGGCCAGAAACCGAGCTTTAGCCACTCAAGGCTGCTTGTCGACAGCCAGCTAGCAGGAAGTCTACACCTGTAAATAATGGGCTAACTTTTAAATAATAGTCTCGTCTTCCTCAGGGGGACGAGGGAAATTGGGTGATTTGTGGCTGAAGCGCTTCTATTTGTACAGTCACATCGACAACAATTCATCAACATCCTGTAACCAGATCACAGAGACACAGCACTTGCTGTAATAGCCAGATGAAGAGTGTGTGAGGAACTTGATGCTGCGTTTTTTAATTTATCCTTCAAATCTGAACAGAGCAGGCAAGCGTAAACACACAAACAGAGCCACACAATGCTTTTCATGGTTGTCTAAAGGAGAACAGATAAAAATGTGCCCACCATTTCAAGCCTTTGATTTGTTATGAACAGACTGCACAAGCAGTTATGTAGTTGCAATATATTAGCAAATGTTTTCTCTTTATTCCTTCGTTTGTGTGTGTTTCTGTGTCAGATGTATCCTACTCATAAGGAAACGTCTGACCATTTTTGTTTTGATGCCTTTTTTAAGTGCAATATATTTATTTCAGCTATGAGAAAAGATATGGCTAATGTAATATTTGAAGCAATGATAGATGTTATTTGTAAACAAAATGAAATATATATCACCCCAAGCGTATGTTGTGAGAGTTTGATTTTTATGTTTGCGTTGTTCTTAAATGCTGCGAAAACACTCTTAAACAATAAAGGTTCCTAATTAGAGGCTATTGTTCTGTGAAGAACCTGTAACATCTATAAAACCTTTCCTTTTCACAAAACATTTAGTTGATTATTAAAGTGTTCTAAACGCAAAAAAATGATATCCTCATGAAAACACCTATATTCTTGCAACATTATTTTGAGAGTATATGATATTTAAATTCCTGTAGTTTTTTTTTTTTTGCAGTATAAAAGTTTTATTGAACTCTTGGAGAAAATAATAATTTAAAAAACAGTTTGACTCGTGCATAGTATGTGAGGAAAATTAATCTATTATTATTATTATTATTCATTATATGAATATATATTAAAAAAGAAATCTACTTTAATTTTTACATTTATTTTCTTTTTAATAAATATTTTTTTTTACTTTTAATATTTACAAAAAAGGGAAAGCATTTAAGAATTTCATAGATTAGCATTTTGATTGATATATTATACTATATTATATATTATATTATAGTAATTCTTATACTGAATTACTGCAGAGTTCACACTGAAATATGTTTGAAGCAACAGTCACTAAATATAATTAAAAACAAAATGAATAAAAAACAAACTTTTAGTAGAACATTACACTTTAAAACCATTTTTAAGTGTCATTTTAATTAATTAATTTCTTTGTAAAAGAACACAATTCGTACCAACCAATCACTTCAGAATCTTTATCTCCTCCATGTATTTCTTTTCTTCTTCTTTTTTTTTTTTTACAGTGCATTTATTGATTAGCTCAAATAAATGGATTTGCGAGCTAAATCCCCAACAATTATCTGCCTGTTTCTGACTAATCATACGCAGAGGTGACAGCAATTATCATTTATTATCCCGCATGCATTATTTGTGTGGCAGAACACCGCGGGGCAGGAAATGTCTGAGGTATCTGTAGCATAATTCTAAATATAAAGATGGCCTCTCTATCACACGGCCATCACTATCATGGACAAACCAACAAATCGATAGCAGGTCGTTAGTCACCGTTTCACCAGGAAGAAAAGGCACTTCTACCCTCTGATAAAAATCAGTTACATCCTTTGAAAATAAATAAATAAGCAAATAAATAACATCCAGTGAGAGGGTGATTGGATTAAAGAGATAGCAGAGGGGCGGTCTGAGGCCGTGAGCTATGGAGAAATAAATTGAAAGGAACAGTTCACCAGGGAGTCCATTTTAAGGAATAAGAGTGTCATTTACACAACAAGGACTGCCAGCTAAATCTAATGTAATTTCATTCAGTTTGCATGTTTGTTTTTTTTCTTCCTGCCATGATTCTTTAATTTGTCCCTAAGACAAAAGGAGCACATTTCAATGGTATGGGCAGGAATGGAAAACTGTCTGCTGTCTTTGGCAGTGAATTAAGGTTAACCCACATCCCTGTCAATAGAGTTCATGTTCTTTATTGCCTCTATTAAACACTGCTTGACTGTAGTTTTGTAGATGCCTTACTTACTTTTATTTAAAAAATACATAAATCATTTATTAATTTAGATTGTAGATTCAAAAGTTCAAAAACACTTTTTTCTTGAATACTTGAATAATAATAAAGGTTGCTAAAATTGGCCAGACCAGGCTATTTTGTCACATTTTTTACTCTGTATTCCGTAGTCTGGGTTTGTTTTATAAGCCAACTTTAATTTACACATTTATTATGCAATAAACAATATATATAATAGACTGCTCAAAAACAAAACTCCAAGTCAATCACACTTCTGTGAAATCAAACTGTCCACTTAAGCAGCACTGACTGACAATCAGTTTCACATGCTGCTGTGTGAATGGAATAGACAACAGGTGGAAATTATAGGCAATTAGCAAGACACCCCAAATAAAGGAGTGCTCCTGCAGTGGGTGACCACTTTGAGCTTATGGCCCAACACCGTGCAGGACGTTTGGCATTTGCTCATGTGGCTGCAGCGTGTCAGCAGTTTCTGCAAGACGAAGGTATTGATGCTATGGACTGCTCCGCCTGTTCCCCAGACCTGAATCCTTGAGCACATCTGGGACATCATGTCTCACTCCATCCACCCACGCCAGGTTAACCACAGACTGTCCAGCAGTTGGCGGATGCTTTAGTCCAGGTCTGGGAGGAGATCCCTCAGGAGACCATCCTCCACCTCATCAGGAGCATGTCCAGGTGTTGTAGGGAGGTCATACAGGCACGTAGAGGCCACACACACACGAGTCTCATTTTGACTTGTTTTAAGGACATCACATCAAAGTTGGATCAGCCTGTAGTGTGTTTCTCCACTTCAATTTTGAGTGTGACTCCAAATCCAGACCCCCATTGGTTAATAAATTTGATTTCCATTGATAATTATTGTGTGATTTTGTTGTCAGCAGTCAGCACATTCAACTATGTAAAGAACTTAGTATTTAATAAGAATATTTCATTCATTTAGATCTACGATGTAATATTTAAGTGTTCCCTTTATTTTTTTGAGCAGTGGATGTAATAATATTGATTAGACAAACAAACTGGTCAACTGGTTTATATATATATATATATATATCTTAACACGCACATACACACACACACACACACACACACACATAAACATACACACAGATAGATAGATTTAGTTTTATTGTTGTTTGAAAACCACATTTAAAACCACTGCTGAACTAAACCCTCTTACTCAGAAACAGCCTTTGTGACAACTAGCCCCAGTCTCGTCTAATTTATACAGTTATCAATCACATTGTTTTTATCCCTGTCTTGAATTCCTGCAGAAATCCACTTAATTCAAGCGAAATAATTTCAGCAACTACATTTGTCTAGGTCTATCCAAGAAAGGATGGAGTCATGATGAAATCACCGTCTATCTGACAGAGATCTGTTCTCCTGATAAGAGTTGTCCTACCTTGGAAAGAGGGACCATAACCCGATTTGTCCAGTTACTTAGTGGAGTCCGGGTGAAATGAGCCCAATAAATGTCTGTGTCATGCATAATTAATTGTGTCGTTACAATGAACCGAACAAAATCCATCTTCATTTGATTAGAGGTTTTCTGAAGGCACTGAAGTGCATGATGGTCTACTTTGTCTGGTTGCAACACAGTCACACGAGCAATTCGTACGTATTCGTACGAGGTGCCAAATTTGTGCCAATTCGTAATAGGGGCGGGGTTATGTTTAGGTCATTCGTACAAATTCATACGAATTGCCATCTCGTATAATACGTACGACTTAGAATAAATCGTATGAATTCGAGTGATGTCGTACAAATTTGTACGAATTAGCCACCTCGTAAAACTCACCTAAGTGTCTGTATAAGCGGACGGAGGGATGTAACTCTGGAATGTGGATGACGGCTTTTATTTCAGAATGTAAAAAGGGATTTTGTGGCGTTCAGGTGAAATATACATACACAAGTGCTGAGTCTTCCAATGCCATGCAAGTATGGACATGGACATAAATCGTTAAGAAATTCTTCCCGAAGTTACATAACTTTTCTGAGTAATTCCTGCTCCTATATGCACGCGTCTGTGTATGTATATATATATATATATATATATATATATATATATATATTTTATGTTAACCCAACTATTATGTTAAACTGTTTTGACACAGAGGGATTATAATGCACAATTAAAAAATCATAATTTGTGAAAATTGTAAAAAAAAAATTCTCCTTTTAAAAAAAAGAACAATTAAATGTATGTGTATATATATATATGTATATATGTGGATTTAAGTTATTTAAAAAGGTGTTTATTGTAAGAAAGAAGCACCTTTGAAATCTACTATGTAGATGTATTTTTTTTAATCATGGCGCCCTCTAGTGGTGTATCGGTTGATCAGCTGAAATCAAAACCACTTATTACGATAAGAAACCAAAACCTGATTTTATTCAAAAACACACCTTATTTCAATGAGATGCATATATTCATATCTGGTAATATTTACTATTTATTTACACACAAGGAAGAGAAAAATAGTTATGCACTAAAGTAACTGCATGATTCACTAGGTCTTATGTGTTTATCAACCAGTCTTGAGAAAAAGTCTTTCTAATCAACATGGATAGTACATCCATGAAACCTCACCCCGACTTGTTGAGAAAGGCGGGAAGAAAAGCATTAGGCAATGGCATAGGGGTAAAACTGAACACCATTGAAGCAGCATTACAGACTTGCCAGGACATGGCAGACCATGTTGTACTTGTTTTGTGTTTTATTATAATTTTTTTTTATGTCTATTGGCGATTTCTTCTCTCCACTATCCACAGACAATGCAGAGACAACCGAGTTCAGTTGGCAGCGTGTGGAGGTCCCTCAGGGATGAGGGAGGTGAAGAAAGTGCTGATGAACGACCAAGCCGCTGACAGGAAGCCCGGCTGATGCGGGTCTGCGTTCATGGGATCTTCAGGACCTTCCTCCCCGCTGTCTCCCTCATCATCCTCCATTCCCTCATCCATCATCCGCTCCTAGAGAGACAGAGAGAGAGTTTATTATTACAAATTGATAGCAAAGATATTTTTAGAATGTTTCAAATATAAAATAAATAGATTTCTATTTCAAATAAATGGTGTTATAATGATATTAACTTTCCAAATAAATAAATAATAAGTATATATATATATAACTTCCGCTGAAATTTCGGCTTTGCATCAAAGGAAAAAGTTTATTATAATAAGTTATAATTTAAGTTAAATATTTTCAAATTGAAAAGTTATTTGAAATTGCAAAATTTCATAATGTTACTGTTTTTGCAGAAATAAATGCATAAGACTTCTTTCAAAAACATCAAACCATAAATGATGTAAAATAAATGCTAATTTTCCAACCGAAAATTACATTAGTGCATTACATGTACATAAACATCTTTGAAAAAACATTTACACAGACTAAACACAATGTCATCTCTATTTTCCACATTTTAAAATAATAAAAAATATATATTGATACCTAAATTAATAATAAAATAAAATATATTTTTCCCCACGCATTGGGCACATGCATTTTATCCATGCATTTACATTTTATCTTCTAAGCCGAGGGCAGCACATTTTTAAGATCATGAGAAAAACATTCAAGGGTGTCCAAACTTTTCTGTTTTTGTCAGCATGTCTTGCTTTATGATATCCACAAAAATATTTGCAAAAGTTGACCTCTATAACTAACCATCTCTTGCATATCCTGATTTTGCTCTGCCTCATCTTGTGGGCCTTCTCCAGCTCCTG